>JAUBNY010000342.1:37750-94599 GCA_032275445.1 Crypturellus soui
CTCAAAACAGCTGGGAGCGGGGAAGCACAAGCCTGCTGCAATGTGAGCCCAGCAGCTCAGTGCAATCCAGGTGAGCCAGTGCTCCGCTCCTTCTGCAAAGCCCTTTGCAAAGTCCCCTTGAAGCCGTGGGCCATCTCCCCTTTGCAGTTAAAGCTCACAGAGCTGGGGAGACCTGCAAGCTGCAGCATAGCCTGTGCTATAGCAGTGCAGCTCCATTTTGTATTCAGGCAATGTTTGTAGTGCTCCTGTAGTGAAATGCTCCAGGTACTAAAGAAGGGGTGGGGGGTGTGTGTGTGTTTTTTTTTTTTTTTTTTAATTTTATTTTATTATAAAACAGTTGCTCTCTACCTGGATTTTGGAGACTCCTGATTTAAATAGATCTGATAAATAAGCTTCATATCTCAAAATTCCTAAACATCTGCCTAGCACTGAATTATTTAGTACTATTGCTGTACCAAAAAAAAGAAGTTCCATGTGTGTGGAACTCTTCTCAATTAGAACAAGGTTTTGGTCTTCTGCAGAAGCCTGAGCAGCCTTAGTTTGCTGGAGCGGAGGGAAGGACATGTCTGGTGGGGGGTGTTTCTGCAGCAGCAGTTATGCCATAAAATGCAGTGGTAACTAACTTGTTTTTAATAACATTCTACCTATTTCTAATCTGATCTGCACACTTCATCACTGTGATGATTTGCCACAGTCCAGGTACTGTGTCACTATAAATGAGTTGTTTTTTAATTCCCAACTTAACTCAAGTTAGCGTCTCCTTCTCCCACATTGCCTGGAGAGGTTGCATTAGCAACTTCTGGGAACACCATTAGGAAGTTCCCCTTTCCTTCATTTCTCTCGGAGCTGTTTCACAGAATCATAATGGCTGGAAAGACCTTCAAGATCACTGAGTCCAACCGTAAACCTTCAGCACCAAACCTGCTAACCCACATCTCTAATTGCCTCATAAAACTTTTTCTCTGCCTGAACACAACAGCAATAGGTGAAGTGCTGTAATTGCTGGGGAAGGTTATCCTTAGTATCTCTCCAACCCCTGGTTGCATCTACCTCAAACAAGATCTGAACTGTGATGTGACTTAAATCAAAAAAGGAAAGAAAAGTAAAAGAAAAATGAAAAATAAGGAAGGAATTTTTTCTTTAACTTAGATGGTTTCACAGATTTGCAGCATCATATCATGACCCCAGAAACAACCACTGTTTGGAAAGGTAGTGAACTGTTGCAGGAGGGCAGGAGCAGAGCCAGGAACTGGAAAATCACTTTTTTTTTTAAGTTTTTTAGGTTATTTATGAAGATATAGTGATATTTGGATGGATTACTGATACTGTAATGTCTAAACTTTTAAAAGAAGGGACTGAGAAGCTGTTTGTTTAGGCTTTTGCCTAACACACAAAGGAAAAATTATTGATCTATCCCCCTTCATTTTACCTCCTACAACTTATCTACCTCATACTGGTTGTTTCCTGGCTAAAGACCTAGTCTTTTTCTCCTTTTCCTCACACTTCACACTTGATTCTGACAGATGTTCTTTCCTCTGGTATTTATTTAGTCCATCCTTCCCTGACTTCCCTCCCCTGATGGTCTGGTCCTTGTACCTCTGCCCAGCAGTGGGTTCCTCTCCACCTCAGGACACCAGGACCTTCTGCCCCTCTGGCTCTATTGCCCATTACAACAGGTTTCCTGGGGGTGCCACGTGGAGGTGGCATTTTGTCAGGGCTCCTCTGTCTGTGTGCTCATTTGTACGTGGGAAGAGCTTCAACATAGTGGCTACGAACACCTGTGCTCACCTCTAATTTGGATCTTCTCAGTTCTGGCATAAATCGGTAAGGATGCAGAAGATAAGATCCAGAGAATGATTTTAATCTTGAAACACTTCAAAATTTGTTCATCTGTATCTGTGTGGATGTGCCTGTAAACAGCTTAATGGTCTCCATTTCCTGACAGTGTTTGGGTGTTCTCGGGCAGGACCATATAATATCAATTTAA
This sequence comes from Crypturellus soui, assembly GCA_032275445.1. Classification (NCBI taxonomy): domain Eukaryota; kingdom Metazoa; phylum Chordata; class Aves; order Tinamiformes; family Tinamidae; genus Crypturellus; species Crypturellus soui. Next base: position 39,738 of record JAUBNY010000342.1, read on the forward strand.
GTTTCAGAGACAACGTTCAATGCTCTTTTCACCCATGTTTTTTGGCTGAATGAAGGGGAGAAGGAGATTTAGATCCTCTGGTAAAAGGATAATAAGTCCAAACTTTCCAGGCTTAGCTAATCACAGCATTGCATCAGGCTGATACAGCTTATTTAAAATACGTTGCTGAATTCAGATTCAACAATTAGGACCATGCTGTGTGAGTTATGGGCAGGGACATAAAATCATCCGATTAGAGTTGCAATTTCTCTAAGAAAAAAATGTGTTTTAGCATTTCTGAGTGATAGTCTTGGCCACAGATGAAACCAGGCTGACACTTGCCAAAGGACAAGCTACTGCTTTTGGGCTTAGGCAAATAGTGGAGGGAAAAAATAATGGAGAGGAAAAAAAAAAAATCCCCACAGCTGTCAGGCTGCAGAGCTGATAACATTTCATGCGGCATGAATTAAATCAGGGGGATCCTTCTTTAATGCTCCACTTCAGACTTCCAGTGAGCATTTCATTTTTTGCTAGTCGGCATTTAGACAGGACATAGCTGCTCTGAAGAGACGTGGCTTAAGAGATTCATTAGGGTCAGACTTCAAAGGTCCATATCTGACCTGCTTCAATGGCAGCAAGAGAATCTGATTTACTGTCATTCACAGGGCAGAAACTGTGTCAGCATCACTAGCGTCTCTACTGTCTGTCGCTTCATATATTCTGTTCTCCTCTGTCAGTCAGAGAAAAGAGAAATATTTATTTATTTATTCTGTGTGTCTTGATAGTCCATATTTGCTACAGGGGATTATTTGCCATGTTATAACGGCAGTTTTCCATTGAAGCAGAAATGTCTGTCTTTCAATCACCCTCTCCCCAAAAAAAGGCAGCCTGTTGCTTTCTGTGCTGATATCACGTGCCTCCTCATGGAAAAGGAGCAGAAGCACTGCTTGACCCTGAGCAGCTTCTCACCCTGCTGCCGGGGAATGGATGCTAGTTGTCTTTCTCATCTTGATTTGTCAGTGACCATGACTCAGGGTAATTTGTTGGACAGCACCTGGCCCCATTCAGCTCACAGACCTTATACAGACTATGGCATATGTACTACGTAGAGCCCTTCTGGCTCAAAACACTGGAGAGGATTCCTTAATTTAGATGTGTATTTGACAGCCCTCCTGAGCACCTTGAAAGAAACCAGAAGTCCCTCACCAAAACACTGATGTGTTCTCTCTTACAAAGGCATTTTCCTCCTTCCCTGCAAGTGGTGCTTTGCAGTGAAAGATGATGAAGATACTGAAGAAGCAAGGAGGTTGATTAGACAAAAAACCTCTGTAACTGAGTTTGGAGCAAGATGACAATCTTATTAGCTGTAGAAGTCCAAAGCATGTGATAGATGGCTTTGTCTCAGTGCATGCACAGTTAAAGAAGCAGAGAATGAAAAAGGGCTCGTAGGATGACTGTGACTACTTGTTGGAATAGATAAGGTTATAAGCTATAAGCAAAAACATGGTCAGTGTTTATGGTGTGCAATGCTTGTTTCTGTTGCTCTCTGAAAACTTTATTTAAGCAATCTGAAAATGCAAGACCTGACACTTTTAAGTTCAATTTCTGACCATTAAAGGAGATCAGGAAGTCTATGGCAGATGGCTGAAACCATTTCTCAAAACCTGTTGAAAAAGGTGGAAGAGAATAAACTTATTCTCTTTGTGCAGCAAAGTGTTGATTTTTCTCCTTTGAAAAGTCAAGACACCAATATTATGTAACTAAATACAAAGTTGAATGCAAAGTCAGTGTATTCATGCATTTGCACAAGATATTTGGACTTTATTTGCTGACTGTATTTGCGGGTTTTATGAGCAAACTTGATTACTGGCGTCTACTTTTTCTCTGTCCATTGTAAGTACAAGTGTATCTCACACCACAGTCGGAAAAGGCTAAATGATATTTTCGACCCTAAATGAAATTTACGTTCTGGTATCACTTTTAAGAATCACATTTAGCCAAACTGTGCACAACTCTATTTATTCATTTTCTTGAGATTACTTTTAGTTAAGCTGAGCAGATTATCACTCTGCCATACTCTTTCTGACCACACAAAGAAATAACTGATGCCTAGAAGAGTTACCTGTTTAAAAAGAACAATCAACGAGAATAATAAGAAAAGATTTAAGCTTGCATCTTTTTTTCCCCTCTTTACCAAAACCTGTTGGAATCCAGCATTAGAGCAACTGGCAATAGGAGATGTTTAAAATTTGCAAAGCAGAGAGTTTTTTTTCTCAAGCTGTACTGGAAAGCAAACTGACTGCTGTGTTAGAGGTACTGGGAACATTCTAGTAACATGCACTAAGCTGACGGGATTATTATTTTTTTTTTCCTCCCTTCTTCTTTTTCCCCTTCTCCTTGAAGTTAGCCTGAGCCCCAAGGGAAGCTTGGGATGGATCTAGTCTTTCAACAAATGCCAGGGAGGATAAGGGGAAAAAAAAAATCACTGCTGAATTCTCAGACAAGTACTTACTGCTGATCCTAAGAATACAAAAATAAAGATGAAACTCAATGCTATCAAATGCTCTAGTGAGTTTGTGAAGTTTAAGCTAATTACACCTGAATAAATGGTAAATAGGCTCAAAACTGAGATAGAAATAATTATTTTCATTGAATAGGAAAACTGAGGGTTGTCATTTTTGAACTCTCTTGAATTGCTATGATTTAAAGGATGTCCCAGTTTTGAACTGGGGGCAGGAGTTGCCCACTGGTCTTTACAGAAATTGTTGAGCATTTAGTATTATTGCCCTTATATCTGGAAAGACCTGAGCTAGCAAAGGACATTGATCAGTGGGTGAACCTAATGTATCATAATTAGAGATGAGCAAACCTTGAGAGATAAATTAGCTAGTGAGTAGTCAGTTGCTTCAGCAATGATGAAGTGCTTTGTAATGCTCAGTATTATTGCAAGGGTCGGAGGTTTAATTCAGAGAGTGCTGAAATCCTGAAATAGTTACTCAATCTTGATCTAAATCTGTCCACGCTTCTTGGGTTTTCAAAAGCAGCCTGGACTTCCCATCAGGTCTGGATTATTCATAAGATTTTTTTATTGTTCTTACTTCTTGTAAAAAACAATAAATATGTAAAGCTATTTTACATCTTTCCTTCACATTTGCACACACACTTGTGCATATGTGTTCCCACCTGGCTCATTTTCTAGCAAAAATTACCCTTTGCTGGTAATTTATGTTTTAATGTGAAATGAGGACTTAAAATGAGAGAAGTCCTATTCTGTATTTTGCAACCATTTGCTAAGGCACTGGAGTTAGTAGGACAGCCCAACTGATTGCAAATCAATGAATCAGCCATTTCACTCTTGCAAGTTGCTTCTTACTTAGCAGGTTGACAGTGTGTTCATCCACTGCAGCTTAGCACTTTATGATGTATTTTCTATGGACACCTGTGGGAATGATGAGGGGCAACATCCTCCATAACCTGTTACATTCGAACTTCAAATCGTTCCACCATGACCATCTTTTTGTTCTTTGTAATCTTTTCTAAAGATTATGACTCTGTTTTCATGTATACGAGGAAGCTTTTCTGTCTCTGACCAGCATTACTACTTCTCATAGGCACATCAGAAAAGGCCTTCTCTTGTCTGACTTCTCTCCATTTAATCAGCTGGGTGTCTCTGCAGGCCAGTGCAGAAGGAGAGCTATGCACATGTGCACTGCACTAGGATCTCCTGCAGCAATGATTTTTATCTGTGAGACCAGTCCTAAGAAACCCCTTTCAAGACCAGGAAATAAATCTAATAAGCAGCTTCCTGTGAAGGTCCCCTTAAGGAATGGGCAACACTGACCATTGCAATGTATCTAGGAACAGCTAAAACTGACTTTGAACTGCATGTCAGGGACATCTGTGTCTAAAAATAGCTAATAGACTTTTCTGTATTTGAAAGCAAAATGCAGTGTTTTCATTTTTGAAGTACTGCTGAATTCTCCTTTTATTGACTCTCATTAAATCTCTTGGAAGTCCCTCTCCAGTACTCTGTGCACCTGTTCTACCTTATAAAGCACAGACAAGCAAAAATGGGCTAGATCTATACGGATAGCTAGAGGTATTTAAGTTCTTAAATTCTATTAATTCTATTAAATTCTATTAATTCAGATGCCTAAATACTTTAATTGATTTGGATATGGAAAAAAAATCCTATTCCCAATCCAACTAAACTAAACCTCTTTACCCCGCTCAAAGGCGGATGTTCCTGTATTGAATGTCAAACAGTCTGCGCTCTATCAAGTCACAGAGCAGAACTAGATTACATAGTTTCTTTTCCTGAATGTCTCATGGGAGAAGATTTACTGCTGTTAGTAGTAAAATTACAAGGGAGAACTTGCAGTTCCAAACATTTCACCTACTTGTAGTGGAATAGTTACTAGCAAGACTTACAATTTTCGTTTTACTAAAGAACATGGATTTATTTTCTACAGAAATTTTATGAGGAGCAACGTATATACGAGTAATGGGACGCGACGCCCGTACGATGTCCTGGCTCCGTCCGCGTTTGAGCCACGAGGCCTGCGTTCTTTTTCCCACCCGGTGTGGTGTTGCTCCACTAAGGGATTGAAGCTCCCCCCTACCCGTCCCGGAATCCGCTGATGAAGGGGAGAAATCAGCTGCAGAGGTCACCTTCCCGGGACACCCTCTGGCTAGGAAGCAGCTATGGCAGGCAAGCTCGGTTGGGGGCGTGTCCCCAAATGGACGACCGACAAACGACTCTCCACAGGAGTAAGGGTCGGCCTGCCAACTTTATTAGGAAATACATCAATTTATATAGGGTTACGAATGGGAGGAGATAGGGAGGAGTGGAAATCCAGATTGGCGGTATGCTAATTGGTAGCCCTCAGTGGTTGGCGGGGCCCTGTAGGCGGGCCAGGGCAGACTGCTCCGGCCCCCACCTCCAGGGCCTCCGGCCCCCACCATCGGGCTTCTGGAGCTTTCCTTAGAGGTGTGATGAGCTGCTCGGTCAGGCCTGTCGGTCTGACCGAGCATGCTCCAGCTTATGGAGTCGCACAAGGGTCACCGGTACCCCCTTGTACAAACCCCAAGAGAGCATGCTCAGCCCCAGGGTCAAATAGGGGACATAGATGATCTCCTATACTGCCACAGGTGTCCCTTACCTGCTGCTCTCCTACATACGAGCATTTCGTTTTGTTTTCAGATCTAAGCTTTCTGAGGTAGGATTGATTAAACCACAGTAAAAGAAGTAAAAGAACAGGGCATCCCAAAGAAGCCATACCACTACGTTCTGGGAAATCCCAGGTTCTAGCTCTGTGTAGCTGGACATGATTTTGAAATTGCCCCAGAAATTTCTAAATGGTTTGGGAACAAGACAAAGCACTTACGGTCTCTCAACCATTCTGGGCTGCTTTACTCAATCAAAAGTATGTCGTGTTCATAGTTCTGCTACAGAGAATCTCCTGAAGAAGTGGTGGTGAGATGCATAGGAAGGTTGAAATAGATGAAAACTTGAAGCAAGTAGATTGAAGGAGATCTATTACAGAGGACAAAATACAGTTGATTAAACCTTTTTGTGTTAATCTGGTAGGAATAATCTATTCCTAATACAGACTTCTGTGCAACTAGAAAGAGCTGCTTTATTTTGAAGGAATAGTTATTTCATCAGGTTGGGGGATACCAAAGACAAATGTATTGAAATGACAAATAAACTCATACAGTGTTCATTAACTGAAAAGTTTTTTGAAAAAAATTGAAAGATCCTAACTCCAAAGAATGTGCTCACCCTGCAGCTGATATTGGCTATAGGGCTGGGTCCTGCGTGTAGTAGTTCAGCATCATTGCAAATGATTTTCAGCTTGACCCATTCGTGTCTTCTTTATGATCAAAATCAGCACAGACATTACTGTTTGCATTTCCTAAGTACTGCTACATTTCTAAACAAGACTCTTATAGCTAGAATCAGTTCTAGATCAATATATATCATTAATGGAGGATCAATGTATGATAATCATTGCCTACTAAAATTACTACACATCTACTTCAATAGCAAACAGAAGAAACGTTGTTGAGCTTATCGAGCAGCATATGGGTAGCGTGGGTGTCCTCTCCCCCTCCAAGGTACTGGTCCGTGTGGGCGAGGGCCAGGGTAAAGTGTCCTGACACCAGGCATTGGTGGCCGTGTCACCACCATGTGCAGCGGTGGGGTGAGGGCTACTCCTCTGCTGCCGCTGACAGGGCCGACATCCTCAGCGGCTGCTTTTCCCTGTTTTCCGATGGGATTGGTTTTATTAGGAGGCTCTATTTTCTTATCTAGAACAAAGATTTGAATGTTATGAATTTTATCAAAAGCAAACTACGCCTTTCCCCCTTTTGGCATTGGCTGCTGTTTCTTCTGCATGCAATAACCTAGTTATGTGAGGATTTGTGTGTGAGCATCCAAATGAAGAAACTGTTGGCCACCAGCAAAAGGCAGAGGGGATACCTGTTAGTCCCCTTAACAAGACTGTTAGCCCTTGGCCAAAACACAGTACGTGTCCCAACTGTCCTAGTTCTCCTCACAAGTTCTTACCGATGCATTTCTAAGACATGAGTCCTACCAACCTTGCTAGTAAACATCTAACCAACTGTAGCTACTGGTATTCAATAACTACCATTTGAGGTCTTTATTTTCAATCCACCTGCAGTGTTTCAAACACTATTTCTGTCCAAATGAAAATCTTTGGTCTGTTCCAGAGAGAACCTATGCAAGGCTGATCACAACTTTCCAATTCATCTCTGTCTGTCTGAGAGACAGCTCATTTAATAGGTTGTAGGGGCACTGATCTGTCCGTGCATGAAGGTAATATCAAAATCTTTTAAATTTGAGGTTTAATTTTTCAAAAATGTTAGCAAGAAGCTCTAGTGGAAATGACTGATTCAGCCTGATGCTAAAAGAACTGGCTTACACTTTCCTTGGGAGCTCCCTAACTCTGATGTTAATGATTTGTTCTTTAGTCTCTGCTCTAGCAAGAGACTCTGCTCAGCAGAGCTTTCTATGTGCATGTACTTGTTCTTGCTGTGACCAGCACAGCCTTGTAAGAAAGCTTATGTTTCCTTCATTATCAATTTTCCAGTGAAAATTTCAATTGGCAAGAAAGTTTTGGACCACTTAACTCAGCAGTTCAGAAACAAATTGTTTCTTGAATGAATTGTTGCTTTTATGCTTGGTATAATTAGTAGCTTGGTTTTGAATCCATGTTTGATTGTAATATCCACACTTTGATAAAGGTGTGTGAGACATAATCCAGTCTAATAGAACACCATTGCTTGGTCTCCATTGTTGGACATATCTTTGTAACCATACAAAATCTGTGTTAGTTATATTCCTCCCATCCCTTGTCAGTCCCATATTCTCAGAGTTTCTTCACTCTTCCCTGTCATCATTTGACAACAAAAGGAGCCTTTTCAGGAGGATTGGGAAGGTTGCTTTATTCTTACCTTCCGCTTGTTTAGGTTGATTTTCACTCTTCGTATTTGGTTTAAATATATCCTCCAAATCTTGCATCGCAGAATTTGTAGAGGTTTTGTTGTTTCTCTTGTTTTTCTCCTCTTCACGGAGCTGCATTAATTAGATTAATCAGATTAGATTAATCAGATTTAGTTTGCAGCTGAAGACATAATCCATGATATGACTGCCTGGTGTCGTGCTTGACCTGGTTAAGTGTTTTTGTGGATATGAATGTAATCTCTTTCTCAAGTTCAAAGTGTTGCTGAACCTTGATCCAGCAACATCTTGTATGGCTTTATGGAAAAGACACACATCCTGGAAAGGATTAAGAGCCTTGGAACAGTGACCCTGCTCATATTAGGGCAATGTGCTACCGCATAATATCCTTTGTTTCTCACGCTGCCTGTGTGTTTCTCCAGCTGCCCATCTGTTCTGATTTTGTTTTATACAGCTGTATTTCTCAGGGAAGGTGTCTGTGACTGTAGGGCTGTCCCTGATTTTGCTTGCATGCGTTTTGCTTGCATTGAAATATTTCCTTCTGGCTAGCAGAAAGGAAGATGGAGAAAAATATGAGGGGATTCTTTCTACACAGGACATGCATGCTGTGTGGAGGAAGGGAGAGTGTTCCTTTCTTTTATACAGCGTTTAGACAGACACTATTTCTGCTCTGTCTCTCCTCCCCAAAGGAGAAATTGCTCCTGTAAAGGCCCGCAAGCCTGAACTGACTGGAAGTCCAGTGTGGTTTTGTTGCCTTGCATTACGGAAAGGCCACTACCTGCAGAGATGAGTCCATCTCCTTGAGAGAACCTAGCAGGCTTTGGGGGTAGCCAAAGCAAATACTCATGAGTTCTGCACGTTGTCGTGCTGCGGTTACCAGCAGGCTCCAGTGACTGAACCCCTGCACCAATGCCAATGCCTGGTGGCTCCCTTCTGTGCTCGCTAAGCAGCAGGACTGTGCCTAGCCCTCCCCTTCTGCTCAGCTGCTTCAGCAGAGCTGTGGGTGCCTGTGGCACGGAGATACGCGAGATCTGTGTGAACGGGTGCTTATCTGTGGGTGTTCCTGTGTATCTGAGTAGCACTGGACTCTGCCTTGTGACCCTTCCACAGGGGGTTGTGGTCGCTTGTCCCAGCGAAGAGTTGGCTTGCATAGCACAAACCAGCTATGTGCCCCTAAACCCAGCTCTGCTGTAAGAGGAGCTCGACTCCTCTTACACTTAAATAAAGGTGCTATAGGCACCAACGCCCATATTTTAAGTCATGTTCAGAAGTGATCAGTACTAATTTTGGGCACTCAGACCAATTTATGGAATCTCATTTCTCAGTGCTCGCTTTGTCCTTTTTAATGTTGCACTGATCTCGGTTTTATGCAATGAGTTAGTTTATACAGCATCGATTCCCTGACTTGGATTCTGCCCTGTAGTATTAAAATGGATGATATCACTTGTCTGATGGGATCACATCCTCTCCTAATGCAGGACTGGATACTCCGGGTATGTCTATATTGTACAAAACAACACTGTGTTAGTGACCCACCAGGAAAGCTTTGAGGGAAACAAACAGATATTGCCAGACCAGCATGGATCCTGGAAACAGGACAGCTACATGAGCGTGGCTTTGCCCTGTTTCTCATCAATTCTAATTAGCTAATCAGGAGCAGAGCTGCCCTTCCACAGAATCCCGCTTCTAGACCTATTTCATATCAACATGTTCAGGAGTCCTCTGCCTGCTGCGAACCTCCCCTAGCTCTGTGTATCAGAAAATCCAAATCCCATCCTCCTAATTCAAGCAGTTTCATCTGTATCTTAGTTTTCCAATCTGTACAACAGAGATACCTGCCTCCTTTGTCAATGCTTTGAGAATGATATATATGGACACGTATACTATATATATAAAATATATAGTTACGTTTGTATATATTTATAAACATAATATATATTAACTGTTATTACCATGTTGTTGTTTATAGTTCTTTGCTCTTCAGCTTGAGTGAAACCTGGTTGATGTTTTGATAGGCTTATCATTGTCCCTGGGAAATTGCTGTTTTTCAAAACATTACTCGAACTTTGAGGGAATGTATTTTTGTAGGTTGAAAGTGCAATTGCTAGGAAAACACAGTGTAGTTTTGATGTATTAAATTGGAACCTGTTATGGGATAAGACAACTCTTTGCAGCTAGCCATTAAATGCAATCCAAAAGGAATGAAAAAATGTAAAATATGTCTTCCCCTTGTATCACTAAAGTGGTCTAAAGTGAAAAGCAATTTAAAAGCATGTGTTACCCATCAAACTTGAAGTGCATGGTACGTCAAAAACAGCTTTGCCAGATGAACGCTTACCATTTGCATTTTCTTCTTCAGCTCTGCATTGGCGCGCTGGTATGCTTCAGACACAGCGTTCAGGTAATAGATGGCAAGGCTACAAAAACAAATATGTTGTATAGTGATAGGATAAGGGGAGAGAGAAACTTTAAAAGGCAGGGAAAGTAAAACCCCCAGAGTTAGTGCCTTCTTGAGAACACTGAGGAAAGATTTAAACCCAAGTAAAGGGAATTCTTCCAAAGAACTACCTTGCTGTCCAGCTCACAAATGAACAAAGCTAACTGGGTCTATTTTATCTGACCTATTTTCTAGTTCTGGAGAAATTCCAAGTGCTATGCTGGACTCCTCATAGAGCTCCTATGGGAAATGGCAGAGCTCCCAAGCAGCCCTGCACTCACAGCTGCCATTATCCCTGAGCTGGGGATTAAGCATACATTGCTTAACTTTATATGACAGCAGGCCTGACAGATACAGAACTTACATTTAAAAACAAAACAAAACTTTAAAGTCATGTCTGCCTGCAGCTGGCACTAACTAGCCCTGGGAATCACCAAGGATCCATCATTAACTAAAAAACGTTCCTGCCTATTTTATGTCTTGCAGATCCTTTACTGCATCTTTTACTTCCAGGACTTTCACTTCTTCCTGACTTGTATGGTGCTCCTAAACACACATCCCTATGAGTCTGCTGTACTGTGGGGGTGATGAGCTAGGAAACCAGTGTTATACCCCTGTTGTCCAAACCCAATCCAGTGGCTGTATCCAGAGGTCCGTATTCACTGTTTCTGACTAAATGGATTTTTAGCAGTACCATCTATAACTTGTACAGTGGGCCTACGTACAGCTGAACTCTCGAGGAGGATTATTGATGGGCCTTGGTTACTGAGCCTTGACTGCACAGCAGCCTGGGAGTCTGTTGGGATGAAGGGCTGAGGAAGGGCCCTCCACCACAGAAGTTCTGCCTGCTTCCCTATTTTTGCCTCTGATGGTCTACAAGCTGCCTTGAGAGGCTAAAGGCTTAGGAGGAATTTAGGCTGCACAGTCAGGTCAGATAGGATACACTAGTCCAGGACCTCAATTCTGTTCCAAAATAAAAGGAAAAATAAAGAAGAAAGAGAGAAGTTAAAAAGAACAGGTCACCCTGCCTCCTCCTTGTCTTGTCATGGACTCTCTCTGCTTCCCCTACACAAGCCTTGACCCTTGGATCTCTCCTCAGCAAGCCCATTCCCACGAGGAAAATCAGTTCTATCTTTCTGATAGACTTGCGGGTGCTTTTGGCTCACAGCAGCACCACACCAATGAAGTTGGGGTCAAGGGGGAACCAATGTCCCTTTTTGCTGGTGGCAATCTTTTAGGTAGGTTCTTCTCCGTCGCACAACTGAGACAAGATAGGCATTAGATTACACAGGAAACCTGAAAAAAACTTAGCAACTGGGAAAGTTGTGGCAGAGCAACGCTGGAACCCTGTTCTGAAAGCAGAGCGCTTGAAGCAGAGACAGGGAAAGGAAGGTGAGCAGGAGCCAGGTCGGAGTGGAGCCACGGGCTTTTGCTTAATTTCCTTCTGTGAAAAGGAGCATGCCAAAGAAAGGATAAAATAAGCTAAGCTGGAATTGAAGGTTTCCTGGCATCCAGCCTTTGGCACACAGAGAGGTGTGTTTTTTAAAGCATGCCCAAGTGTCTGGGATTGTCTCACCATCAGTGCCACCCGCCAACCAGTAATATTTTGGTTTTCAAAAATGCCTCCTCCTGCTTTTGTAGAGTGATTTTATTCTTCTAGAGTATAAACATCATCTGCTTAGTGACTCCAAGCCATTCCTGGGAAAAGCACCATCCATTCAGTTTACCACTATTGATTTTCAAAAATTGTGTAAAACATGCAAACTAAAAAAAAAAAAGGAAAGAATCCTGACAATTCATAATCCACTTGAGTGGATTATGGCCCAGGAATAGTTATGGCCCAGGCTCAACAACCTTAAAGCAGGTTGGTGGATTTTTTCAGCAGAGTATCCAACCTTAAGCTGAGCAATGCCATGTATACAAAATTGATTTCCCAGGTGGGAGATCAGGAGGAGATTCTCTGGATAATCTTTCTTGAGATTTTCTGGAAGAGTCTTTGTTGAAAACACACCTTCCTTAAAGCAGAACTCAGTGTTTGTTTTTGATATATTTGTGATCTGAGCCAAAAACCTTCATGAACTATATTTTTCCCATAGTAGATCTGTAGTAGTCTCATTTCTTCTTCATCAAATTGATTCCATTGGAAATACAAAAAATATTTTGTAATCCAAGGTTGCGCTTCTTTTTTTTTTTTTCCCCTTGGTTGTGACCTACTGAGCCATAAGTTCCTAAAAGCAGTATTTTCCTAAGGGTAACAAGACCGACTTATTCAGAGCCATTGAGTACTTTAATTTTGCTGTCCCTTTCTGATGGGAGTTTGGATGTGAATCTTCATAACTGAGAGCAGTTTGAGCCACCTAGCATGGATGCTGGTGGCCTGGCATCTCTTATCTGTGATTCGCCACTCCCTCAGTGGTGGGTGGAGAGTGTGAGTCATTCTCTTAGGGAGTAATTTGAGGTCTTTTTCTCCTTTTCTTTGAGGCAGCAAGGTACTTGTAGTTTCATCCAGAAAGCTCTAAAGTCCTGCTCCCTACTCAAATGAGAGTCAGCGATGTGCTTAAAAACAATATTTGGGCAAAGTGCATCTGCTTTGCTCTGTTTTTTTCTTTTCCCCTTGTCTTCAGGTGGCGAGAAGCAGGAGAGTAACTCTAACACCAGTGTCACCTGTTGGACCCTGCCACTGTCTGGCATTTGAAGCCAGGGATGGGAATAAGTAGAAGAGACATTTTGGATTATGTGTGGAAAAAGAGGGGGTTGTTGCAGCTAGATAAAATGACTTAATTCACTCCACAGGAGGAATAACCACATTTCTGCAAGTCTGCCATCAAAATCAGCAGATCAAGATCAGCATGAGGGTCTAGCTCATACAACATATCTGATACTGTCAGGACACGTGAGAGCTGCTGCCACTGGTTTGATTCATGTTGACACAGTGGAAACAGCCGCTCTTTTAAGATTATGACTCTCTCTCTGGATAGCTGAAGGTGAATAGGAAGGTGGTGGCATGGGAATGAAGAATAGCTGAAGTGGGGAACAGGGGGAAAAGGAGCATCATCAGCAAGGAGCTGAATTCTTGCTGATTTTTTGTCCTGGAGTAAACAGAAGGAAACTGTCACTGAATAAAACTTTATGTTTATTCCCTCTCCCTCCACTATTTGGAGGGTTGAAGGAGGGGAGAGTTTATCAAAGCCTCAAGAAGCTAACTTGTAACTCTGATGTAAAGGTCATCCATTTGGGATAGATTAGTTCTGCATTCCTCATCTCATATTGACAGTAGCATCTGTTAGAGCTACATCAAAGCCCTCAGGAATTGAGCACATACCTCAGTAACATGCTTGATCGTAAGGGGGATGTAGCATGAGGCTTTTTGTATTCTGCATGTGCCTAGTCTGTCTTACAAGTGCACTTACAAGTGCAGTGTCTGTCTATGTGAGTTAAATTACGTGATCATCTTTATTTAGATTAAAATCAATAAAGTAATTTTCGGCATGTAGAGGCATGGCAAGTAATTTTCAGCTTAACTGGGATTTTTTTCTTGTTGTTCTAATAAGAAACTCCTATGACATATGGTAGCAATGCAAGTGAACTTGCATTTGTTTTAATTTAGTGGAATTATCTTTACTGTAACCTGTTCAGAAAAAAAGAAAAGAGTATTGCAGTTCACAAGAATGGCTGTGCTGGATCAGATCAAAGGTCCATCTGGCCCAGAAGTCTATTTCCAATGTGAGTGGATGGTTAGGGAAGAGTAAAGCGAGCAAGAATATATGGTACGTTCCCCTGAAACTCTCCCACCCTCTAGCTGTTTGGTCTGGTGTGTTCAAAGCGGCCTATAGATTGTGACCACAGCTCTCCCATTCCTTTGGATAGCTTTGAAACCTCAAGAGAAATGCCAAATATAAATAAATATATGTATAGTATGTATTTGTGTGCGTGTATTTATAAACTTGTCCTATCGTAACGCTTCTGAAGATCAAATATGACTTCAGACATGAATTCAAAGCTTAAAGGGTCTGACAGCACTGAAACAAATTTTAGATGTAATATCTAAAAAAAAAAAAAAACTCATATTTTTGGAACTTGTGATTTTTGAATACCCTGGCTTGACAGTACTGTAAATACCACCAGCTGTGATAGAAATTGCTTTTCCGCAAGGAACCAGGCTAAAACCATCCATACATTTCCCACCGGCTGCTGAAAATTTTCACATGGAATCTACAATGCTTTGAAAATCCAGCAATGTCAGCAGTACGTTTCAGCGTAAAGGCAGTGTTTAATTGGGTCAGGAAATGAAGTGATGACAAGCAGTCGAGCTGATTCAGTGCCAAGGTTACCTTGCTCTCAAAAAGTAAGTGCTAACTCCAGCTGCTCCCTGAGGACAAGTCATTTGAACCCTGCCAAAGTGAACGTTCAAACCTCCTCAGTGCAGGCAACCCAGGTGCTGCAGTGGGTCCCCGTAAGTGGGCAGAGAGAGGCATCTCATCCTGCTGTGGGATGACCGCATCTAGCAGGGAGAGAGGATGTGGGATGGAGTCCTCGGCCTGGATCTTGGATATTAACACGGCAGAAGCTGTGCATTGCTAAAATGCTGGATTTTGTTCAACCTCCTCCCTACAACGAGACATAAAATGTTGCAAAAAAAAAAACAAAAAAAAAAAAACAAAAAAACTTACACCATGAGCAGAATTGCCGGTATAATTAGTCCCGGATTAGCCACATAGCTGAAGATCTTGGCAACAAAAAGTGGGAAATCAAGTTCGATAGTCTCTTGAATGACTTCGTACATCCTCTTCTTTCCACTGGAAAGACAAGTAGTCAGTTAGGGACTATAACTAGTTCCTCGTGGACAGCAAAAGCTCCTTATATAAAGATACACAGTAGCATGTTTCCTCTCACAGAGCAACTGATTGCTGTTGGCCACCAAGGTATTTTGACATAAAAATTCTACCAAAGTGTATTTATTTCAAATTATATCCTGTTCAAGCCTTTTCCCCCCTACTGTGTATAGAAGTATCTCTGTTAGATTAACTTTCTCCAAGAGAAAATATATTTATTTCAACACAGAGTTCCTGCATGAATTCTGATCATTTATTACTCTGAAATATATAAAAACCCTACAGATTACAGTAACCATACATTTTTGATCAGTATCTTACTAAATGTGACCATTTCATAGTAGAGATAACTTTCCATATGCAAATCCTGGCTTTTTGAAATAATGAACCAACTTGAAGAGCTGCTAAGTAAGGACAAAGCTGTGATTATCACTTAATAGGAAACTCAGTGAAAGAGTCATTTTAAACTGGTTGATAAAACAGATGAGAATATTCTGTACAAAAATAGAATGTATCTGTACAAGCAGGGAGTTGGGCTGGATTGCATAACTGACCTTCTTCAAACCACAGCAACTATGGGTCTATGAATTCAACCCTGTTGGTGCCTATTCCTAATCTTTAGGCTTGTTTTCTTTGTAGATCTGGCAAGTTCATTGGATTCTGCTTAGGAAAGTGTTGGATTCTGTCGTCATGATGAGAATCAATAAAGACAGACCAGGCTAAATGGTATTCCAACTTCATCAGTTGTCACTAACCCAGAAGAGTTAAACTTTTAATCAAGCTGTGGTAGGAGAGGTGTGCTGAGTGGATTTTGAAGGGAAGATTAGAAACTAAAATAGCTCTTTCACATTTTATGTTAGTCATCTCCAAATGATAACCTGCAGGCAACAAGTTCCCTGTCAGATCTCCTGACATAGCTCATTGATACCTGTCTTCACTATAGAACTAAGGAAAATTTGGTCTGTCACCTTCTCCCCACGTCTTTGTACTGCTGATTTTTATTAGCGCATGGGTAACCTAAAACACTGCCTCTACAGGAACAATTTGTTCCAATTTGATTCCTTGCTGAGTCAGACCCAGTGGGCACAGGAAATGCTGTTACTCAATCAAATTAAACTTTATTGGCATGTTAATCCAGTCCACTGAGTGCTCTGTGCAGTGCTGATTCAGGCCTAATTAAAAAAAAAAAAAAGGCAACTTAGGGAGGAAAAAAAAGCTGCAATAGTGCAGGCTCAGACCTATGAATTTCCTGCTATTTTCCAACAACATTCAACAAAGAAAATCCATCTTGTTGTGTGGGAGCTCTTGGCTCTAAGGAAGGTCTTGGAAGGCCTGAGGTCTCCTACTGCGTTTTGGGGGAAGCTGTGCCATGCTGCCTGTCCCTGCACTACTCTCCTGTTTTCACTGGCCCTCGTTGGAGGAGCTGGAGGAGTTCTGGGAAACACATAGGTGAGGAGGGGGCAAAGCATCTGAATTAGCAGAGCCTGCTGGAAAAAAGAAAAACAGACGAGAACTTGGAGCAAGCTCAGTGCTCCCAGGTGCCTGTTTGCACCTCACAGGTGATCGTGGCCTATTGCCTTACATTCCTGAGAAGAATTTATTTAACAAGACAGAAAATTGAGGCACTTCACCACCTCTGTTGGATTGAAGGCCTTTTAATTTCATGAATATATTCTTATGTATAAAGGCAGAAAGCTAGCATTTTGGTATTTTGTTAATACCTGAACGGTCCACAGTCAAAGGAAGGAGGCAGGGACATGATGGTGTAGGCTACAGGCAAGAGACTGAGGAACAGGATCAACAGCAAAAGTCCCATGTAAAAATTATTAGACTTGGATGCTTTAAAAACACGCTCATGAGGGACGTTACTACTCATGACAGCCCAGCACTGAAAATACATGGAGATTAATAAACGCAGCACATTTATACCCACAAGCCCTGGTGCATAGAAGGATCCCATCCTAAAAAGGAAAGGAGAAGAACAGATGTTATTTTTTGCTTGACTTTTTTTTTTTTTTTTTTTTTAAAGTGGATAAACTTGTTAATGCAGTGACAATGGCCAGTTTGCCTGTAAGTGATACCTGAGTGTAAGTGGGCTGGCTTCTGGAGGAGAAGCCAGAAGCCACGTGAGTTAAGGCTCAGAAACTGTATATGGAGCACCAGCAAGGTCTCAGACCTTTCAGTAGTTGCAGAAACAGATTTTCAGTTTGTGACAAAAATTACTTTTAAAAAAGAGGAGGGTTTTGGCCCTAGGTGGTCTAAAACAATGTATTTTTCTGAAAGACCAACAAGCTCAGCAAAACTGTGCTTCACAAACATGCTTAGAGGGTATTCCTGAAGAGGACTCTGCCCCTGGGCCCTGTGACCCTGGCCCGTGGTGACGGCCTATCACCCCTACCAGCGTTTTTGTGGTTGCGGAGGAAACAGGGCTTGTGGTGTTGGTAATAGGTGGGATTTCCTGGGCTTTCAAACTCCTGCCTTCCTTCGCAGTACTCTGCCCACAGCAAGATGGGCAAGCCTTAAGGCATCTAGAATTGCGTGCACTGAGAACCTCATTGGGGAGGAATTCATTCCCAGTGATGGGAGGACTGGGTATTGGAACTGAGCCTTGGTATGTAGGAAAGATCTTCAGGCTCATGGTTCAAGTCTCACAGAACTGGTAGATCCTAGTTGACAGGGGTGACAGCTGCTGTGTTTTTGACCTCCTTTGGGGTAGTCCTGGGATGTGCCTCTGCTCCCTGACCAGCTCAGTCAGCTCCCTGCCCACCCCTCTATTGACATGCAAGCTCATAGCCCCTCCAACAGGTAAACATCTTGAAAGGGCAGGGGAAGAACAACTTTACCTTCAGGAGAAAACACGGCTTTATAAAAATGAGAGTAAGGTGGGGTTTGCAAGCATTGTCATGTTTAAACTTGGACAATGCTGCTACTCTTTGACTAAGCTGGGATTTTAAAATGTTATTTCCACTTTTACAGTCAATCACAGAAAGTTAAACAATCTGAGGAAACAAAGCAAAAGATTGGATGCTCTCTAGTCCCAGTGGACAGTTTAATAAAGAACATGAAAACCAAAAAGGAAATATATCTTACCAAATCATTCCTTGGTTGAAGACCAAACCCAGAACATTGCCACTGATGTCAAACTCAGCATAGGAGGGCTACATGGAGGGATAAAAAAAAAGTTTGTTGCTACCAGAAGGATGTGCTATTACTTGATCCTGCTGAGTATAAGGATGCTTATTTAAACCTGGAGTGAAAGTATTTGTGGGAGGTCTCCTGATGCATGCACACTGCTTGAATGTCCAGAAACAGAGCTGTGAAAGCAAAAATGCAGCTACTGTGCTCTGGGCTATTTGGAGAGCAAGATTCTGTTGGCTTACAGAAAATTGGAAGGATGCCCTAAAGTGCTCACATTTGCTCTGTGTTTGTGTCTTCTCCCTGCTAATAAAGCCAGCTATGAGCAAAGGAACTATAGCATAATAATAGGATTCTTTATTCCAGCTGGTGTATCCGGCTGTGGATTTGCATTTTCACTTTGGTAAAACATTGAATATTTGACTGGTTATAAGGCTGAGTTGGAGGACAAATATACGGCAGCTATATCCCTTCCCTCAGCTTTTGCAGTAGAGGCCCCATGGAGGGAAACCAGAGGGAATATACAGCTTAATAAGTATGTGGCAGCATTTTTCACTGCACTATACAATTTTTAAAACATCACTTTATATGGAACACCCTGTCTGATGTGGTTGCTAATGGTGGTAATTCCAAAACAAGTAGGTATAATCCGTCTGCAATGTTTTTCATTGTATAAATTATTATTCTGCTAGATTTGCCTTTAATGAAACCATTGTTTACATAGGTATGTTTTTGTGTGCACAAACCCAGATGAGTTTTGGCAGCTTAAACTATATGTAAAGGTTATGTTATTTTATTTTATTTTTAAGGAAAGAAGCCAGCAAATCATTTGTCTTATATTTTAAATAACAGTTTTGAAAAATTATGGATAATACCCATAATTTTAAAATCCCAGATAGTATGTCTGCTTTTGATCCAATTCGCATGTACTCCATGCTGTCAGTGTTTGGTAAAGTTGAAGTTTAATATAAGGGCAAAACCAAGTTTGGCTTTGATAATGAAAAAGCTGAGAGGATCCAGTCAGAGTTTTGCTTAGTCAAATTCTTGTAAGTTGGGGGGAAAATAGCTGAAAATATTTTTTTAATTATTATTTTTCTGATTCATCTCTACTTCAAGTCTTTAGTTACAGATTAATATTGGCTTCTTTTTGCCATGAAAGCAACCATGCAATTCAGTGCCTGCTTTCCTCTATGTTGAGTAATTCTGTATGAGAAAGCAAAGTGACTACACATATTAGAATAACATACATACATTGAGTAGATGGCTATTACTGCTTTGCTCTGTCCAGGAGAGGTGAACTATAAAACCTTTGGAGTTTCCCTTAGCTTAGGAACTGCATTAGGCTGCTAGTTTGCTAAAGCTCATCTGCTACAGTTTATTACATCGGTTCATCCCCGATAGATGCTGAATGGCTATATTTCTCAATACAAAATCACCTTGCAGCAAGCCTGGGCTCATGCCAAAAGCCTGGGAGAAGGAGACAGGGAGGCACTGAGTGAGCCTCAAAGCATCTCTTTTAAATTTAACTGAGAAGTGGAAGACAGATATTCAGGAAATGGGTTTTCCTGAAGGGCAGAAAAGACTTTCAGCTGTTTGCACAATGGAGATCTTAAGAAAATCCCCTGTTGTATTTTTAAAGATTACTTTGAGGAAAGCATCTAAAAAAATCAAAACAGGGCTAACAATGTCAGAAGAGGACATGGGCTCTTCAACATGGAGAATAAAACCTCTTCTAAAACGTTTTAGAAGAGCATAGTCTGTGACCATCTGTACTAGGAACAATCACATGGTCTGAATTCACCCATTTACCTCCAAGAAATCCTTTCTGCTTCTCCAAGAAGAAATGCAAATAAATCCATAAACAGCAAATGCCTTGAGTGTTTCCTAGCTGCCATCATCTGACCTGGTCCCCACAGGTACCTGCAAAACTCTCCTCACTGCACTTTTCCAGACCTCTCCTGGAAATCCTTCCAGTACTGTGGTTAGGCAGCTTGTGCATCAAAACAGTTGCATCATTTCCAGGGATCTTCCTGTCTGAATCCACCTGTTATTGTCTCTTTTTTTTTTTATTTAAGTTGTAAACTGTGTGAAATAATGGACTTTATTATTTTGTTCTGAATTTCTGCAGCTCCAGTACTGGCTGCTTTGGTAATATAGCCTTTCTGAATACTAAAGAGTCCTGTACTGCTGTGTGTTATGCATATGTGTGGCCATATATTAATTTTATCTTCTCAGCTAAAAAACACTGACTTACAAATCCAGCCTCTAGGTCCCAGCACCAGCAGTAATTCACAAATCTGACGAAGCAAGCACGGATGAAATCTCCCACGAGGATGGTTACGAATGTCACTAGGATGTCGGACACAGTGAGCCTTACAAACTCCTGCAGTTTGAAACAAGGAAAGAACATTTAGCTCCTATAATTTCAGTGGCACATTCTGGATTTTATTTTATTGAGCCATTTTCCTTTATAGACAACAACCTTCAGAAAGACACGCCACAAACAAACTCCCTGTCTGTTTTCAGACTCTTGACAGTGCTTAAGGTTCATCTCTGTGCCTGGGAACCACAAGCTCCGATATAGCCATTAGCCCCATCAATTGCTGTTAGTGCCACTGACTGTACTAGATATTGTGATAACGTATAAAAATAAAGCAGAATGCTAATGCGGCAATAATGTTAGTCTAAAATATATATATACACAGAGGCCAATTTGATTTTGCAGTTTTGTAGTATGCAAATGCTTCCACAGAAACTTCTGTGTTACTGTGGCTTATTTTTGTGAGTCTTACAGGGATTTATTTGTTCTGAAGAAGTCCTGCTTGAAATTAGTGGTTAAATCAGAGTCACCTGCCTGTGGACTCTACTTCCTCTTTGGACTCTTTTGACTCTTGCAAAACTGTAGGATTTTCCTAATCTATGTTGAAGGATGTAGTATCAGGTGAAAATTAACAAGTTAAGGTAGCAGGAAGTAGGTACCAGTGCTTCTGAAAGTAACATTTCTTGATAGTCTCACAAAGTAGGAATCACCTGTGCTCTTCACTAAAAATAACTACAGTGGGTGTCCCATACTCTTCTTTCTGTATATTTCATGACCATGGTTTCAGATCCATGGCCATACAGTTAAATTGTCTTGCTATTTGAGGATTTGGAAAAGGAGATACCATATGTAAGAAGAAACAAAAGAAATACTGAAAGCAACAACCCAAGCTTTACTGCATTATCAATTTCTTACAATGCCGACGGTTGTCTCCCAGCAGGGTCCCCTGGGTACGTCTGCTGGATCAAGAGGCGGTGGGGTGGCGGTGCTGCCATTCCCCGTGTTGTTGTGGTGGCTCAGCAGGGTCCAGTGTGTCATGTTCCTTAACACATCCTCTTCAGCCAGCTACAATGGGAGAGATGTCATCCTGGCTGAAAATATCTGCAAATGGATCCCTAGAGGATGCAGTGGACTGAGCTGCACTCAGATCCAAACCATAGGTTTCCTCTCCCCTTTCTACCAGTTACCACCTCTAATATAAAAAAGTGCTTGCAGCAAAGTTGCAGGACTAGCACTGGAAATGTACTTTCTGTGGCGAGGAATGGGGAGGCAGTCTCTCAGATTGTCTCTCAGATGGTTTTGGCAAGCAAATATTGACTAGCTTTCCCAAAATACGCTTCTGCGAGCTTTTTGCTTGAGCTGGAGTCTGATCCCCTTCCTTGTGGTAGCCACTAGCTTAGTCCCAATACATGAATGGCATTACAAGAGGAGCCAGAGCTCCTGTAACGTCAGCCGAGGTTTGGGAATATGGTCTATGATGAGTGAGAAAATGGAGTTGCTGTAAGTATGAGTCCTCCTTGCTCACTTTGTTTAGCATTTCTCAGAGCACAGCAAACCTCTCTAATTCCTATTATTTTTCTCAGCTTAAAATGAAGTCATTTTTCTGCGGATCAGTCAGACATTTATCCTTTCCTGTGGTTATCTGCCTGCAACACACTGCCAAGATAATATTAAAGAAGGGAGGGGTGGGAGGAAAGGATTATAAACTATATCCTCAGGGCCTGCATTAATAGAAATTGCAAAGAGTGTCAGATGGAAAAAAATCAGATTACTCTAATGTTCTATGATTATAGGAGACAATAACTATCCTGTTTTCAGGGCTGTAAAAAGAAGTTTGAGAATCTCTGGCTTGATTCTCAAGCTCTGGCTTGAGATTCTCAAACTTCTCCTAGCTTGATAGACCTAGGAGCATTTCCTTGATTTGCTCATGCAGGCCATTCAGCAGGTATCTCTGTTCTTAAAACAATGCAAAAACCCCTCCAGGTTGTGAGTGACCTCTGGGTGGCCGCTGCCCATGCTTGAGAGGATCAGAGAGTGGGGAGGTGATGACTGCTTGCTGCAAAGGGAATGGTTGTCCATACTAGCTGTGGAGATGGGCTGTGCTAAAAAATGCAAGTGAACTTGCATTTTTGACTAAGGTCTTACTTTTTCATTGACATCATCCATCAAGGCCAACAAAAATGTGTAGAGATTCCCAAGGAAGAGCGCAAAGATCCGTCCCAGCTGCCATTTCAGCCCTATGCGGGGATGGTAATTTTCTAGTGCTGCGATGGTTTCAAA
Organism: Crypturellus soui; assembly: GCA_032275445.1. NCBI lineage: Eukaryota > Metazoa > Chordata > Aves > Tinamiformes > Tinamidae > Crypturellus > Crypturellus soui. The sequence goes on from JAUBNY010000342.1 coordinate 62,207, forward strand.
CAGTGGAGGACAGAACATACCCAGCAAGGACATTACAATTTCAACCTGCCAAAAAGGAAGATTAAATTATGGCTACTAATACTTAGAACAGTGACCATGTTACTTTGAGCAGTTATCAAAAGTATGACTGCAAGAACCAGTGTGGCCACTGCAGCCTGATTTTGCTGAGAAGTAACAGAGGACAGATCTCTTTAATGTTGGTAAACAATTTTCCACTGGAATAGGGCAGCAAATGTGGAAATGGTACATAACAGAGAGAAAAATTCATTTTGTGATAGCATGTCACCAAATTAGTTTTTGTTCTTTCCCAATTTGAGAGACTAACTACAGATTTAGACTGACCGACACATGGAGCAGAGTACAGGCAATTTGTCAACAAGTATTTTGTGATTTCTTAAGAATTTATGAGGGAGAAGAAGCTAAAACAAGCTCAGCTCCTGGCTTTGCTTAGTTTGTGGTCAGCACAGCATCAGACTTGAGTGTTGAATGTATGGCTTGCTCTTGCAGGAGCACTTTTGCTGTTATCTCTAAGAGATGAGCTCAGAAGAATTTCTTCCCCTTCAGTTAATACTCATAAATATTTAGTTTCTTCTAGTCTTCATATACTATTGCCTGCATCAGCTTTTATGTTCCTGTTTTAGTTTTGGGGGAATCACAAGACTTGGCTCGTGTGCATAAAGCAATTTGTCAATGCTAATGTTTATTTTCTGTGTTCAGCACCTTTGCTTTGGCAATAGGTGATTATAGATTTAAATGGAAACACTGAATGGATTCGGTTTTGAAGCTCAAGGGAATATGTCCTCTTCTTTTTTTGTTTCTCTAGAAAATACCAAGTTGCATTAAGGTCAATTAAGTCATTGACAAACCAGTGTTAACTCAGTCATGACTTGGTGGCTTTATATATATATTGTCCATTGGCCTGCAGGGGACTGAACTGGAGAAGCACTGGCAAATTCTGACTCACGGGTCTCTTTTTATTACACGTTTCCTTTCAGCAAAAGGAGGAAGTACCCACAGTTGTTCATACTGAGGTCTTAAGTTATCACTGGAAAAATCTCAGATGTTAAACATTTTTTTTTGTATGTTACTTTTCCTTTGAGAAAAGTTGACTGAAGTAAATCAAAAGATGTTGAAAGCAAGTGTTATTTTGCTGGTGCTTTCTGGGGGAGCTATGAAAATCTGTGCTTGACAGTATATTGTAGTATAATTGAAATTAAACATTTTCATAGATTGAAGCAATATTGTGTGAAGATCTTCAAAATTTCACTTTTTTATTCCAAAATCAGATAAAAAAAAGAAAATTGACAGCTTATATTTTTCTGTAGATTGACAGATCCTTTTCTCATTTTTCAGTAAATGGTTTAGCTTTGTATGGGACATAAATGGCTTTGTATCTGAACCTGAATATCTCTAACACTCAGGGAGCTTTCTGACACAATAGAATTTGTAAGTATTAATATGCAATTCAACATAGATGCTTTAAAAATTGGTAAGGGATGTACATGTTGAAGACTCATTGACTGTTATTGCAATTGACTGTGAGAGTATTTTACCCTATCCACAAGAATAGTAGGTTTGTCCTGCAAACTCTCCATGTGCTTCCCAATTAATACAAGTACAAAGTCACCAAGGGACTTCTGAGCAGTGGTAAGGAGTTGTCTCTGCCTTGAATGACACCCTAAAACAATGGCAATTATTATGCTGGAGTCCAGTGAAGGCTATCGCAGTAGAAAACTGGAAGTAAAGTTTTCTTACCTCATTTCTTTCATACCACCCAATATTTTGCATTTTGGAAAAAGTCTGGGAACGTTTCACCACGAAGTAAATGAGGTACCCACTGCCACACAAGCAGCATATGATGAGCACATTTGCCAGCACCCGCAGGAACCTTCTCAGGTGGATGTTCTCGTCCTTGTTGCTTTCTTGCTCATCCACAATAGATTCCTTAAAAAGCGGATATACTCACAGAATGGTAACATGAATGTAGGAGAACACAGCCTAAGGCTAGACGGCAACATCAGATTATTTTCTAGCCTATAAAATGTAATTCCATGCTATTATGGTTATATTGAACTCAGTAATTTGTTAGGCTCAAACAAAACTTCCTACAGGGATCCCAGCATGACTGGAAGGCAGCACGTGGTGAGCAGCCTGCCACTTCCCAGGGCAGGGTAGCTGGGAAAGTACTCCGAAGTAAAACACTCTGAAGTAAAACACTTCCCTGCTGAGATGGGAGCCAGACCCCAGGGCCTTTTAGACCTCACTGTTTTCTGCTGCATAGGTAGTTGCACACTGTTATCAAATCATCTCTTGCGCTTCATTTTCACAAGCAAAGCTGGGTGGGCCCTTGAAAAATCTTCAGCAGTTGGGGCTTTTTCTTTCTACTTGGTGAATAACTGTTGTGGTCAGTTCCTGCTCAGTGTCCTGTCTTAGCATTCTTACACCCCGAAATATTATTTTGTGCACCTTAGCAAAGATTCTGTTGATTTTATCCATGTCCAATGCTACCACGATGTCCTACTTTTCTGGGGCCTTATTTCGAGCATTTACCATGGGAAAAAAATTGAACTTAATGAATTTCATTTTCAGATCAGATTTTCAGCTATGTGTCGACTGACTTCTCTTGCAGTTATTGCTTTTTCTTTCCACCAGACCATCTGTTTTGAATGTGTAAAAGTGTGTGCCATGGGCTCTTGTATGAAATGCTCTTCCTTCCCTGAAGAGATGCTTTAGGCTCTCTCCTTTAGGCTCTCTGCTCTATATATTTTTTCTAATCACAAAAATCACTCTACTGCTTGGGATATTTTACTTTTGTGGGTTTTAATTTTATTCTGAAACAAGTTATTATTAAAGGAAGATTTAGAAGGCAGAAGATTATTGAGCAATTTGTTATCCAAAGGCTATTTTCTTCAGTATTTCCAGCTTTATATATATATATATACACATATTTGCACTTTGTAAAATTATAGAAGGAAAGCACATTAAATTGTGTTTAAAAGCATATTTTTTTTTTAGCAAAAGGAGTTTTTACAGGATCTGTTGGAGGCTATTAGGACTCAGGACAATACAAAAAAATGTAGGGTAATTTTACAGAGTCTTTGAGAGGGCATTTCTGGAGCTCAAGAAGATGAAGCTTGGTTAGAAGTACAACAGAGAAGCAGGACAGACAAGCTGTTTTGCAGAGGAAAGCTATAGGAATAACCATGCTGTGACACTATCATCTCCTCTTGTGAATCAAGTTGCAGAATAAAATCCATGATAGGAAAGGAATGAGCCTGGGCCAAAGCTTATCCTGCTTCTGTTGTATGGGTGAGGATTTAATAGGGGATAGGAGAGGAGGAAAGGGGAAATTGTGGCCCTCTTGGCCACATATGGAGTTGTGCATGTAGCTTTAGACTCATGTAGTCTGGTTGTACCTTCTGTTCCTATCCTATCCCTGCAGCACTGCAGCCGCCCCTGCTGTTTAGCCCACAATAGCATCTGGATCCCTTTTGCATAGGACAGAGGAGAAAAAGTTAATGGGAAAGATGAACGTCCCCACATCCCCACTGAAACCTGCCTCTAGCTGATATTTCCCATTCAAGAGCAAATTTAACTGTACATAGTCTTCCAAATCCTAAAGAGTGTTGGGGGTGACCAAGGGCACAGGAGCTGGAACTGTCACAGATTAGCACCATATCTGATGCACTGAGAGATGCCATGTAGGTATCCTGCTTTCCCCATAAGCGTCTGCTATGGTGGGATCTAGGAGCATCCCCATAAGCTAAGAAATGCTGGTTAGGGTTACCTTGAAGCTGGTGGTGATTGATGCAAACTTGTTGTCTGCTGTCTCTGGGTTTCCAATGAGGTAGTCCCAACTAGTGAACATTTTCCAGCTGAAAACGAAGTTTTCATCATCTCCTTCTCCTGTACTCTCGTTTGCGTTGCGTGCCATCCTGTATAAGGACATGTATCATACAAGGTCAGAAAAAGCGTTACAAAGAGCTACTAGATGTGATCGAGCATTGCAGAATCAGGCAGATGACTTGAGTTTGCTGGTGGATAGGGAGGGAAAGCGAGGTGATAGTGCATGGGTTTTATGTATGTGATTGTTCTCTTTGACCTGTTGTGAACTGTCAGATGGGGTCCTCAGGACTGTACAGGTTTTGTTTTAGAAAACATAGTGTAAATAGAAACTGTGATTCGTGATTAAATAGGTCAGGAACTGCTTCTACCACCTAGTGTATGAAACAAGTCTATTTACAGTGCTTCTGGACTGCAGGGTAAAAGGTAACAGTTATCTTTAGCCAGTTAAATTAAGTCAAAACACATGGGTACCACTATACTACCACTACTTAAAATTTTATTGAGAATTCAATACCTGCATTGAAAGGCTGGAATCAAGGATGTTGCAGTAAATCAATGCAGGGGAAGAAAAAGGATTATTCTTGTTAATCAGCACAGGAGCAGACACAGCTTCTGTTATTCCCTCTCTATTATTTGATCCCTGAAATACTTGTGTAACTCTCATTAGAGTTCCTAGCACCAGTCTCTTAAGGTAGACTATATTTCATGGCAAATATACTGCAAATCCCCATGTCCTACTCTAACCAACGGCTCAAAGGGCTATTTCTGCTGCACAGCAGTAGTTTCAATAGTAATGCAAATATATTGGCTTCTTCTTTCTTGCAAAGGAAGGAAGAATGATGTGCTTTCAGGGAAAAGAGGTTTCATTCCCAGCATTGCAGAGCTGCTCCAAGAAGTGTTTTGGTTCACATGCAGGTTGCTTCTGTGCTGGTACCTGGGGAGGGGCCAGGAGTGTTCATCGGTGCATGGGATGGTGGTGCACGAGCAATCAGGGCTTGTTTAAGGCCCAGCCTTAAAACTCTTCACTGTGCTGATTGTGTTGGAGATCCATCTCAAAGCAGACCCAAAGTACATCTAGCCCATGACAGGAGCTGGCAGTGGATGCTGAAGTAAGAGCATGCGAATGCAGCAAGCATAAAACCCTGCTTTTTGCAGTGCTCTCCCAGCCACTTGGGGTCAGGGGCTCAAGGACTTCAAGGCAGAGGTGGTGCATTTGTACTGAAGAGCCATCCAGGGGTTTTGTCTTGTGAAGTGTCCAGCTGACAAGTATCATGACTTGTCAGCTGAGATGCCAAGAGCACCCAGTGGAACATCAATAGTTCATTAAGCTGTGCTAAATTAATTGCTTTCAATTATTTTTCATGTGTACTAGAGGCACCCCGCACATACAGGGCAATCACCTTGGATTTATACTGATCTACTGTGATGATAGTGTATTTCCTTCACTCAGGATATTTCCACTTTCTTTCTTCTACAGTCCAGAGTTTTCTTAGAAAACTGTTGAAGTAGCAGGAAAACCCAAAAATGCCTCTCTGTCCTTTATTTGACAGAAGTTTAGTGGTTCTGTATTACATGTGTGATTTTGCTTGAGCCACAGCATGGAGAGGCAAAGCCTTTCATGGTGCCCAAACTGCTGCAGGGCCCAACATCCTGCAAAGCTGCATGGGCTGCCCAGGCTCCGTGTCCATGGGGTCCTTGCTGGGGCTGTGGGTGCCACACTGCAGCTGAACCAGCTTTGAGCTGGGCCTGAAAGAGGGGAAATGAGCTGCAAGACACACAGGGGTGTATTTGGAAGAGAAGGGAACCCAAGCTATACTTACGATCTTATGACAACCATCAGGCTGTAGCCAAATACGCTGATCCCAACCATGAAATACGCCATCGGTAGCCTGTATTTTAACCAGCCAATTGTCCGCTGGTTATTGTAGTAGCCATAAAAGAGTGCCGAGTACTTGATGTATCCCTGGGGGAAAACCAAGGAAACTGTGTGTTAAGTAGTGCAGCTTTTATTCTGCAGGAAACAGGCTTGCTTCAAAATATGTGTCCTCCTTTTGGTGAAAAGGGAAGATTTAAAACAAAAAGAATCAACTTGGCAAAATTATTAGTGTCTCATTTTCAGCCTTTTGCTACTCTATCAGCTTTGAAAAGTGTTCATGTACTGCTTGTAGCCTCCTTAAGAGAGGCAAGAGAGAAGGCTTGTCAGAGAATACTAGCTCAAAAGTAAAATGCAGTTTTTATCTATCATTGTTTCATCTCTGGCAGAAAACAACTCCTTATTGCTCTTCATGGCTCCAGCCCATCTGTTTCTCTAACCCAGTATCAAAGCCTCTGATCTTGTGAAAGTGCTGCAGTAAAGGGGTTTCCCACCATAATATGAAACTTTTTCTTTCAGCTAGGAGGCAGCTGATGTTCAGTCCCCTGCAGATTTAGTTCCTTTTACAGGCTACCTCCTGCAAAGCAAATGTAACTAAAGACTAAAATCAAAGCATTATTTTCTGTGAAAGCAAAGCTCTGACACAATATCAGCTAAGTTGTCTTAAGCAGAGCTGTTTTTGCTGTACTATTCAATGAGTGTGCAGATCTAACCTGCGTTAGGTGTCTTTTCCTATTTTTCTGTCATATCTCACACAAGTTGTTATATATCATTGCATATTGTACTCTTCCTGTTTGTTTTTTGTCTCTTGTCTTTTGGTTGATAAGTTATGTGAAGAAAATCAGTCTAGTTGTGATAGTAGAGAAAGTTCCTCTCGGATCAAGTTTTCGGAAGAACCAAAATTGAGACATTGTGAAACTGGATCTAGTTTAGCAACATTGAACTATTTATTTAAGATTTCATTGCTGGAGGTCATATAGTCCAACTCCTTGCTTAAAGCAAGGACAACTCATGATTAAATCCAGTGGCTCAAAGCTTTGGCCAGCTGAGTTTTGAAAATCTGCATGGATGGAGATCGCACGATCTCTCCGTGCCTCTGTTACAGTGTTTGACCACTATCATTTAATCAATAAGATGAGGATCCCCCAAAGCACTAGATTTCTTCATTCCTAACCTAATATAACCTTTGGTATCCTTGGGTGCAACACTAGCTGCATGTTTACTCTGCACAAAGTGCTGTGCCACCAGTACAGGATAACTTTGTTGTATGTTTCTTGGTCAGCTCTGCTGAGCCACTTGGGGTAACTCAGCAAGGCTGCACCTGGCAGGCCAGAGCTTTGTAGCATGTTATCTATACTGTGGGCTGGGGAGTTGCAAAGCAAAAAGCATCATAAAATACAAAGATGATGCACTAGCAAGGTTTATTTTCAGGTTGGGATCCAAAACCTTTATCTTTCCAATATATCATATTCTAGGGACCAGAAAATGACTGTCTCTACATCATCCAGTATGTTCTTTAAACTCCATTTGTGAGACATAGTGTCTGATGTCCAAGTGAGATATATTTCTTTCTATTCTTCTAGAAATGTGTGAACTGACCTACTTACCACCAAATCATACATTTCCACTGGCTCCTCTCTCTTGAAATATATTTTTCAGGGACTGAAGTATTGACTATTCATTTTAAGTCTGCTTTGAAATGTATTTCTCCCTTGCACCTCTCCTACTGAGCATATTGGTATAAGCATTTATTCCTTTTCAAAGGGCAAGGCTTTATGAAGGCTTAATTTGACATCTTCTGACTGCATAAGTTATAGCTGAACATCATCGCCCCATGGCTGGAGATCACTTCTCCAATCTGCCGGATGAGCCACTTGTGCAGTTGCTCTCTGATGACAAGCAGCAAGGGAGCAGGCTCATCACAGGGCCTGTCCGGCAGAAGGGAGTGGAGGATCAAGCCCTCAGTGGCAGCAGGGGAATGTAAAGGTGTGCACCAAGTACCAGGCAGGAGCTCGGTCGCAGTCAATAGTCCTTTGCTCTAATACAACAGTACAGCCTCCCACAAGAACAAATTTCCTTACTGTTATGTGTACACTTTATGGTCTTGAACAAAATCAGCAGCTGCAATTCAGCAGCACATATTCTTCCTACTTTTTTTTTTCTTTCTTTCTATTTTTTTTTCTGGAGGAAGGGATTTAAATGATGTTTCTTGTGTTTTTACACAGTGCTACTCAGATGAGCTTTTTCTTCATTGCAATGTTATTTGATGTGTCACTAATTCACCTTTGGCTCTGGTGAATTTTGGATGCTTGCAAGTCAACTAAAGGACTGGGATGGTGAGACTTAAATGATTCTTAGCAGAAAATAAGCAGTGTACAAAGGTGTGACTGCATAAGATTCATTTACACCAAGGAAATTATGTTGTTTTTTATGGTAAGGGTGTTTCCAAATAAAACAATATGTGCACCAGTGCCAGATAGCATTTCAAAAAAAAAAAAAAAAAAACAGAAATAGCAGCTTTGAAAGTGAGATCCCAAGGAATTGGCCATAGTGGATTACCTTCATTCTCAATAATGATCTTTTTCTTTCTTGGAAATACTATCTCCTCTAAAAACAATTCCTTTGGCCTAACTCTCCTAAGTCAAAGAATAACTCTGGGTGCTCAACCTGAACTGTCTTTCAAGCAGGCCGATTTCCAAATAATAGGTTTGCAAGATCTTCATGTTAGGTATCCATAAGTGCATGTAGTGGTGCCTGACAACCCAAATGGATGGTTTTGTAGCATCTTACCTCGTTAATACCCATGTCTAGACTGAAATCTTCTTCAGGACTTGCAACGTTGCTACTAATGAAGAGCAAACAGCTCCCCTGCAGATTACCATTATTCCTTTTTATTTCATTAATTTCCCATTAATTTTCTTTTTTTTTTTTTCTGCTTATATGAAGATGCTGGTTACTTAGACCAAAGTTTTAGTTCTGTGGCTTGTAAGCAGTTTGGGTCCAACAATCCCGGACCTGAACCAATACCGCAGCCATGGCTGAGTAGAGCTAGTGAGCTGCTGCAAGCTCAACCCTTCCTTTAAGATGTAAATCTGAAACCTGTAGGAGCTTAAGGCATTTAAAAATATTTCACAGGCATAGTGGTGGCAAGAATGAGGGGGAATGACCCTCTTACCAAGGTTATGGGCAAATTCTCTGTTATATTAAGATGTTCCCTGCTTGGTAAACAAGACATGCCGCTTGAAGTCATTTTTTGGATTACTAGGCTAAGCAGAATGTGGTTTAAATGAGCTGTAGCAAAGTCACCACGGTACAGTTTATGCAGTCACCTGCTTCTACTAATGCTCATTAAAAAAAAGAAAAACTTGCTTTGCTTCCTGCAATAAATGTAGACACACATTGTGTTCCTAAATTTCTTTTTGTTTCCTTCAGTATGGAGCTGTTTTAACTCCACTGGCTTTAGTGAACTTTGTCCTTTTACACCTCAGTGACCTCAAAGAGACACATCTTGGATAGTGTCAGCCAGCTCTCTGTTGGTACCTGACACACGCTGGTTTGAGTGAACATACATCTGCTCTGCTCCTGCAAAACCAAGAAATAAATATATGTATGTGTGTGTCTGTGTAAATGCATGTGTAGCATAGGCCAGTAAGCTCATTGGTATATGAAAACAGTTCAAGCCCACATGCAGATGCCTGCATATGTACATGCTGCACTATCTGCTGCTCAGGGAGTATCTTCATCTTCTACGAAAAGTATGTGTGCTGCTTTATTTACCTTTGAACCGAATTTAGATCTGTAGATGATAATATTTGATGGTTTTACCAGGAATTCAATTGATCTCTTATAATTAACTGTTCTATACTTACCTCAAAATCCCAAAGAACTGAAAAATCCATAGCTGTTGCTTGTTCAGCCCGGGGTACAGTTTTCCTTGGCATGCTCCCATATGGCATTCCCATCAGGACCTGGAGAGCATTAATAATGATGATACATATGTAATATAACACACTGTAGAACTTTTCTCATTATTTCCTTAATTCTGATTGGTTTCTTCTTTTAATATATATCTTCTGAATACCAAAGCTGCAGCTTAAAAGAGTTAATTTCACCCAAATAATGATATGAGTTTCCTTTCCCTAGTAACAGCCATTGCACCGCAAATATTTCTGTAAGAAATGATCTCTCTCCATGAATAGTTCCCATTTGAATGTCCTTAGTTTAGCAAGAGGCTTTTTCACTTGAACTTCATGGGTCTATTGCATTAAAGGGATTAGTTTTATCTGTGTATGCAGGACTCTTCCTTTGAGGGGAGTCAAGAGCATTTGGTCAAGCCTGCGATAGATTTCATACTATATAACCTTGGATGGAGAAATGATCTCAAGATGAGGTGAAGTGCAGTTTAGTTTGGGCAAGAGTGTAGATGGGACCAACATGGCACAAGGAACAGGTTTCATGGCACATTCTCTCCTAATGGCATCAGGCAAGGCAGAACTGCAGCAAGTCCAGCAGCTGTTGAAGTTCATTGGGAGAACTTCAAGGGCTACAGAGAGTTAATAACACATTTATAAGCAGATTCTGCTGCACATATGAAAATTTCTCATTAGTATTCATAGGATCCTAGCATATTATCTATCGCTTATTTTTCAGGGCTATCTAATTAATTTTGAAACCATTTATGATTAAATGTTTATTGCCCAGCTACTCTCCATATTGTAACAGCTCAGTAGGCAATGAGTAATAGTGTGCATACTTTAAAGAGAAATTATATAAAGCTATTTTATCCTCCACCATATGTATAGTTCTTTACAAAAATACATTTGTTTTGTATAATGTTAATGGTTATGTCTCTTCATTCTGGGAGGAAACAAAGTTTGTATTTTTGATAGTGTGAACAACCACATTAAGAAGAACAAAAGCGTGGTCCTCAGGAGACTCTATAGACTGCATTTTTGTTCTATAAAAAGCTTCATTGAACAGAACAGATGCTCCTGTCTGTGAACTGCACAGCCTTTGAAAACTGTACAGAGTAATTTAGTCTGAGATATAATGGTACCATTAAAAATTTTTTCTGTAAATGATCATATGAAGTTGATTATGGGATCCTTTTCCTTCTCCAAGCACAGTTAGAAGTGGGAAAATAAAAATAAAACTCTTCCTCATGAGCCATCTCAATTACAAGTACAGAAAAGGGTTATTTCTCAAACAAGCATTAGGAAAGTTCCTGGAAAATCATTTGTTCATTCACTGGATAACTCCTTCCTAAGGGCTCTGCCATGGCTGAGCCCCTCCAAGGACAAGAGGAAATGGCTTCAGTTGTGCCAGGGGAGATTCCAGAAAAATCTGTACACGGAAAGAGAAGTCAAGCATTGGAACAGGCTGCCCAAGGAAGTGGTGGAGTCACCATCCTGCGCAGTGTAGATCAGGCACACGGGGACATGGTTTAGCAGGCGTGTTGTTGAGGGCTTATGATCTTGAAGGACTTGATGATCTTGAAGGTCTTTTCCAACTGTAACAATTCTATGGTTCTAAGAGAACATAGTCACACTGCTGGAGAAACTGGAAGCAGGTGCTTTTGGGTGTCCCCCTCTTGTCCAGCCATGCCAAACTGAGCCATGCTGACAGAGTTTATGGGTTTCATCACTCTGGGGCAATCCACCGAAGCTAGGTGACAGCAGCACCTCCAAGACAGAGAAGGAGACCCCAGCATTGAAGCCATCCATCAGACATCTGGGCAGTTTTCCATTGTAATCTTATCCTTGAATTTGTGAGTGCTCTTTAAATTGAACTTATATCAAAAGTGAACTCAACTAACCCAATAAGGTCTTGATTGTAGCCAATAATTCTGGTTCTTGATAATCAAGTAGGAATAATTGTGCCTACTTCAACATATTTCTGTGATTTTTACAGTAGAGAAAAGCAAATAAAATGTTTGGGAAGCTGCCATCCTGTCAATGGGTCTTAATCGCTTTAAGAAGACAGTTCATTTCTTGAATCTCATATGGACCTGAGCTTCTACCTAAGAGGATTCCCAGATTATGTTTTTCACTTCAGTCAAAATGTAAAAATGCTGCTGGATGGACAGGATCTTCAACAGCATTTTAAGCATACTACTTTCAACATAGCTTCTGCTTCACCATCAGTAACAGCCTTATAAGTCATTATTTGTATATATCATTCTTACACATTTTGATCTTTTAAAGCATGGTTATAAAACACTTTTTCTCGTCATCAGTCCCATGTTTGTGGTAATCACTGAACTGAATATTACTGAAAGCTGAATTAAGCAGAATAATTACCTCTGGAATTATGACCAGTCCAAATATTAATCCAAAAAGGACAAGATTTACTCCGTACATCCATCGCAGAAATATGAAGTAGGAAGCAACTGAGGAGCCAAAATGACCTTGAACCAGAAGATACTTAGAGGTTAGAAATGTAGGAGATATAAACTGTACTCAGCTAAATTTGGAGTCCTCTGCCCATACGCCACCCGTCATGTGTTGCCCAGGTGCTTTCCCGATACCTCCCCACCACTGCTACAATCAACAGTATGGGAACAGTGAAGACCAGCATTGCCAAGGGTACGTGTCCCTTGTTTGGTTCTAAACCCAGGGTGAGCAAAGACTGGGGAGAGGTAATTTGGATAAGTTTTGAGAGAATTCAGAGCTGTCTCGCAGCCACCTCACATGGCAGAACAGTTTCAACTTACTCTCCACTTCTTTTATCTTCATCTCCCAGGGAATGCACTGTGTTTTAAAATTGTCAAAGTCTCTCTTAAATTTCACCCATTTCTGAAACAAGACAACATTATTGTGAGCAAAGAGATATAAGCAGGTAGGCTGTAGGAGGGCTTTAATATTAGAGTTTGGTAACATTGCTAGAAATGGATATAAAGCCTTAATGTTCTAAGCAAAAACACTGTTCTGGATCTGGTTATGATCTTCTATGCTTCTTCAGAAACAACTTTCAATACAACCCTCCCATCACCTACCCAGGCCTCCACAAGTGTTAACATTCATTATTTGAATTTTATCCTTTTTAGGCTTTGGGGAAAGCACTGTTTGAATGCTTTCTCCCCAGACCAGTGGCTAAAATCCTACTGATATCATCAGCTCGGGTCTGGCTCCATTTTTTTGCCTCTCAGTAGGACATTTTTTTGTCCTCCCTAGGACAACATGCAATTTGCTTCCCCACTTCAGTACCAAAACAGTCATAATTATCCCTGCTATCTCCTCATTAATAAGAAAGATGAAATTTTATGGAAATCCATGGAAGAGCACATGAATTTGGGATGACCTCTCTCATCCTTAGTTGGTACCATCTCTCATAGTTTAGGGTTTTTGGAGATTGCAACCAAATGCCAAATATGGGTCATAAACTCTGCCAAAAATATACTGATTATGTAAACAAGTATCCAGTATTTTCTCTGCCATCATTTCAGTGCTTACCTTTGCCATCATCATCTTATATGCGTAGAGCTTTTTGCCCTTTCCTTTTCCCAAAGCTCCTTCAAACTTCTCTACAAAAGCTTGTGCCTCTCTGATTTAAAAATAAACAAGATGGTTATTGAAATAGTGAAAAGGCCTTCAGCTTTTCACTTCTGTAAATCATACTGCCTGCACTAGTGGAAAAATACAGGAAATACAGAGCAAAGATAGATGTTGATAGAGTGCACTGAATTTGTGAATTAGATTATATTGTGTTTTGATGTAAATGATATAAAATGAGAAGAGATTAAATATAAGGCCTCAGGATATCCTTTGTACTCCCTTGGTGCTTCACATTTCTCATCTGTGTGGTGGGGCTAATCCTTTCCTATCTCATGAGTACGTTTGTATAACATAACGAATGTACAGCACTGAGATCCTTTCTACAGCTCTTTGCACCTTTGCAAAAACAATGCAACAGTTTTTTTGTTTGTTTGTTCATTTGTTTTTTTTTCGTTTCAGTAAAGGCTGGTAATGTTTACCATGGTTCAAGGATAAAATGACAGGATGAAGATAAGGTATCAAACACAATCCCAGGCAGAATGCTAGCTGGCAGAATCCTATATAGCATATCCAATATATCAGAAATAATATTTGCACTTCTTTTCATTTTTTTTCAGAATTTCTGACTAGGAGGGTCATAAAATTTTATTTGTAATGATGTTCATAGCATGCCTGTGAGATATAAAAGTTGATTTAACATAGTTTTCTTCATCCAGATCTTTAGAAATAATTGGCAGGGTTCAAGGCTCCTAGGTCTAATCAAAGATGGAGCAGGTCTTGGCCTTCAGAGTATAAAAGTAGAAAATAGAGATAAACAGTTGCCGCAGTTCTGAGCATCTGCAGCATCTTAGGCAAACACGGAGAGCAGGACAGCAGCCATCCCTATGGAGCTCTATCCATGTGGCAATGCTTTTTGAACACCAAAATTCTCATCTGGTAGAAAGGGGCTTCAGGTGCCTTTTAATCAATAGCGCTAGGTTTTGAATCATTCCCTCAGTGACTCATCCAGTTTGTTATAAGATTCCTTGTTGATCCGTGAGTTTTGACTTCCCTGGTCAGCCCGCAGGCTTGCCTCACGGTCTTGCATATCCTGATTCCCTAAGTGTCTTTGCTGCAGCTGTCTGTGCTCTTCTTACATTCACTATGGTCTGTGTAGCAATATTATTGTTGCTCCATAAACATCTCTAAACAATACAGTATTCTTTCCAAGCAATACTGTTTCAGGAAATGTGAAGTAACATATCACCTTGCTGCTTTGATTTCTGTCTAACAATGGGCATGAATAAGCAAAGGAGGACGCAGAGTTTGCTTTAACAAGTAGCCTGACAGTAGTGAATCATTTGGTTTAAATACAAGGGTAGAATGACCTAGCTGTGGATATCAGTTGAACAGATTTGCACCTCATCCCTTCTTGGGTTACAGAGACTGAAAAATGAATTCCACATTTTAACTCAGATCACTTAAACCAGAATGTTTAAATGAGGTAGGCCAGGTTTCTGCTTATTGCTTTTTCCAAGACTGGAATGTTAGGGTGTCAGCAGCAGAAATGCAAATTTGGAGAAAGGCAAAATGCAGTTGACAGTAAGCAAACACCCCTGTCACATGGATTACTGTTGAGTGGTGGCTACCTGAGCATTGAGAGTTTTTTCACCATTCGCCAGGGCTTGTTCCTCATGGTAGAAATTAGTTTTTTCTTCTGCTCCACCTGTTCCATCAGCATTGCAAGCTCTTCCTCTGACAGCGATTCCTCATCGGATGAATTGGAAGTGGAAGGAGTACTGGAAGTGCACAAATAGCAAAATATGTTCACAAATGTTCCTTCCATGGAAGCTACAATGGTTTGGGTGGGCATCATCTCTCCTTCCCCCGGGGACCCCATGTGATGTGCAGAGCCATCTTTTGCTCTGCGGTGAAGCAGAGTCCTTCCTGCTTGAGGTCACCATCCAGGTTAGGCTAGTGGGTAGAGAGGTGCAATATGGACAGCACAGGGCTAGCAGCCAGGGCATGGCTGATTCCAGCCCTGATAGTCAGGAGTTGATTGTGCTCCACTGTAACTCACCCAATGTTGTGCACTGGACCACATTTCAGCTACACAAACTTTGCCAGTTGGTCCTAGAGAAATGTCTTTCACATCTTTGGAGGGGAATGATATGGGGAGAGGCAGAACAAACAAGACCTTACAGAGGAAAAGACTTGAAAACGTGAGAGATCCCTTTTAGCCTCAATGTTTACATTTCTCAACCAATAATATATGTCCAGATTTAAAGAAGGCTTTTCTATCCCCAACTGCATGTTTTAGGACTCAATTACATACATGAATCTGATCTTCCCTGATAAAACAATATTGACTGAAGACTTTGGAAATAACATTGCCTTTTACACTATTATTTTTCACAGTTGTATCTTTCTGGGAGAGAGAAACAACTTATTTGCCATCCATTGGTTTTGCACTTCTGACCACTATGCCACAAGTTCAGGGCACATCTATAAAGCTATAACTGCAGTTCTGTGATGTAGCACGGTACTTAGGGATAGTTAAATTACCTGCTTCTCCTCTCTTTCTTCTCTTTGTTCTCCTTCTCCTTTCCTTTCTCCTTGTTTGTTTTCTTTTCCTTATTTTCTGAATCCGTTTGCTCTTTGGTAGAAGCCATTTTGTCTCTCTCTCTTTTCCGGCTTACTCCCTTTTCTGTCGTTTTCCCATCATTATTTTTTCTTTGGAGGGTTTTTCTCCTAGGGGCTCTATTTTGTCTAGGACCATTGTCTTCCTCTTTGCTCTCATCTTCCTTATCTTCTTCTTTATCTTCTATTTTCTGTTGCTTTTCCCTTTCAAGCCTATTTGGCCTGACAGCTTCCCTACGAGGCTGTTTCTTAGGTGTCTTTTTCTTTGTTTCATCTTCTGCAATGTAATAAAAAAAAAAAGAAAGTACCTAGGGAAACACTTAGCTGTCCCTGTTGACACAATACAGATTCACGAGAAAATCACAGAGGAGTGGGGTGCCTGACATACACCCAAGAGAAGCCAATGAACAGATATTCATTGAGCACAGTGGTCTTTGCCTAATGCCCTATATGAAAGCTACATTCAGCTCTTGGTTATACGACTTCCATGTAAGAGAAGAAAGACTTACTCTAGCCCATCAGTAGCTGTTTTGTGACCGTAAGAAAACTGGAAATTAATTCCTAAAACAAAAGCCCAGTTCGTCAGAGTACATTACAGGCATTTTCATAGCCTGTAAGTGCACCAGAACAATGGAAACTGAAATTGCAGTTAGCTGTAGAGTAGGTAATATCCTTGATGGTGCTATGTCCTTCAAAGCTGCTTACTGGATATAACTATCTTCTAGAGAAGAGATGCAGCTTAAGTACATCAGGTTTGGTTTCTATGAGTTTTTCCTTCTATTTGGGGAGTTCATCTCTAGTGAAGAAAAAAGCCCAATACTCTTTGGTGAGTATTTCATTCTAATTGGCACTGCAAACTAAGAAAGTCATTTATGTAGGTTCGGAAGGATTGAAATGGTGAATGATTTAACTGCAAAATACTATGGAAAGGGTGAAAAACATTCAGAAAATGCTCAAAACCACTCCTTCCCTCTTGCAACCAAGCACATTAAAATCAAAAGTAAGTTTTTCAGATTCCTTTAGCTTCTATTTTACTAAAATTTCTGACTGGAAAAAAAAAGCTTGTTCAAAAGAAAAAATAAGTTTTTAATTTTGGTATTGGATTTTTTCTCAAAGTTGAAAAAATTATAATGGCAGAGTAAATTGCAGGGAGGAGTGGGATTCAGAGTGAAAAATGTGCAGCGTAAAAGTAGAGGAAAATAGAAACAAAAAAGAGTTGGAGTGTTTGAATTTTTGCTTTTGTGAAAAAATATAAATTAATAACAAGCACATAGATTCTTCTGGCTAGTGCTACTCAAATTAGTAGGTAATGGTAGTTACACTTGTCACAGGGAGTAAGAAGGGACTTTCAAATCACTTCTAAAGAGCTTAGAGCTCTTTAGAGCTTATTTCTTTGTTTCTCTGTGTGGGAAAGGTAGATTTTTTTTTTTTAATCATTTTGTTGATTATTTTCTTACATTTTAAGGATCATGCAGGCTGCCTACAGATCACAGGATGTGAAACAAATATCCATTTACCTCTACATTCATATCATCTATCCAGTGCAGTTGCAACCTTATTCTTTAGTTTTCTCTCTATGTTTAGTGTTATAACCCTACCTCTTAACGATTTCTCTTTATTTACTATATGTACAATGATAAAGTTGAGTTTAATCCTCAATCCAGTGGCTCTTCCTGCTTTTGCTATCAGCCATTAGTCTGTCTCCAATCCATTTTCATTTCTGTCTCCTCATGATCATGAGCAATAAAGATACCAGTGTGTTCTAGTAGCAAGCATTACAGAAAAGCACTAACCCAGCAGAGAAAGCAAGCAGGGGCTCAGTGTGGTACAAATCAGCCGTAGTGCAGCTTAGGGTGATGCTTTAGTGTGATGCCTATTTTTCCAGGGATGACAGGGGTTACAACAACCTTGTAGGTTAGAAGCATGAATAGAAGGAAATAGACCACTTAAGAGCGGTGTTTTACACATCACTATTGTAAGTCAAACTCTAAGAGAAAAATCTGCTTGCTTGCAAGTAGCTCTTGAAGCAGTTCCTACTGTAGAGCAAGGAGCAAGTCACAACCCACAGAGAAAAAAGGATAACACCTATTTTAAAGTAAGACCACAGTTTTTAATCGCTACTTTACCTTCACTGTCTGTGTCACTTTCGATTTGTCCATCAATCTCTATTCCAACTGCAAGACAAAAAATGAAGAGTAATTGCAGATGTTGCGGGATTTTACACATACAGTATTTTACACAGGTAGTTCTTAATAGCCAGCCTCGGTTGGCAGGATGTTTATTGATTATGCATTATATTCTTTTTCTGTATTGATGCTCTTATTATTTCTTTTAATTTGGCAAATTAACAAAGTTCCCTGCATGAGGGAAATACAAAGTTTCCTGCGTGAGGGAACTGAATACACATGCTCTTTGACAGGTACAAAATGGTGTGCTTGAAAAGCCCTGAGGCACATTGTTAAGCGCTTGGCAGAATCAAAACTGAAATAATCTTGTAGTGATACTAACCATCTTCCATGATGACCTCTAACGCACATTTCCTTTTCTTCCCCATGGCAGCTTCCCGTCCTTAGCGCAGATATAGCTCTTAAGTTGCATACGCACACCCCAGTTATATACGGGTGTCTCTCTCTTCTGGTGCCCATGAACTTGTCTCCTGAGCATTACACACCAGTGGGGACATCCAGGTGCCTGTGACCACTTGCTGAAGAGCCATGCAGAAAGGAAGGCAGGAATGGAGCAGGAGAGGCAGGGAAGACCCCGTTCTGACAGAGTCCAATCCAAACACTTTCTTTTCTGATCCTTTCTCAGTGTGAAAAGCACCTGTCGGCATTACATTGCATTGCATTATTTAAACATGAAGGAAAGCCCTTTGGTGGGTATTTGGTGGTATCATATGAAACACAGACACAAGTTACGTCTGGTTCGGACATCAGCATGCGGCTGCAGGCTTTGAAAGTGTCATCTTTCTTAATGCCATATTCTTTACTGACCTGCGTCAATCTGTGTAACCCTACTAGTCATTCTCCTTCCGCACTTTATTAAACTTCTCAGTGCAGAGCATCTCGGGCATGGCTGTGGGTCACCTTTTGTCCTCCAAGTGTGTGCTTGTCAGGGTACTAATGGGAGAATAGATGCAGCAAGGAGTCAGGAGTCAGGCTCCGTCTGTGTCTCTTGCTCCTTCTATTCTGCTTGACCTCTGCATACTCATTGCACTTGCGGGTAAAATGGGATAGATTTTCCTTCTGGTGTACTGAGGCCTAATTAATTAATGTGCGACCCTCAGTTGGAAGGTGTTTTAGTACCACAAAGTATTGTATTGCCTTCGGTAGCTTGCAGTCTTCTGTTGGAGCTTCCATGACGACAGTTCTGTCCGAGTAATCTATGGGTTAAAAACCGCAGCATCTGCCTCATTGGCTGGCCTCAGAAGATGGTTTCAGCGGGGTTCAAAGAGCAGAGTTTCAGTTTTCTCTTGGAGTCGATACATTTGTGATACAGGGTTTTATCTGGAGGCACAAAGATTGCACATGAATAGTTTCTGAAGAAGCAAGTATACAGTCTATGGTATACTATTTCTGTGGTGTACTGTGACCTGTACTTCATGGGGGTCTTGACATGGTGACAATACACAAAGACTCCCAAAAAAGAGGACTGTTAAGGAAACTGATTTGAAAAGCAAGGGATGGACATTCCTGCAGTGAGAAGTATGAACACTTTTGCATGGGACGCTTGTTCAGGGTTGGATGCAGCACATGGGGAGATACCAGCCTGAATGGGAGACTCTCCGTTTCTTTCTGCTTGCTGACTTTTAGATCAAACAAGCCTTTCAGCTATTTAAAGTTGAATCCCATGGACTGTTTGATCTACCTTGGACTTCAACTCAACACACCTGAGCTAAATATATAATGTATGTTATGTGCACATCCATTATTAACACCTCTAAGCTTACAAGTTCACTACACAGGGCATTTGTATTGCATGTGTCCTGCAGCAGTGGGTCTGACTGGGCCTGATGACAGGGGTAGCAGTCTTTGAATGTTCTGATAGTGAGTAGGTTTCACCTATAATGCTACATGTCAGCATGGTAGGTAGAAAAAAAAATAAAAATGTGGGGTTTTTTTGTTTGTTTTTTTTTTTTTTTTTTTTTTTTTTTCCTGGAGCATTGCACTGGCAATCATGAGGCTGTTCAATTAATACCTCTCCAGGCAAAACAGAGCAATTCATTGCAGCTGGAGCAGCTGGACCAGATTTTCTGCAGGTTACTTCATTGCATCGGGCCTCAGGCTCTTCCTGTCTTTCCTGACAGAGTTAGAAACTTAATTTTTCCTTGTTAAATGACAGCCAGATTTTGGGGAACAGGCAGTTCATTCAGAATAAGAGGCAAGAGGGATGGGGGTGCCTACAATACCTTCTCTATGTTGGCACTGCTCATGCTGCAGTGCAACTTTTTTCTTCAGCAAAAGCAATATATCAGTATGGTTGTTTTATCATAGAAAGTATTTGCAATAAGCTCTCTGTGGATACCACTTTTCCCTCTTGCATCTACGCTATAAAATATAATGAAACTAACAATGACAAAGTTGCACTCTTACAGGTTGGGTGCCAGTATTTTTCTCTTTCATAAGCAGAGATTATAGAGATTTCATGCCACCAGTTTCACTGGACCAGATAGACTTCTCACATAGAGAGGAGAGAGGAATCCCTGCATTGGCTTTCAATTTTGGCTTTATATGTAGCAGAACCCTCTTCATATCATCTCCTGCTCACTTTGCCTTAGAACCTCAAGATAGGCATAAACAAAATAACCTCAACTGATGCTGTCCTCCTCCTCCAAAAACAACGGTCCACCTATGGCTGATTTGCAGCCACAGAAGAATGGTAAAAACCGCAGGATCTTTGTCCCTTGTGGAACATGTCCTTGGAGGAAAGGCAGATCACCATTTTCCCCCAACAAGCTCTCCGAAGGTGCCATGCCCTGGTTTGGCATTGCACCACAGGACAACGGCACCTCAGCTTTCCCAGCCGTGAAAGTGAATCATGAAATTGAATGACACCATGCAAGCTGAGACTTACCAGAACCACCGTGGTTAGACCAAACAGCAATCACAAGATTGATGGTCTTGTTTTCTTGTCATGGATTCTGGTAAGCACTTAAAGATCTGTAGTTTTCCCCAGAATCAGGCTGACAGATCTCATTCTACCTATGTGCTATTTCTGCCTGTAAGATACTGAGTCTGTAGTACATTTCAAGGAGGATGAACACCATGAAAGTCGATCAAAAAGACAAATACTAAAAAGGAACTTTTGTTGTTTATATGTGAAATTGCATTATCGAAGGGGAAAAGTTAAGTTGTGATATTCCATAAAATACTATATTTGAAGTAGGAAAAATATGCTTCACATTCTTTTGACTCACATCTTTTTTTAATGTAGAAAGAGTTTGTTGAAGGAATCATATACAAAAATGTGGCAACAAACCCAAAGAATGACAGGCTTGAGAGCAATGAGGCATCAAGTGTGCTCTGAAAGGGGTCACACATGAGGACTTTGTGTGTGTGTGTGTGTGTGTTTGTGTGTGTCCCAAAATAGCTCTGGGCAGGGCTGACCTGGATTTATACGCTTGTACAATGTGGAAATACTGCCATTCTTCAGCACAAAATATGCTATCATCCTTAGCTTAAGAGTTTGGTTTTCCTAAGAGGATAAAGAGTCTTGCAGCATTTATGATTTCTTAGGATTATGGGCCAGGGGGATTAATGGATTAGTCTTTTGCCTCTGAGTTATTCCACACAAGATATGAATAAGTAATGTACAATCATGAATCGAGCTATTACTTATGTAAATGTCAGACTTTGTGTACAGAGTGTGAGCGACTTATAGAGTGCTACTGGTAATTTTTTCTCTCTTATGCTGTTTATTTTGTTTCTCCTCATGTTGATAACTAAAGCAATATAATTTGACAAGTATGACAAGTTTCAAGTTTTAACATGCTAAGACATTAGATTTCTCACACACCTCCAAGTGTTAAATAAAAAGCAGTTGTGTTACGAAGAGAGGGTAACCGAATCCTGGAAGCACATACAACATGCTCCTAAATGTTTAATGAGATAGTGTTTCCTTTCTTGCTTTCTGATTAACATAGAGCTTTAGCTAATTAATCCATGGATTACATTTATTCAATATTCATCTCATCTATAAGTAATCTTTGCTTGAGAAGGTTTTTCAGTAATAACAATAATACCTGACCCCTCTAGATGGATATTTTTTGAGGGCTTAAAACTTGTAAATTGCTCTAGCCAATTCTAATGATATATTTGAGACAGATATTTAAAGTTAGAGATCGCTTCCCAACATTAACTCAGTCTGCCTGTTAAAGAGATCTACATATCTTTGCAAATGAATCTAAAAGACTTTCCTGGGATTTCTTAGACAGGCTTGATAAAACTGGATCCAGCTAATCTGTGGTCCAGTCTGGCTTTTGATCAAAATCTGGGTTTTATTGAGCACAGGTAGGTCTGTGCCAACTAAATTAATCATAAAAGAAATTTTGTCTAAACTTTGGAAATCCAACATGGGCTATGTGTTTTTTTTTTTTTTTTTTTTTTTTATCTGAGCACGTATGTGTATAGAGGTTTTCTTCGTCCTCATGTAATCTTTGAAATACAGTGATATGTCTAGGTACTTAAGTGTGACAGGCTGGAGTGACCTCTAATAGAACAACATGGAAACATTCAGTAAGTAAGGATTCATCAGCAATGTTCACTGTAAATATGTGGGTAGACACTATCATTAATTTGACATAATCTGGCAAAGAAATTTCTCAACTTTTTTCATTCTCTGAAAATAACACTTCAGCTCCCATACAGAACAGCAGGACTGAATCATGGCTGGAGGCAGCAAGAGGAGGTGAAAGATGTTGCCTATACTATTTGGGCCCTGTAGACTTAAATTACTTTTAAGGACCATTCAGTTATCCTGGAAGAAATTGTGTGAGACTAAGGGTTTTCAGGATGCCCAAATCTGTTCTTTACAGCTTCTAACTGTGCATTTGGAAATAACCTTTATTTGAATAATCCCAAGAGGAGGTTAGGAAGATGACGTCCTATGAGCCGTCACTCTTTCCATTTCTTTCTTCTTATTATTTCATAGCATTCTGTTTTTTGGCATTTGCTCATCTTGTCTCTCAAGGAGTACCTGGGAATTTCCTAGGGAATTTCCTGTGCATTCTGTTAGACTGTATTTTAGCTGAAGAAAACTTATTGTTAAGGAGATGCTAATTCAGATGGCCTGTCTAAAACAAAAAGTAAGTGTAAAACAAAAACACTAAAACAAAAAAGTAGGTGTACTGGCAGGGCATGGATCAATGCCAATGTGGAGATATACTTTGAACGTAGATCTGTCATAGGACACAACTTCTTGACTTCCATTTCTTAAATTTCTTACCATGCAGGTGCTTTTTTTTTTTTTTTCATTGATGTTTATATTGTCCAGCTTTGTGATAACAGAGGCTTCACAAACCTCAAGTTGTTTCCAACAGAACATTCTCTTTCTGAAGACTTAATGAAGTTTGAAAATGAAGATAGCCATGAAGTTTTCAAGGTCAGGAAGATAGAATAGGAAAACCTTTAAAACAATGGAAATTTCTGGGCAAATCTCCTAAAGAATGGATAGCAAACTGGTGGGCCAACATACTTAAGTAATGCTGGAGAGAACTGGCAGGGGTTATTGTTCAGCCACTCTCCATCATCTTGAGAGGTCATGGAGAGTGGGGGAGGTGCCAGAGGACTGGAAGAAAGCCAGTGCCACTCCAGGCTTCAAAAAGGGCAAGAGGGAGGACCCAGGAAACTACAGGTCAGTCAGCCTCTCCTCCATACCTGGAAAGGTGATGGAGCAGCTCATCCTAGAGACCCTCTCTAGGCATGTCAAGGAAAAGAAGCTGATCAGGAGTAGTCAGCATGATTCACCTAGGGGAAGTCATGTTTGATGAACCTGATAGCCTTCTACAATGGGATGACTGGATGGATGGATAAGGAAAAAGCCATGAATGTTGTCTACCTTGACTTCAGCAAGGCTTTTGACATCATTTCCCATAACATCCTCATGGGGAAGCTGAGGAACTCTGGGCTATATGAGTGGACAGTGAGGTGGATTGAGAACTGGCCGAATGGCAGAGCTCAGAGGGTGGGGATAAATGGGGCCGAGTCTAGTTGGAGACCTGTAGCCAGTGATGTCCCCCAGGGGTCAGTACTGGGCCCAGGGCTGTTCAACTTGTTCATCAATTACTTGGACAAGGGCACAGAGTGCACCCTCAGCAAGTTTGCAGACAATATGAAACAGGGTGGAGTGGCCAGCACTCCAGAGGGCTGTGCTGCCATTCAGAGGGACCTGGACAGGTTGGAGAGTGGGGCAGAGAGGAACCTCATGAGGTTGAACAAGGACAAGTGCAGCGTCCTGCGCCCTGGTATAGATTAGGGGCTGACCGTGCCTGAAGGCAGCTCCACGGAGAGGGATTTGGGAGTCCTGGTTGACAACAAGTTAACCATGAGGCAGCAATGTGCCCTCGTGGCCAAGAAGGCCAGTGGGATCCTGGCTGCATCAGGAGGAGCGTTGCCAGCAGGTCGAGGAGGAGTCCTGCCCCCTACTCAGCCCTGGTGAGGCCACACCTGGAGTATTAAGTGCAGTTCTGGGCTGCTCAGTGCAAGAGGGATGTGGAGCTTCTGTAGAGGGTCCAGCGTAGAGAAACAAAGATGATTAAGGGACTGGAGTTCTATCTTATGAGGAAGGACTAAGGGAGTTGGATCTGTTTAGCCTAGAGAAGAGAAGACTGAGATCTTATTGATATTTTAAAGCACCTGAGGGGAGAATGCAGGGAGGATGGGGCCAAACTCTTCTCCATGGTGGCCAGTGACAGGATAAGGGGTAATTCTTACAAGCTGAAACACAGGAAGTTCCATTTCCATGTGAGGAAGAACTTCTTTACTGTGAGGGTGACAGAGCCCCGAACAGGCTGCCCAGAGGGGTTGTGGAGTCGCCTTCTCTGGAGGTCTTCAAAACTTGCCTAGATGTGACCCTGTACCACATACTCTAGGTGTCGTTGCTTGAGCAAGGGCATTGGACTTGATGATCTCCATAGGTCCCTCCCAACCTCAACCATTCTGTGATTCTGTGATTTATATGAAGAGCCTGTTGTTCAAATAATGTATGTGGAAACCCAGTGGAAGACTTTTTTTTTTCCCCTCTCTCTGGAGTAAGGAGATTTCTAGGAAAAGGAACATTTATGATGGGCACACTTCCCACCTAACACACCTGCTTGGAGCTGATCTCAATGAGAAATTCCCAGGTCTCCTCAGGTTTTTTCTTGTTTATTTGTTTGCTTGGAGGTGCTCTAAAAGGCCAGTAAAGAAGAGATCAATTTGAGAAGATCAAGGGAAGACGCACTTTATTTCTCAGGCTGAGGGGCTGTTGCCACTGGATTTCCCTTGCTTTCTTCCTGGGTCTAAGGGGATTTCTATGGGAAAGTATGTAACCTTATTTTAATTTCCTTCACTTTCATCTAAAATCACTCTTCCTGACAAAAAGTACTTTCTATATACAAAGATTGAGAGAAATCTGCCTGCCAAATCTAATCTTTGCAAGAGGGTCTTGCATGCTTTTTACCATTACAAAATTCCCTGAGGAACTCTGTCTCCATCTAGATAAAAAAAGACCCTCTGCTGCTACAAACTCTTTAAGCTTTAGCAACTTCCATGTATCTCTGACACATTTTTCCAGCCATGCTCAGTGATGCACCATATTTTGAGGACCGTTCCATAAACACTTTCAGAATCAGAAAGATCATGAAAGTCTCTGTAGCCAAAAGAAAGAGGAAAGAAGTTGGGTACAGACTGGAAGTCAGAAATACGTTCTCCGTTTAAAATTGCTTCAAGAACTTGTGTGTAGTAGATTTATATTGGAAAAATGAAACAACACACTCATGTGCCATTATTAGAAATGCAATGTCATCTTACTGGGATGTTTTGAATTGCTTCTTAGGTGCTTGAGCTAAATTCTTAGACAGATTGAAATGCAAAATAGAACTAACATCAAAATAATGCACAACACACAGTACGAGAGTGAACTAGGACGTAAGAGAAGCAATTTGTCTAGGGAAGAAATGATTAAGTAGTATAAGTGAGTCTCTAGAATGTTTATACCATGTTACTGTAACCTGTTTCCACCTTTGCTTCAGTCTCTTACTCCCTGAGTGATGGCCTTACATACAGAAGGGAGAAACAGACGGGCATCTCTAATGTCCTTCATGGTAAAGGGTTGGGATGGGTAGTGGTACTCCATGCAGCCAATCCTGGTGATCAGCAGCAACCAACGAGCCGGGCTGTAGTGCAATGGGACCTCCCTCTGGTGGCAGGCACTTTGCATAGCAAATAGCTCAATTTCAGAAGATTTATTGTGTCTTCTGGCAGTGATGGGACAGTTTTTGAAGGAATGGGGTTTTGTCCTATGTGAAATGTTTATTGATTTTTTTTTCTTTCACACCATTTCTGCTTTCTGTCTCATTACTTAGTCAGCAGAGGTTTCATTAGCATCTGATTCAGAAAGAAATCTGGTTTGACAGACAAGACATGCTGTTGAATTACAAAGTTACATAATATATATATATTTTTTTTGCTTGCCATAATCCCCATGGATGTTTCTGGAGACCAGTGTCAGAGTCTGAATTTCACACACCAGAGATTCCAGTGGTACCATACCAAGTTTATTAAGCGAGTGTGCTTGCTGTACTCACTCACTTCTGTGGTCCACCGGTTTGGGAATTTTTGTAAAAAAAAAAAAAATAAAGACATAAATTTTTGTCTCTCTAAATTTCTTTTTTTTGTTGTTAATAAAAAGGGAAAAAAGAAAAAAAAAAGCGAAGAAAGGGAAGAAGCAAACTCCTTTTCTTATCTTTTAAAAGAGCCAAATATAGTTTTGCACTATGCTTGAATGGTTTTGATGCCCTAATTCTCTTATTCACTGCCACATGGCTCTCTCCAGGGGAACCTGTCTCAGAAACTTTTCTTCAGACTCAGTCTATACAAAGTAGGAATGCCAAAAATGAAAACAGCTGAGTAGCTGTTGGGAAGTCTGGTGAAAAAAATGGGGCAAGGACTGCAATGAAAAACATTTTCAAAAAGAAACTGAACAAAAACTAGTCTTAGCAGATTTATGGTTTACGTGATTGTATCTTGGTTCAAACCTTAGAGATTTTCAACACGTGTTCCTACAAAATGTCACCACTCAGCTCCTAGGCCTCCAAGCCCTCACTTGAACCATCAGCAGCCGCGTCTTTTCTTTTGAACTTCTTATTTTAGCATCAGGATTTCCCTTTGCTGGAAGAGCCCTGAACTCCTCCTCTGAAGGGCTGAAAGTGCTCGAAGAGAGATAGATGCCTACGGGAAACAGATGCTGAACATTTCCTAGCATGGTAAGCAGCCAGAAGCCAAAGCACTTACTGAACAGTGCTCAGGGGTACCATGACAGCCCCTGCTGTAACCACCACCCAGATAGCACCAGGGTACCTGGAGGTGCCAGCACTAACAGAAATAACCAGTGCTGGAATGGTGCAGTATAAAGCCCCTGAGGAAGGGGTTGGAAGGAAATAAATTTGTTGTCTCCCAGTAGGCATGGGTGATGAGGCATTAATCACAGCTGAGCACACCAAGCCAGAGCCTGTTGGTAGAAACTGAGGCTGGTTTCTGAGGTCAGTATTACAGTATAGTAACAGTAAAGTATTTAGCTATAATGCTAAAGTTATGCAGGTGTGTAGGGAATTGTCTTTGAGCAGCTAAATAATCAAACTGATCAGGCCACGCTGGGCATAATGTCAGAAATTTGGTTGAGCTTGGGTAGTATACTTGTTGCCCTGTTGTTTTTGGTGTAATTCTACTAATACTAGGAAAACCCATTTTAAAAGTGATTTGAGTCCTTGTAGCTCTAAAGAATGACTGGATTGTCTCCCTAAAATTCTTGTTTTTGTTTTTATCATGTGTCTTTCCTTAAATGTGCTACCATTTCATTAAGTTACTACATCTCAAGACAACAAGTCAGTATGTCTTGAGTACTACAAGGCAAACCTTTTCAGGCTATTATTTGTAGCAAAAATTCATCAAATTTGATGGAAATTCTTGCTCATTTGATTTATCAACAGACTAAATAACTAGAAAGTGGCAAAGTAAGACTATTCCTTATGAGTTATGCATAAATCTTTCATTTTGAAGAGTTATTTATTTTCATTTAATAATACCTGTGCATTTTTACAAAACTGCCTTAGAAAATGTAATGATTGATGATATAATACAATGATCCTTTACCATTCCAGGGTAGGTCAATGATATAATCAATCTATGGGCAGTTCCTGTTTATTTGGACTTCATTTAAAGTAGCTGAATATATTCTAGTGCATTCATTCTCTTTTGTGAGAAGGCTCCTTTTGCTTAGAGATGCAAGGACAAGATTTTTATTGCTCATATTATGTGTACAAATATACACGCATATATGCTTATACATACAATATATAATATTTTGTTCAAAGTACCCTAATAGTGTTTGTGATAGGCTTTATTATGACTTTGAAATGACTTAGTTTTGAGCTATAGTTCCTCTAATATGCAAAGGCATTACACTCATTGCTAAAAGGTATTTTGGGTGCCTAATTTACATTGATTTAGAAGACTATCAGTACTTACATGTCTACATTTTAATGCCTTAGCACATTAAAATCATTAAATTTGTGGAACTGCATACCTAGTATATTAACAATTTGCATAGAAGTAACCTGCCTAAAGACACACAGATTGTACATGGGAGGTTGTCCCATGTTTCTGGAGAAAAGAGAGGCAGAAAACAATCCCTGGAAAAACTAGTAAATGGACTGTGTAGTTTTTATACTATCACTGCATTGTTTAAGTTTACATCCTTGTGTTTGTAAATACCAAATAATAATTGGGATGTTGCTCCTGTTAAGTAGTTTAAAAAAAAAATCCTCCAAACCCCTAGGAATTTAAAGCTGAGTATCTGTGGGTGGTATTGCCTTGATTGTATTGTATTGGCTGTGTCTCCTGTGTTAGAGCTCTTACCTGTATATGAGTGTGTGTTGTGTGCATGTGGCATGTGTGCTCTGGGTTCAAGTAGGTGTAGGTCAAAATCCACCAGTAAGGGTTGAGAGCCAAGAGAAGAGGAAGGCTGAAATTTCCAATAGTGTGCCCACTAGCTCAGATGCTGTGAGTTGAAATAAAGGTTTTGATTTTAGGAATGTAACTGTTGAGTATATTCAAGTTCATCATTTCATAGAGACTTGTAAAGCAAATGTTCAGCATTATGAAACCTTTAAAATATTCATTTTGAGTAAGAAAGCCAAATATGGTCATATTAATACCAAACAAATGGGTCTAAACCCTTAGTCTGGGAAGGCTCCAAAATCCCATCATTATTATTATTATAATTATTTATTATGTTAGCATTCTCCCTCTGAAAGAGAAAGAAATTCTGACTGTGCCTTCTTTTTCCAGCCTGAACATTTTCTATCTCCTGAGCACTAGACTGTTTGTTTTCTTCCTCTTTTTTGAAAATTTAAAGAGCTTTCTCATGCTTTTATACATATAAAAAGAATTTGAAAGACATTTCTTTTGACCTGCTAAACTCAGGCAAAACCCAAAGGGACACTAAGACTTGAGCTTTTATCTTGTTTAGTTATGCTAAAATAGTTTCCAGTGTGGTATTTTAAGTTACTATAATGCTGCTGTTTTTGTATGTTGTATTTCTGTAGGGAAATGAGTTGTGCCCTGGGAGACATTTAGCTTTATTTTTGTTTCATTACAGAGAAACTGAGTCTGAAGTACATTAAACTGTGTGCTCCACAGGAACAATATGGGGAGAAGAACTTCAAGCTTCTAATTCCCATATTTATGCTTTATGCAAATATACTGTTTGCAGATGCAGCCTTTGGTTTCATTATCCTTTTTTTTTTTCGCATAAAGATATGCATATTGAAGCATGTTTGAGATAATCAGTGCTTTTGTTTAATGTTTGACCATCTTTTCTCTTTGATGCTGTGCATGAAATAAAATGTGTTTATTCTGCTAAAGGTTTTTAAGCAGAGCCAAATTCCCTTGCTTATCAAATTGTCATGTTAGCCCAGAAATTTGTAATACAATTATTAAGGTTTTTGGTTTTCTGCCGAGTAGACTAGGGTGGGAACACAAATTAGGCAGAATCAACTTAGCTGGGCAACAGACATATTAGCAATTCCTGATGGTGGATGTACAGAAATCATGACAAACAAACAGAAATTCTTTCTTGTGGCAGAGCCAGGAGTGGAACAGTCTGTGTCTGCCTTTGTTCTTGACTGTTATGATGGCATCTTCTTGAGCTAAAAGTGCAAGTATTTTAGGCTTATTATAGCTTTTGGGTATATCTTCATTTGATCAAGTGCAGGGGGAGGCATGTAGTAGTCAACCATCTCTATTTTTCTTCACACAGGTGAAGTACCTGAAAATCACTGCAGCCCAAAGAGCCATTGAGGGAATGAGTTGTTGCCTTCTTGAGTGAGAATGGATACGGGATGAGAGCTCTTGAGAATGTGTCTGTTTCACTTGTTGGATGTGGCTCTGAGCCTGTTTATGGTGTGCCCTGCCGGTGTGGCGACCAAGGGGGCTGCCCTCCGCTCTCACCATAGGCAAGTATCCTATTTTTTTCTGAGAGCGAGTGTCTGTCCTGCAGGATGTACTGCAGCGGCTGTTAACTGAATGTGCATTGAATTAAATACAGATCTGGATGCACAGGGGAGGGAGAGTTGTCCATCAAGTAATAAATATGAGCCTGAGGTGCTTCGCTGTCTTCTGCAGTCAGCCAGAATGAACAAACCTGTATAACATCTTTTAATTCTAGTGCTTTTCTAAGGAGGTAAAATTTTGTCAGAAAATTCCTTAAAAAGCCTAAAAGTGTGTGAGCTGCAGACTGGGTTTGGAGTTGAGGAGAGGGGACCAGACACTAAGAAAATAGAGAACGAGTCATGAGCTGGGGCTGCGGGTATAATGACCAAATAGTTATATTGCATTGTGCATAGTTATATTGAATGTGCATAAGGCACATTCTTCTGTTGCCTCCATTTTAGTAGGCATTACCAGTGTTCCTAAAATGGATTAATTTAAGTACTGATACTCTATGTTTCAACAAACAGAGGGAGAGTGTTTAAAAATAATCTCTGTTTTTTAAACTAGTAGCTAATCTCAGTAAACACCTTTCTGACATCTAAGGAGCTGTGCTGGTTTACAGTGCTCAAAGATTTGGCCCACCATTTTGCCAAGTCTGTGCAAAATAGTGTTTTATGCCTGTTTCTCTGTAGTCTGGAGTTCGCGGGTGACATTTCCCACCATTGATCAAACTCCAGCAGACATCACACAGAGAACTAAAGCCCAAAGGCATAAGCGAATGAAAATGGGTGGCTTTTATAGTATTTATTTTAAAAGAGAAGGAATACTATTGAATTTTGTGAAACTATGTGAAATCGGGAGGAAAATAACATGACATCTGAGGGCTGTTGGACAGTCTTCTGAGCAGTGAGGCCAGGTGAGACACCAAACAGCTTGGGACATTAGTTTTAAGCTGCTGCTTTTAGATCTTTTGATCTAATTTCTCTCAAACCTAGAGGCCATGCAGAGGATGGAAATTCTGTTTTCTGAAGGAATTTGAGATGTGAAAATTCTGGCCTAGCTTGTATCTGGGTGGAATGCAAACATTGTGAAGTTCCCTAGGGATGGGAGATGTGGGAGAGCAATTGCTGCAGGTTGCCTGGAACATTTCACTGTGGGGTGGTTTTCTGTTTTAACTTTCTGCTCTTCAAAGTGAGTCTTTGGCCAGCAAAGCTGTATTGGTAGCTGCACTGCAAGTATACTGTGTTTTGAAGGCTGTTGAGGTAGTATACCTGTGAGATGGGTTTTACTTCTTATTGCAAAAAATACTCGCATGTAATCTTAGGA
Source organism: Crypturellus soui (assembly GCA_032275445.1). Lineage (NCBI taxonomy): Eukaryota > Metazoa > Chordata > Aves > Tinamiformes > Tinamidae > Crypturellus > Crypturellus soui. The sequence continues at coordinate 94,051 of JAUBNY010000342.1, forward strand.
CTAGGAAACTAATCTTCTGCTGAAGTCTGCTGATTTATTCTGTATTAATTTGTTACCTGACTTGCATACCAGTGAGGTCAGTGCAGACTCCATTTAACTTTAGAAGAGTTTAGATAACTCCTGTGACTATCAATTCATTTTCTTTCACAAGCTGGCATTGATTGGCATCTGCTGGCAGTTTCTGTATTTCAGGAGGGAAAGTGTTTGAAAAATGATGCCTTTGAATTAAGGTGAGGTAATCTGTGGAGAAACGTGCTGTCAGTGATGAATGGCTGCTCTCTATGCTGTATCTGCCTTCAGGTAAACAGGAGGCTTCAGTCGTAATATATATAATTATAGGATGTTTTGCAGTTAGGATTTCAGACACCAGTTTTCAACACATTACATTTAGTAAAGTAAGGCAAAACACAGAGGCTTTCCAGAGAAACCATAGATGGTAGAAGGCAATTGGTCTTTATAATAATCACCAGTCTTCTGAAATTCATTTTGGGGTATTCTAATATAGTGAGTTATTTTTATATATGGTACTGATTTGAGGATGATAAAGGG
>JAUBNY010000342.1:96480-117279 GCA_032275445.1 Crypturellus soui
TCACCTCCCTCGACCTGCTGGAGATGCTCCTCTTAATGCACCCCAGGATCCCACTGGCCTTCTTGGCCACAAGGGCAACTGCTGCCTCATGGTCAACCTGTCGTCCACCATGACTCCCAGGTCCTTCTCAGCAGAGCTGCTCTCCAGCAGGTCGGTCCCTAGCCTGTACTGGTGTCTGGGGTTATTTCTCCCCAGGTGCAGGACAGTGCACTTGGCCTTGTTGAATTTCATGAGGTTAAATAAAACTAAGCTAAGCAAATATTCAGCTGCAAACTGCATCGTTGTTTTTCTGTACCATGCATCTTAGCCCATCGCCACACCTTGGAAAAACTAAAGATTTTTAAAATCCCACTTCATCCTACCTCATATCCCAGCTTTAGAGATGGCAGAGTATAATCTAGACAGCTCTTTGAAGTCTGGACAAAGAGGTGCAACTCTGTTACTGTCAGTGGTTGACACCAATTTATGCTAGCTCCTGTATCTGCAAGAGTAAGGGGAAGATTGCAGGCTGCTCTTCTGCAATAGGCCGAGTTCCCAAGAGTACTAATTGTGTGCTGGACTTTGTCTGGATGTTGAGCTCAGAGCTAAACTCTGGCTACTTATAATTAAATGTTCTATTAATTGTACATGAAAAGCAAGCAGTGCAGCTTTTGAAACGCAGTGCTGCTCATGCATAGGGACAAAATTATCATACAAAATCATAGAATGAATTAGCTTTGAGCTTCAAATGTCAAAAAGTGGTGACCTCTGGGGAACTTAATCAGTTCAGGGGCTACACAGGGGGTTACGCGATTCTACTGGCACTGGAATTGAAGTCCCTTCAGGGGGAAGGGGACAGCAATAAAGTTGATCCCTCTATTTACATTTTTCCCTTCCAGACTCAGATGACTATAGATAGAGTTTCTCTGCTTTTGCCTATATTTAAGTACATGTAAAACCAATTGCATCTTCTGTTCATTGCATAGATACTTACTCCTCCATGGCCATGGAAGTCTTAGCTCCATATTGGATATGTCTGCACATCAGTCTGGATATCATTTCCAGAACAGTCATGCTGTAGTTCTGCTCTTCGATGAAAACTTACAAGTGGGTGATGCTTTTTGGCCTAAAAATCATTATTTAAAATTGAGGAAGGTATTTTTTGTTTGTTTGGTGTATTTGTTTTTGTTGTTTATTTGTTTGCATCTGGAACCGTAACAAATCAAAGATAAACCCTGATGTCATTTTGGTTTATACCTGCTGGATTGGGGAGGGAGAAGGGATCAGAGTGAGCTGAGTAGAAAATAAATATCATCACTCTTGGATGGAAACTAAAAATTAAACACTGCTATGAAAGCCTAGAAACACTTCAGAAGCACTGGTTGTATGTATTTGGTGATAACTGGAGGTATGTACATATATATAATATATATACACACGCATATATGGCCATTTACTGGCCCTATCAGCACACAGTATTTGCTTATGACAGTTTAGGTTTCATGGGATTTTCCTTCAGCTTGTAAAAAGAGTGGGCTTCCTATTAGCTAACAAAATATGCTGTGTAGCTTAATTAGGTTCTTTATTACAAGAAGAAATTACAAGAAGAAAAGGCTCGTGAATTTAAACAAACGTTGCAGACAGAAAACCTATTTTTGGTAGACCGCCGAACTTCCTGTTACAAAGGGTCTAAACTGATGGCATTGAGCTAATCACAGACTCTCTTGGAATCATGTGCTGCTGCAGGTGAAAAATCCCTGTTTAAGGAACACTACTTTTGGCCCTTTTTAAAAACTGAAGTCCTTGATTACTTGATAGTGAATCTACTTTTTTTCCTTTTTTTTTTGTTCAGCATAGTCTCAGGGATTTTTGCTAACAATGTCCAATGAGTGCCATTAAGTGACCAAACTACCTGTCAAGTGGACTATGTAGCATCCCCAAGGGAGAGTAGCACATTGTACCAAATTCTGCTGATTTTTTTAACAATGGAGTGTATCTAGAGCAGCTCTACAGAAAAACATGATTTTAAATTTTATCCCCTTCTTTCTACATAATCTGAGTTCTTATTCTTTAACTTAATATGGGAGAAAGTAAAATTCTTTTCAAGTCTTTGCTATGGAAAAGGTGGACAATTTTTTTCCATGGCACAGAACAGGATCATTGCACTCTTAGGAAGGAGAAAATGTTCCTTTCACATCATTCAAGTTCCACCTCACGAAGACAAAAAAAAAGTCAGTCCTTTAATTTAGGACTAAGTGGTAAATTGATGAAGAGGGCCATGAAACAAGCTCAAAAATTAGTCTACTTAAAAGGTTGCACTGTACATATTTAAAGATAATTGGATCATCGTGACTAATTCATAGACTAATAAAATGTTGATGGGTAATGAGTCTTTTACTCCCCGCTTCTATTACTATATTAAACAGAAAGAAGTCCTAATTTTTCCCTCCTTTTTCTATTCTGATGGATATGATTCTGGAACAATGATTGAAAAATAGGTCTTTCAGGATGCTGTGCTGTAAAGACATGAATGAGACAGTGGATGTGCAGAAGAGACCTACCATTGTTTACATGGCCTCATGCGCGATGTCAAGGGCATCACTTCTATCCCATCTTGGTTTTGTTCAGCAGTAACGTCAAAAAATTCCATTTTTCTTCTTTGGGGAACAACACTGCGATCATATTCTCTGCCAGGAGGTTTGTGTTATTCATTCACTATACCAAATTTTTGATAGTGTCCTAGTAAATGGCTATCTATCTTACACAGCTGTTTCCATGATAATGGCCCATCAGGAGACTGTGCTGTGATGGAGATAAAAAGGTAGCAACTTCAGTTTGGAGCACCTTCATGCCCAAAGTTATTCCCAGAGAATTTCTTTTAGATTCCTAATTATTAGATACTCTAGGCATGTCCAGAAGAAGATACTGAAAATTATAATTATTCCTATCAAAGCATCTTGCTGCAAGACACCTAGAAAGTCATTATACTCTTATGCAGCCTGATGCTGGGAAGTGATGCACACCTTTCAATTCCATGAAAATCAGTGGGAATCATAAGGTTTAAAGGAATCAAAAATAGCAAGAACCTGAAGCTTCTATGCTTTGAGGGCGAATAAGCAGTTTTGCTAGTAATCGCCAGTATATAAGATATCGGTCACTCTTTCCTGTCTTGTGATAAATTCTATCATGTTCCATGAGGAGAGAATATGTACTGACTGAAATGTAGGTTAACAATAACAAGCTGGTTTTGTCTGGCTTTGCTAAAGTGTGGTCTGACTGTTCTACCCTAAATCACCCTTTGGTTTGCATCACAATTGTTAATACTTTTTCTATCAGTAGTCTCTGCAGAATAGATCTTTGCCTGTATGACTGGGAATTACAGATTGGACCCTAGAAGAGAAAAAAAATCATGATGCGCAGCTAAAAATAGGCTTTTTTTTCCCCTTTTCAATTCGAGCTTTCATTTCTCTATTATTTTTAAAAGCAGTCAAGAAAACCTCCATAAAACTATAACAAAAATGAGCTGAAGATTCAAGTACTTCAGAAATTAGATTCAGCCAAGCAAATCCTGAAGGCTGGAAGGCATACCCAAGTACTTGATTTCCAGCCTTGATTTCCAGTTCATGTAAGAAACATGAACTGAAGAAAAAACTTGAGAGTGTCTAGATTTTGTCCTGAATGTACTTGAAAACAAGAGAGCTATTAAAAATGGTCTCTTCCATGTTTATGTGTCAAGCAAATTTGCTTAATTTTATGACAAATTTTAAGTTAAAATGCTTTTGCTTCTCTTCCCATTTTTCTGTATGAATTGTAAGGGTGTCGACCTAAGTCAGATAACAAAGATTCATCAGCCACTTTTGTCTTGAACAAAATATTATGTCCACAATAACCTTTTTAACATATGTAGTAAACTCTGGGTGAACTGCCAGAGTCGAGCCTGCTCCAGATGCCCCAGACATTGCCTTCCATGAAACTACATCACTCCAGGCTGAGCTCCAGCTAGATCCCAGCTGCCAATCTCTTCTCACCATCCAGCTCCTGCCCATAACACGCTGTAGGCACTGCTATCACTTCCAACCAATGAAACAGTTGACTTCTATGGTAATTTCCTATCCAAGTCTGACCTCTGCTTACCACTTAGTTTTGTATTATATCCTGTTACCCTTTAGTCTCTTGTTTGGCTGCCCTTCTCTTGACATTCAGCTTTGTGACCAGATTTAACTCCTCACATCTTCCTCTCTTGTATCTGGCATCTCATGAAGACTTCCCTCCCACCCACCCTTCATTAGCATCTCCTTAATCAGTCTTATTTTGCATCTCTATGGGCTCCACATTATAATCTCTCTCTGTCCTCACTTTTCATTTCAAGTTCTTCCAACTGATCTGCTTTCTTCTGCTGTTCCTCTTAATATTTATTCTTCTCCTCAGCTTATCTATTCTTTTCCAGTTTAATACTTTTGGTTCTTCCAAATCAAGGCTTGCTTGATTTTCTTCCCTTTAATTATCTTCTTGATTTTCTCCAACATTTCTTAGAATACATCTTTCCCTTTTCTCTGTGCTGGCTTGAGGTTTCCCTGGGCTCTCAGGACCACTTGTGACGGTCTGTCCTCAAGGTGCCCCTTCCTTGCCTCCACGTCTGCCCGCAAGGCTAACAAATTATCAAGCTTATGTACACCCCTCTCCTCTCTCATGTCCAAACAGGTAAACGTAGTGTATGGCAGAAAGACAGTCAACTTACAAACCCCTCAAATAGGGCAACATGAAATTCAGGATCTTGGACTCAGGATCACAAGTCCAGCTCAAGTGGTGGGTACTAACGACCCTGACCAAGCTGCACAGGCTTGATGGGCCTGGAGCAGTGAGGGTAAAGGACTTGAGAATAGTTTATAACCCATGCGACTTCATTGGGAGACCAAAGTTCAGCCAAAGGATTTTGCCTGTGAATGTTCATTTCTTTGTATGTGGATTTTCCTTATTGTTGCAGCCAGAAGCAAAGAAACCCCAGCTCTCAGGCAGACTAGCCCCTTTCCTCCAACTCTTCCCAATTGTTTTCCATTTTTTTCCATTAAGTTAATTTCTAGAAGAAAAGCCTTCCATTTTCTGTCTGTTGAGCTAATTTTTATTTTTAAAATGAGCCAGATCAGTGAGTTAATTTCTGTTCATACTTTTTTTTCCCTCTGTGCATGAATGCCACTTCCCCTGCCAGCTGGGTAGGGCTGCAGCTCAGCGATGCTGCTTCTATGGAGTGCGTCTCGGAGGAGAGGAAGCCACATCCCTGCGTGCAACGGGGGTTGTGGCGTGTCTCCAATTTCCCGCAGTGGTGCCATGCGGGTCAGGCCAAAACGATGGCCTGTGTCCTATTTTTCTGAGCAATGTTTCTTTCCCCAAGACACACAGCCTGCTGATCAGCCCATGCAACTCTGCTTGCTTCTGTTGAAACAAGGGAGCTCTGATTTATAGCTCCGACATTGCAAGCCTATGCAGCTAGGTATTACTTAACTGATGCAAATATCAAAAGTAGTTTTTTTGTTGTTGTTTTTTCTTTTTGTTTTGTTTTGTTTTTTTTTTTTTATCAGAGCTGTCATATTTTTCTGTGGTGATGTGATATCTTTTTTCCAATTTTGTAATGTCTGAGGGTTATTTACTCTTCCCTCATTGATGTTAGATGTGGAAAGATTTGGGAAGAAATAGTGCAAATTCTGAATATAAATTTGCTTTTCACTGTTTAAAGTAGCATAAGAAAAAATAGGGGCATCTCTGCCCTGCATAGTGTTGCTACTACAGAAGTCAAGTTTGAGGACCTGGCCAGCAGCAGCACATGGAGTTTCCAGCACAACTAGTATCATGCAGCTTTTGAGCATTCAGTGAGTTGCACTGCAAAAAATCATTAAAATTATACACACACAAAATCCTTAAAGAATGGACTGGGTGGGAAGGAACCTTAGGTTTAGTTTCAAGCGGTCAGGCCTATCATCACCTTTCTCAGGGTGAATTGAAAGGAAAATGCACTCGGAGGGGCAGTCTAGTAAGTGTGTGTGTGTGTGTATAATATATATTAAAAAAAAACGCTTGCTTTATGACAGCAAGTGATACTGTACATTGGGAGTGATAGGTTTGTTGCCATGGGAACCGCTCTTTCTACTTGAATAGCAAAATCAATAATTGCCTAAAAGCTCCACTGTGTGTTTGGAGTTCAGGCATTTATTGTCTTCTGGTTTTGCTTGTTTGTTTTTGAGGGAGGATGTTATTTCTGCAACAAAGCAAAATCTCCGTGTGGATGCTCTGTGTTAGTCCTTGCTGTTCTCAGGCCCTGTAAGTGCTATATCAATATCATGTCTTAATTTTAAATAGATGGAGGCTTTTTCCTGCCACACTGAACGCTTAATCCTCTCACATCTGTCATTACTTTAGGGAAGTAGAGTCTATCTGCTTAGTAATGGTAACTTACCATATCAACAGCACCACCTGCGTGAATAAGGATTGCCAATATCAGTTAAGATTTTTTTATATTTATTTATTTGCTATATAATTATTCTTTTGTCTCCAAATGCTTGAGGAGCATAGTGACTGCAGAGATGTTCATTGTAACATGCAACTAACTACAATTTGGAATGCCTCCCCATGGAGAAATTTCTCTGGGAAACCATGTACCAGATTTTTCACCAATGCCAGCCCATGGCACAGCAGGCATCTCTTACTGATGTTTCAGAAATAGTGTGGGAGGTGGTATTGCTCAGTTTATTATGACACTGAAATAAGATATTTGTTCCAAGGAGTTCATGAATCTTTCTTCTTATGCTTATTGCACGCTTCAGTCAGAAGTGAAATAATTCACAGTGCTAACACTTCAGGTGATCCTTACTGGGAATGGGGCTAATGCTCCACTGAGGCAAGCAGAGGTGATTCACGCTGCTTCAGACCATTGGTTTTGGCTGTTTACAAATTGAAGCTGCTGTTCTGAGCATTCCAGGTTGTGAGTTAGCTCTTTCTGATCAAGAGTTCCCTTCTTTGATTCTTTTTGAGAAGCCTGAAAGAGTTCCTTATAATTCCTGCATATGTTTTGTGTGTTTGTGCTTAAAAAAAAAATAGAAAGATGTAATGATTTATATATGGATTTATTCTATATCTATTTATAGATATTCTATATCTATTTATAGATATTCATATTTATAGATATATATATCTATTTATGAAGAGATATATATGAATAGAAAGATCTATATGTAAATATTTGTGTGTTTTAATGATCATATATCATGAATTGTCCCAGCCTCAGCTACTTTCACTAGTCCTGATCTTTCACACCTGGGAACCCTACAGATCTTTTTAATCTCTGCAGTTTACAAAATTTTATCAACAACCTAAGAAAAAACAAGGAAATTATCTGAAAGAGAATTTGGTTTTCCCTCCTGCCATCCATCATGTGATGGATTTACAGTTGGACTTAATGATCTTGAAGGTCTTTTCCAACCATAATAATTCCATGATCACTAGCTTCTTTATACTGTTTTACTTTGTTTTGCTTGTCTCCTGCCCCCTTGCTGCGGTATCTCATACAGAGGTCATCTACATTATCAATTTTTTTTTTTTTTAAGGGACTACAGATTTTATCATTTGTGTTATTCTATCTATGGAGAATTAGAGGAACATAGATGCCAAGACCTGGAATCCCAGCCATTAGAGCCATCTGACACAATTAGGTGCTATCAAGATGTGTAGACCTCTAAAATCGGCAGGAAATGGCATTATCACACATCTTCCCATCATTTGTTTTTCTGAGATGTGCCAGACTTGCCAGCATTTGACATGAACAGTCACTGCATGTGTTACTGCATACTGATCCCATTTTTTTAATCCTATACATTATACAGTTTGGTTTATCTGTTTATTTTGTGTCTACAGGTGCAATAGATTCACTAGCAGCATCCTGCAAGTTTGGTAGAATTAGACATAGTTGTAAATAATTTAATGGATTGGTGCTCCAACACCTCAAAACAAGACTGGTCCTGATTCTTCCCTTGCACAGCCCCCCAATGATTGGTCATATAGCTCATGAGATGGGCACTTGGTCTCAGTCAACAAAGGTTTCGTGATGCAGATTTACATGAGCTAGGAATTTTAAAGAGCCCTTAAAAACAGTGATAACTTTAAATGGCCTCTCTTGTCCTGGAGAGGCAAAACTAGACCAGGAATTGACTATTTTTTACAGACCAGTGAATGGTCAGTACCATTTACTGCCATACTGGATTTATTCACTGAATTATTTCAGAAAGAATTTGACCATTCCCACAGTTTAAGTATGGTTTTTGAACCCCACTCAATTAAAATTTTATACCCTATCCCCAACCTCTTCTCAACTATGACAGGAGTCCATGCTCCAGTGCCTTCTCCAACATCTGCCTTCATATTCATTAGAGTCATCAAGAGTCCACATTTATTATTTTCCTTTGAAGACCTGTCTTGTTGTCTTTCTAGTGACTTTTCTTTTTTATTTAATTTGACTTCCAAAGAATTATTAAGCTTCCAGAAGCTGAACATTTCTCAAAAGTGAGAACCTGTGTGTGTGTGCTTTTTGTGTTTAATAAAAAGGTACAACTTACACTGATTTCTGTATTTGTAATGACTGGTGATGAAAATCATTAGTCATGATAATTGGGGTGGGTTTTTTTGTTTTTTTTTTCCTTCATTTTCTTCCTTCTATTCCACCTCTTCCGCTCCATCTCCTTCCACCCTCTGCACAAAATGCAGCCACTTTTTTCTTTTTTAAATCACTTTTTAAGTGCAGACCTTAAATGTCTTCCACTCCCCCGGCTCCTACCTGGATGCTACCGGGGTCTCTTTGTCTCTCTCTGGGGCTCAAGATAGGCCCAAACAAGCACATTTTACAGGACATAACCATAGCCAAGACCTGTTCTGATCCTGTCTTATGCCAGATGAGGCTCCCTGATCTCCTTTGTGATTTCGGTCTTCATTGCTCTGTTCAGAGTGCCTTTTTCATGTTGGTTATTGCCATGAACAACTGGGGATGGGGGTGAGTAATACAATGCACTTCACTTGTGTGAAAGGAATATTAATAGATTTTACTGATATGGACAATGGTTTTGTGAAATTCTATGGCAAGGTTACTTCTTATTTACTGCGTGGGGGTACAAGATACACACAGAATTATGTAGGAAACCTTCCTGTTGAATCATGGGGTTCAGATTGGACACTCTTGCTTTCCAGACTCCTTCAGAGAGGGGTCTGGGTGCAGCTGGATCCAATCTTAGTCCCAGACCTAGTCAACAGTTTATGACTAACGGATTTTCTGCATAGTTATGTCAGTAAAGTTTCAAAGGATTGTGCTATAGAGCTGTGACGGCAAGGATCTCCTAACTCCAAGGAGTATCCTTGAGAGGTGTCCCTGCTCAAGGGGGGATCCTGGTGTGCAGCCTGCTGCCACGGAAGGAGAACTCAATGAACTTTCAGGCTACCCCTATATTTATGGGATAAGATGATTGACTTATAGTCATTCTTTCATGTCAGATGACTTTGGCTGGTGGTTGCTCAATTAGCCTTAGGAGTATTCTGATGGGGAGATATCAGGGTTGTTATTGATGGTTAATGTCTGAGTGGGGGAAGAAATCAGGGAGACAACCACCAGGATCAGGTAATGTCACTGGTGGTTAACACCTGAATAGGGCTATGTGTGAAAATCAAGTTGAGCTGGAGAAGGAGCATGCTGGTCACAGTTATTTATGGTTTCATGCCTGCTTCCAGCTTCCTGATAGCCTCCCCCTGCCAATGCCTGTTGTATTAACCTCAGCTCTTGATCTAACAGGCCTTGCTGGCAGATCCCCAAGTACATGCTCTTTGAAGAATTATTATTATTATTTTTTTTTTTTTGCTAATAAACTCTCTGACACAAAAGGCATAGAACTGATGTGAAGCAAGCAATGGTTGATACTTAAACCATACCCCCTCCTGCATAAGTGGAAATAATTGGGGTTTTGATGGATGAACTCTGTTACTCTTAGTCAGTTGCTGCAGAACCTTTTTGCCTGCTTGAAATTCATAGAAATTTCTGTTATTGAGCCTGTTTACTGTGTTCACAATGAATATGTATCTGCCTTGCTCTAAAATGGTTTTGCAATTTCTCTTATCTTTTATTTACTAAAGATCTACTTTCTCTTTTATCTTGTTAGCAAAAAGTCTTTTTGTTTTTTTTTTTTTGATAGACTGTTTCTAGAGGTAACTAAATTTGGTTTCCCTTTTATTTGCTACACTCCCAGTGTTACAGTCTGTAAATGTCGGTGATTGCTTGCCTTCCTACTGAGAAGAGTCAATACCAAGCTTGTAAGTACTTTACTGTAAATTAGAGAAATTCACATCTAAACTTCAACATAGAGTGGAGCTAAGTTAATGAGAGATAAGAGAACTGGCCAGGGCACAGTCAAGGAAACCAGAGGTGTGTTGGCCTGGGAAGTCGACAGTTTTGAATAATTCATTCTATTATAGAATAGCGCCAGCATAAAATATGTCTGTATCTGGTAAAAGAGCAATGTTTTTCTTTGATATGTATTTGCATATTGTAGCATATATCATCTATATGTAGAAAAACGAGTTATGCATTTGCAGGATAGCTTGCTGTGCTTACAGTCTTACACTGGGGAGCAGTGAGGTCTCCAGTAAAAGTCTAGTACTGTGAAAGGCTTGTTACTTCATATTCACATATGATCTTTATGCATTCCTACATGAATAGGAATGTGATTCTTATCTGATTCTTATGTGATTTTGAGGAAAGACTAAGCATGATGGACCTGTTTAGTCTGGAGAAGAGAAGGCTGAGAGGAGATTTGATCAACATGTTCAAGTACATGTTCAAGTCTTAGGTTTGAGCCTAGAGTGTTGCAAGTACCACACTGAGTAATGTCCACTGTAAATTAAGCCAGATTCAGCTTTAGAAGTACTTTATCTTCATGCATATGATCTACCCCCACTGAAAGAAACACAGGTACACTAAAGAAGACTCTGAGCAGCTCAGTGGTGAAGAGGAAATCAGAGTCTGGAGAATCCTGCAGTCAGCTTCATCTCTGATGACATGTGTATGGTTACAGTCCTCATTGATACAAATGTATAGAACATTTATAGATGACATAAATGTTATAAATTTGAAAATGCAATAGTTTAAGTTCCCCATTTTCTACTCATTTTAGTATCCAGCTAGGGAGTTCCTATTCTACTGAAGTATTTAGGTCTAGAACATTTTAGAATTAAATTTTGTGACACATGCATTATTCCTGTTTTCAAGGTTATCTAGTTCTTCTGTCAGTTTTTTGTCAACTTTGCTAACAGCGAGTCCTCGCTTTGTGTCATCAGCACATTTCCTACCAAGATGTCAATGTAATTAATGAAAACACTAATGAATATGAATAGAAAAATTGAAAAGATTGATGTGTAATGAATTATGCTAATAATCTTCCTCTGACCTAATAAAATCTTTTTTTTTTCCAACACAGCTGCTTACAGTCACTTTTATCACTTAAAATTTTATGTATTAATCCTCACATTTCTCAGTTTATGTAGTAATTCTTCAAAGTGGTTTAACAAAGTCCAAATAGATGTGATTTACCTTTGTCTAAAAAATAAATTTTCTCTTGAAAGAAAGACATTAAAATAGTCTGGCCTAGTCTGACTGAAATTAGGTAGATATGTGCTAAATGTTGTTCCCTTTTACTTCTATGTCTTTAATTTCTCATTTTTTCCCCAACTTTGTTCTGAACATGTTCATGCTGTGAGGCTAGACGATCAAATCTCAAGGTTGTTTTCATGACTTTCCTCCTCCCTTTCAGAAGTAAAACAGTGTTTGCTGTTTTCTGTGTCTTGTATGCCATGCAGCCACATGTGATGGATTTATTAACAGTTCTTTACTGGACTTAGAAACATTTTTCTGTTTTTTTTTTTTTTTTCTTCTTTCTTGAACTTATAGAAATTGCAAGTTTCCTGCATCCTCTGAGCTTTTCAGAGAGTTGTATTTCCAGAAATTCTTCATATTTCTCCATGTTTGCCTTTGTAAACTGTATCCACAAAATGATTCTCATTTGTCTCTTTTACTCTTTAAACAGACCTAGCCCAGGATTGCTCCATCCAACAGTTTTCCATAAGCAACTCTTTTATAGTTGCCTCAATATGTATATTTAAAATAGTATCGTGTCTTGTTGGCTCAGTGACTATTTGATCTGCTACCTGCAAGCTCTTGCATCTTTATACTCACCTCAGAAATAAAATATCCACAAAACAAACCCTCACCACAATAGCCCAGCACAATAACTATGCTTAAATTTTGCAGACACAGTGATTTCTTTGGAGTGCAGTATTATTCCAATGACCTGGCAATGATCAGCTGAAGTTATTGTAAGGCATTGCACACATACTAGTCCATATTGTGTACCAGAGGCTGTAGTCCCAAATGATCTATCTCAAGTTGAGAGTAGGAGATGAGGCCAGTCCAGCGATGTTGCCCACCATGTTGATAGTGATGAGAAAACAAAATGTCACAGATTCTTGGCAAGATTCCTGGAGCTAAGTAGCACTGATAGTTAAAATAACTTGAGTCTGCTGGACCTGTGAAATATTATTTTGCTAGCTGTGGAGGTGTAATAGGATTAGCTGAAGTCTAGGATGACTTTTTGATTTTATTTATTTATTTTTCTACATTAGGACAACTTGCTGATGTGATTGCATTTTGATTTTTTTTCTTGCACGAGCAATCTCATTTGCTTATTTAATTCCATACAGAAAGAGAATCTTTTATCATGCACATGGTACCTAGCTCCAGATTCCTAGATTCTCAGAGCAAGAAGTATTGTCTGTGATATAAATATATATGTTTTTCTCCCTACACCTGTCTTGCAGATTTAGATTTGCCAACTGGATTTTTCAATGTGCTTCATGATCAAGGACAATAAGCCTTCTTCTTAATGGAATGTGTGGTTGCTTAAGCTGCTTAAAAAATACTTTGTATCACTGTCAGTGATATTCTGATATTCTATTAGCTAACCCTAACTTTTTGGAGAATCTAGCACTCGTGGGATGCATGTGTTGCCCAGACTACTGTTATGCTGGAGGAGAGAGAGACCTTTTGAATCCCTCTCATTAAAATGCCAACAAGCCAAATTTCAGTACTGCCTGTGACACTTTGGTTGAGATCTGGGTCCATTGAGTGCCTTGGCAGGCTATATCACTTTTTTGGCTATAGTATCCTTTGAGGCTGCACAACTTCACCTGCCTCCTTGCGAATTGGACACGGTGCATTAGCCACCTCTGGAGGCTGGCATCTGCCCCATTCCTCACCCTCGTTTAGTTTGGATGACACTGATTTTAGGTCACTTCTGACAGCTGCCAGCTTTCTGTGCCCTTTTGGTGCAGCTTGCATTCAAAGTACCTTATGACTCATGCAGACACAGATCTATTTCAGTCCAAGAACAGTGCTCTTATCTCAGAGCAGCTTTAGCTGCCTTTCAGGAAACAGATGTGTCTAGATTTCTTTTTCCAGAGCTGGAGGCTGGGGAGAAAGTCAGCCTGAAGCCTTGAAACTTTTGCCACTGTTGCCTCTACCTGGCAGCCGTTGTTTGGCGTGGAGCAGGGTAGCTGTTCTGGGCCCCTCCAGGCTGCCGGAGCCACGGCGCTTCGTGCCAAGGGCTGCGCGTGCAGCTGGAGGAAGCATGGGAGCCCCTCGCCCTGTGGGCTGTGTCAAGGGGGATGCAATCCATAAAGGAGAGTGGATGATAACCGAGTGCAAGGTTTGAAAGGCTTTTTTTCTTCCTGGAGCATTCGGAAATAAAAGCTAAGGCTTCTTAGTCTGAAAAGGTGTATGACTTCAGGGTGCTATGAATGAAGCACAGTTTCCTTGAAAGAAAAATTTAAAGCAAGGCAGTTTGCATTGTATCCATGCCTGGATGCTTCTGAGGCCTCCTCAGTTTAGCAAACTTTTGTAATTGCTTTCATCCCGCTTTTCCACCACTTTAGATCTACTTTTTGTCTTGGCTACAGTGACAACAGTTACTGGAAGCTGCATGTAGGCTTCGGTCAAAAGTTCCTTATTTTGGTACTTATTGCTCCCTACAAACCAAGGGTTGGGATCAGGCAACCCTCATTTTTACCTGTAGGACTATAATTTACTGTCAGAGTAATCATGGAAAAATAGCCAAATATCTGCTGGAGTCTGCACATAACTAGAATTACCGTCCTAGATCTTAGTCCTTTCATCTGCAGAATTGATGTTTTCTGCTATCAATGTGACTGCAAGTTTGGGAGTGAACCAAAAGTTAATCATGTTCTTATATGTGCTTTAACTGAAGCTGCAGTTTCAGAAAGTTGCTGATTGACATCTTTTAACTGATCTTTATAGAGATAGAATCAGTATTCAAATTTTTTTTTGTAAAGAACTGAGCTTTAGACATTTCTCAATTTGAAAACCTGTAAAGGAACCCAACTTCATGAAAGATGTACTAAAATCCTTTATTTTTTATTTTTTTTAATCTTTTGGTTTCTTTTTAAGGTGTTTCAAACTTGGTACCTTTGAAATTCTCCGTGTCCCCTTTGGCTTTTTTCATAAGATAAGATTTACTCTACATAACTCAATTTCTATTGAAAGGGAGAGTGGAATTAATTTTAGAATGGACTTTTAAAATATGATGTCATTTCAATCTGATGTGAAAATTTCTCTGGACAGGTAAGTTCTAAATTGATGCCTCTGGTAGTCATTTCTATTAGGAATATTTTTATGCTTACACAAAAGAGCTTCTACTGCAAAAGAAGATCAAATAACTCTTAAGTTGTAGTTTATGTGTTTCAACTCTGCGACTGAAATTTCCCAGATTTGCCCTAGTGCTGCATCCACAAAAATTTTACTGCATATCTTAGAAAAGAAAAAAATGGTGCCCTGCACATTAGTCTTTTCTTCCTGTTTCTCAAGGAGGTGTGCGTATACCCTGCCTGGCTGCAAATCTTCTCTTGATTAAAGTGCGGTTCTCTTCTTGTGCTGCTCCTCCTTGCTGTATTACGAGTTCAGAGAAACATTGACAATTAAATGGATGTTTTTCTGCCTCCTGAGAAGCAGCTCTTACTGGGAGCGCTGAGGGGCGACAGTGACAGGAATCCAGCACCACAGGCGAACGTGCACTGGCCCCTTGGCTGTGAAATTACTGTGAACTCGTATGCTAGGGTAGCAGCAAGAGGCTTCAGCTCCTCTTCCCTCAGCCAACCCCTTCATCAAGAATGGGAACAATATCCAGGCGTATTTGGCTAAAAGCAGGGCACTCCTATCCCTTGGTGGAGCCATGACCAGGAGCAATTGCCCTTGACTTGCTGTAGGTGGCTTACGCTCCAGCATAGAAAGAGTCATGAATTTCACCTGGCTGCATGTATGTGATCATTAGATAAGAAGTGTTTTGAGGTACTTATTGTGTATTTCAAAATATATTTTATGCTTTACATTTTTTTTTATTCTTTTTATCCTTTTCCAGAAGGAATTGCTAATAGTAAACTGCTTATTCTCCTCGTATGTTGGGCATTTGCATTGCCCAGCTTATCAAGTTGCTTATCAAGAGTGGAAGTCTCTTAATCTTCCCTTAATGCATAGGCAGGTGTGTATTTACAATACAGGAAGCTTCTTAAGAGTTCTCAGTCATGCTTAGTTGGCAAATCCCATCACCACTGCTTTGAAAATTCTTGCTTTGCACATCTGCTTGCTAGCAGTGTAGGATATTTCCTCCTAGATTCCTGAAGATATTTATCTTCTGTGTTTTACAGGTTTAATTTCACTGTTTGTTTGTTTCTCTTTCTGATACCATATCCTGTATGAGAGAAAAGAAAAAGTGTTCTGGAGGTTATTGAACATCTGTTTTGATATACCTCTGAAAATCAATCTTTATCTCCTTGCAGTTTTTGTTTTTCAGAACAGGCTGTTCGTGCAGTTACTAATTTCAAGTTGTTTTCCTTTCTGCTTTTCAGGAGCAGGATTTTTAATTTTCGATAATTCTCTACCTTTTGTTTTCCTGGGAGACACAAAGCTTATTCAATTTGTGAATTTTGACTTCCTAGTTTTCTTTCTACTTGTCAAATTTATGATTAAAAATTTCAGCTACTGACACCACTCACTTGGCAAAATCTCATGATGTCTCTCAAAGGTCTCTGTACCTGTAGATTTGGTTTAGTCATAGTAAGCTTTACCAAGTAATAGCTTGGAAAAGGTAACTATATTCTTAATGACAAATGTTTCTTGCTGGTAATGCCTCCATTTTTGAAATCTGATACTGAAGTTTTATGTGTTTCTTGGTCAAAAAGAGTTCCTAAACACTAGGAATTAAATAACACCTTCTCCCATCCTCCAAATAAATGAACCATGAGCAGATAATACATTTAAATTTGGAAGTGTATGAGGTATATTGTAAGGCCATTGTAAGGCATTATTGATAAAGTTCATTTCTCTAAGTTTAGACATGTACCATCTTGGTATTTACATCTGAGGTGGTTGTCTTTGGCTTTATTTTCAGTCAACAGAAAGAGGTAGGATTCAAGACTGCTGCCTCGCAGATACCTCGGGCATGCTGGAGGCTACGGCACTGAAGGCTCATTGCAATTAACCAAGTAGATATGATTGCTTTGTCTGCAGTAGGGTAGTTTAACATCAGTAATATAGATAATAAAAGAACACCCCCTGAATTTTCCTTGTTCTGCATCCCTGTTTATGTATAAATTTCTTTCTGCATATAACCTCAGCTCTTCAGAGAGAGCTTAGTGAAACTTAAGAGTTCATTTTTTTAACTTCTCTTTCAGTATTGATATAACTTGTTTTCATTCATTATTTCCCTAATTGTATGGCACTTATTGTTTATTTCTACATAAAGCATAGTATATATTGTGAATGAAGTTTGCTAATTATTTTCTTGATTTTTTTTATTGTTGCAAAGAGTGAGGTTTTTTGTTTGTTTGTTTTCCCCCTGGGTGTGTTCTTTTAATTCTCTCAAAATCATTCATGAAGGTCATCAGAAAATGCTGACCTAGTTTTTTTGTAACAGTCAAAAAGAAGCTTCTCTCCCTTCCCTGGGAAGGAGCCTAGGGATATTAGCTTTGCTAATCTGTGTGAATATCCCCCAGCAGAGAGAATAACTCTTAATTTGTTTGCTTGTGGTTTAGCTGAGCCGGAGCTAAGCAGTAGTTTGCTGGCTGTGTTGCACTGCGTAATGGAGTGTGGATGAGGGAGACAGGCCAGGGACAGGGACAGCTCCTTTACGTGAGCAGAGATGCTGCCTTGCTTGTCTGCAGAAACTCCCGATACAGCAGGGAAGCTGAGAAACCAGCAGCATGGCATGGGCTGGGAGGCACTGGGGACTGCACTCTGAAAGCTGATGATTGCCAGCTTGGACCAGACTTCAAACCTGGCAGCAACTTCCCACTGGGTAAGGGCATAACCTGTCTCTCCCAGGCGGTCTGAGTTTCTTTTAAGAGTTTCCCCCATCCTAACAGGATCACTTGTGTTCAAATAAGACAAAGCTTTAAATAGTCAGAAACTAAAATGTCTCTGCTGTGTCTTTTTTAAAGAAGAAATGGAGCAGGTCTATCTTATGGTAAGGATGCATCCTATGACAGCACTACCTCAAGGTGCTGGCTGTTTTAGCCAGCAACTGCTAAAACCCCATCTTGATGGGACCAATACACAGTGTTCAAAACATCCCCTGCACTGTTCCCAAGTCAAAGCTAGAATATGGTACACTTCCAGATAGATGGCCTCTGTGGGTAGGAGATTAGCACAACTCAGTTTTGGTACTGGAATTGCTGATACCAGTTGCTTAATTGGGAAATTGACTACACTCTGCTTGTTCTTCAACTCTTACTAGGCATGCACGAATATGCGGTCCCTGATGGGATGTATCTCTGAGTACTGAAGGAGCTGGCTGGCAAGTACAAGTCTTCCTTCTGTTCTGATAACACTACATAAAGAAAACATGCAAATAAAAGTGGTTTATATATCTTGAATCTTGTTTCATATCTCGGTATTGAGAAGGCCACACCTTAATTATCAGTAATCTAATTTGTGACAAAATCTAGAATATAAACAGCCGATATCATTGCTTGTTTCAAAGTGTTAGCCACCAGCTCCATGTTTTACCCTGCTTAGTTCTATAGGCATGACACATGCTTCTAACCTTCAATGACAATAGTTTATATCAAACAAGGCAAAAATTCACAGGCATTATGTAAATAAGAGTAATAATAGCAGATGTCCAGATAAAACTAATACAAATTTCATTTTGGCAACCATCTTAGCCAAACTTTTCACATAGAAAGATTATTATATCTACAAAAGCTGTGGTTAAAGTTAAAAAAAAAATCCAGTTCACATTTGCTCCTCAGATGCTGCTGATAATCACTATAATTTTGTACTAGTTCTCCAGTGCTTATCAACCTTAAATCTAGCTTTCTGGTGCATTAGGTCAAGTTGCATAATTTTTAACATGACTTTTCATTTCCTAATTCATCTTATTTCTCAGCTGTTTTCCCACGGCCCTAACAGTTGCAGCTTAGTATGTCTTGTTGAAGCTGACTTCTTTCTGTTGGCCTCCCTTCCTGGCTTCCAAAGTAAGATGGATAAAGAGAAAAAGCTCCAAGATAAGACAAAGAATGGAAAATATGTTGCCTACCCTGAGAATGTATGCTTAATATACACACATACTACATGTCTGGACTGTCTGATCATATTCCAATTTTGAGCACTTGGATTTGCACTAGACAGAGCTCTGTAGCTGCAAGCAGAAAACTGGCATACAGTTCTGCCAATCTTCAAATTTATATATGATGGGGATACACTGAGTATCACACATGATCCTCTCTTTCAGGCAGGTGGGGGCTTCCTCTTCTGTGACTGTCCCAAGCCACTGTTCATTAGTCTTGTGTACAGTTGAGGAGGCAAGGAGAACTGTTTAGAGAAAATGCAGAAAGAATTAGGAAAGCAAAAATGCTAGAGGGAAGCGTCTGGGCAGTCAAGTTACAAGAAAAAATGATTCAATTGAAATTTCTGTAATGTTACAGATTATTATTAATAAAAATCAAAGCTGACACTCAGCTGTTCTTCATTAGTACAAATATACTTGTGCCTTCTGGCCTTCACTGTTATTACACCAATTTATGAGAATGGAGACTAAGGCCTTATTTGAGGTCTCTGTACTGAGGGCTGGACTTATTGCTCAGAGTATACTATATGCACAAGAGATTTTTTGTTTTTTAAGTTTAGAAGACTTTTTTGTTGTTGTTTTTGTTTTTTGTTTGTTTGTTTGTTTGTTGTCTGTTAGATATTTTATCAAATTTTAATTGCTGCTCTTGCAAACATGAGGTGATATTGGTATCTTTTCTGTTAGGGCTATCCTTGCGGTATTCTTCTGAGGTCCCTGGCAAAGCTTGCAATTTGCAGCAAGATTTTTTTTAACAGGAATGTTGATTGTGTCAAACATTAAAAATTAGGCCAGGGTCCATATATTTTAGTCTACTCTATCAACTTGCCTAGCAGTGGCTTGTCATTCCAGATTTTGACAGGTGTCTCTTATGTACTCTTGAAGAGATTTGTCATTTGTTTGTTTTTATTGAACTTTAAAAATTTTCCTTAGGAAAACATTGTAAAACATAACTTTACCTTTTCAAGTACAAGTAGATTTCCAGTCCAGGCTATAGCTGTTTGACTAAGGAAATTCTGCACCAGGGTTGGTGAAAATAGTCAAATGATTGCTTTAGCTTGCTGGCAGAGAACTTGTCTTGAAAAAAGATGCCAAAATAGAGACTGCCTGTGACTTTACTGCAGCTGTAACTTATGTCTGTTCAATGTATTACCCTCGACTCCAGAAGCATCATTGTCTCTGGGTGCTGCATTGCTGGCAAAGATGTGTCCTGTTGAGAATGCAGACTTTTCATTTAGCAAAAAATAAACCGCAGCTCCAACTCGTATCTCCTTGCAGCCCAAGGAGAAAAATATGGTTCTCCCTACTGCATTTAGTCTTACAGTCTCTCCAGCATCAGAAAAAGGTCTTGCTGTGAATTTCTGTTTGCTATGAGGAAATCGTCATTGACAGGGAGTCACTGTCTCAGCAGAGCTCTATTCCCTCCTCTCCCCTACTGGTTTATGTCTAAAACATAAGGAAAAATAAGATGGATACATGCTGTGCTGAATACAGAACACAGTGATAAGCTTTCTCTTGCAGAGTACCTTGAGAAACTTTCCCCTGCAATCATTTTGTACGGATGCACTGCATATATTCACTCACCTCCTTCCTCTGTCTCTTGGTTTTTAAATGATTGCATCTGCTGTCTCTGATTTTATTGTTTAAAGTCAGAGCAGATGGTGATATGTCTATTAAATACTAAACTGTGCCATACAGGAATCATTATCACAGCTGAACTGGCTCCTTTTAAGAGTGGTTTTATCCTTTGAAATAGATTAAAGGATTCAGAAGAAATTCACTGCACTGCTGGATGCCTGTGATGGGCTGAATGTATGACACTCCACTCTTGGCCAAAAATACAGTTGTGGTGTGAAGGAATAGCATCCTTCCTGGAGAAGCAAATTTACCATAGAGACCTGCCTCTCCTGAGGCAATGAGGAGGTCTCAGGATAGTGAGGAGATCTAAGCTGGTCTTCATAGAATCAGAGAATGCCTAAGGTTGGAAGGGACCTCTAGAGGTCATCTAGCCCAACCCCCCTAGTCCAGCCCCCCGCAGGGCCACCTAGAGCACGTGGCACAGGGCTGCATCCAAGCGGGTCTTGAAGATCTCCAGAGAAGGAGACTCCAC
>JAUBNY010000342.1:117379-144692 GCA_032275445.1 Crypturellus soui
CTGCTGATTATCACCCTCTGAGCTCTGCCATCCAGCCAATTCCCAATCCACCTCACCGTCCACTCATCCATCCCACACCTCCAGAGCTTGTCTAGGAGGATGTTGTGAGGGACGGTGTCAAAAGCCTTGGTGAAGTCAAGGTAGATGACATCCCCCGCTCTCTCCTCATCTATCCAGCTGGTCATCCCATCATAAAAGGCTATCAGGTTAGTGAACCATGATTTCCCCTTGGTGAATCCATGCTGACTACTCCTGAGCACCTTCTTGTTCTCCATGTCCCTGGAGACAATGGCCAGCACGAGCCGTTCCTTCGCTTTTCCGGGGACAGAGGTGAGGCTCACTGGCCTGTAGTTGCCCGGATCCTCCTTCTTGCCTTTTTTGAAGATTGGTGTGACACTGGCCTTCTTCCAGTGCTCTGGCACCTTCCCTGTTCTCCAGGATCTTTCGAAGATGATGAAGAGCGGCTTAGCTAGCACTGCCCCTAGGCAAGGGATGAAGGCTGGGTCAGTGAGTAAGCCGCTTCCTGGCTGTCTCTGAAGGCACCGTAGGATCAGAGTTGCATGAAAAAGCATCTTTAGGATGCATTTTTTCTTATCTTTAACATAGTTTTACAGAAGTCCTTCTACATTTTTTTAGAGAGCACAAAGTATTTGGAGTAGGTGCTATTTTCTCATTTAAACTTTGAATATGAAATGCCAGTGTTCCCATGTTTCTTCTTTTGGCCTGTCACCACTGCAAGGAAAATAATAAGTAAGAGGACTGCTTGTACAAAAAGGCCACTGGCAGACCTCTCTGTTGTATTCCAGAACAGGATTCAATGGGCTTGAGCTTAACTCCCTTGAGTACTGTGATATAGCTGTCCACTCTCTAATACAGATGGATCAAAATATTCTTAAAAAAAAAAAGACAATTCCAAAGTATAGGCCTGCACTCTAATAAACATTGCCAGAAGGAATTTTATTTAAGCAGAGAGATGCCAGATGATCTCTTCCTCTTCCTTCCTCAATAAAATTGTTTGTTCTTTAGATTTTTTAAATGTCCCTTCTATATGTATCAAATAACACTATAAAGTGCAATGAATAGAACTGGAGAGCTTCAGATTGATGACAAACTTTGTGGAAATATATTTTTCTGGAGTTTCATTTTCTGATGGAGATGAGATGTCAGACAAGGGCTCTTCTCACACTGCAGTTCATGTTTTTATGCCAGCACTTCCCGGCTTGAATAGCTCAGAAATACTTCTTCAGATAGACTCATTTCAGTTTTATGCTTCTGATCATCTCTATTGAAGACTCAGCCAGTCTGCATTACGTGCCTTGTGTAAATTTGGAAATGTTTATTTTTAGGCCTGGGGCAGCAGTATTTTGCTGGATATCTCTGTTCCAGGCATTTACCAGTATAATGGAGTTGGTGGCATCTCCACCTTTTTCTCTCCACTGCTGACCATTTTTCAGCAACTGCTTTTTAAAAGCTTTGTTGAATTTTTCTAAGTGATTTTGGATATCTTTATATAGGGCCGCCATTGCGTGATTCCTAGCCACAACAAATAAAATTATGTTTTATCTGGTTACTGACTTAGCTGTCTCCCAAAGCAATCCTTTGCTGGTCCTGCTGAACAATCTTGCTATCAGATGTTTTTGAAACTCTAGAAAATGGCATATTCTCATTTTACAAAGAAAAGGGAATGAAAAAGCTATTAAGGCCCAGCCTTGATTTGGGTATGTTTTATGTAAATTTATAATTCATAAATCAGTTACACAGGTGTACTAGCAGATACATTTCCTGTGATCATTATCTTAATTGCTGTAATAAGTGGCACATGAATGAGACCAATTCTTCATCTGCAGTTTCAGATTGAGCTGTGGACTCGGATAAGAAAGTACATATTGGGTTAATGTGTCAAATCCAGGGACAGTAACCATACAAAATTGATGCATTATTTATTACAACCTGAGCAACTTTGATTAATGTATGGCTATATGACAAGGTGTTGAGAAAATGTGAGGGATTATAGCACTGACAAATGCTTCAGGATTTTTACTCAATAACTTATACCTATGGCTTTACTAGCTTTAGCTATTATAATTTCCACCTGGGTCAGAGAAATAAAGGATGTGCTCAGGCTGCAGAATTTGTGATGTGGGGTACTTTAAATTGATTCTTTGTAAAATTCAGCTTTGTGGCTTAGATCTTAGAGTTTGAAGCTGAAATGTGAATGTAATCGATTGATTGACTCCTTGACTCTTTCGTGACTTTGATGAAAACACCAATACCAAATCCTTCTTTTCCTCACTCTTTTATTGCACAGTAAGTTGTGTTTCTCTCTGAAATGAGAATTTTTCATTTCATTTTCTTTTATACTTCTCATTGTTGCCCCTCTCAAGGGTAGAAGATTAGGTTGGCTCCAGTGAAGGCGTATGAGCTGGGTGCAGCCAGAATCTTTGCTGTCCGCAACTTTTTTGCTTTGTCCTCCATGGTCTGCATGTCCACAAACTGGCTACACGTTACTACATATAGGTTATGCTTGTTGTATGCCTGTTGTTCACAGATACAGGTTCATTTTCATCCAAAATACATATAGTGAGGAGAAAGCTGTTTTCAGGGTATATAAAAAGGATAAAATACTCCTCGAAGGAGGAAAAATAAAGTTAAACAAATAAGAAGCAAATTCTCACTTATACTTGTCCATTGTTCTGTATCCAAGATCACCTGAATGAAATAACATCACCATTTTACTGATAATGTTCAATAAATATTTCTCAAATTAGAAATGAGCCTTTTTTTTCCCTAGCACTTCTACTAAATGAACGAACTTTAAACAAAATTAGAAAACAGATCTTGTTATCAAAGCTCTTGAGAGTCACTGGCAAATGTCAGAGGAATAAATTGCATTACCTGTTGATAAATGATATCTTCATAGAAAGTTCAAGCTAAACAGACTATTATTCATTCATTTTTGTTGCCACCTGACGTCCTTGTCTGTAGCAAAATATACTTTCTTTTTCAGCCGCGCTTCTTGTTGTTCAGTGTTGAGGGATAAAAACTCAGTGAATTATTTTCTCTGACAGAAAAATTCCTGAGGTAATCACCATTCTTTGGAGTAGATCTCTCCACCTGGCCTTGTTGAAGGGTTGATATGTTGATATGGTACCAGCATAGAGGTAATAGAATAGTGAATATGCTGTGACGCATCAAAGTTGCATTCACTGTACACAGTGTTACAGAATCAACATCTTGATTCAATGGAGAAAGTCAGCCTGAAACAGGGTTTCTTAGCTGCTGTTATGTCAATGAGTCCAAGTTGAGTACAGGCCTGGAGCATGCTGTGATGGGACAGACCTTACCACATTGAAGAAGACAGCCCTTTTTCTGACAGGTCTGCAGTCTGCAGAGACAAGGATATAAAGGAAATGTTGCCTTCCTAGAGAGTGCTAAGGTGACATGTCTATCACTTTCTTCATGAAATATCTCAACAACTGGATGACATCACTTCTGTCATCATACTTGCAGCCTCTTTAATGTACCTAGAGGGAAATCCAACCTTTTCTGCCCACCCCCATGTGTGTGTCAGGATTTGGCATGAGGAACTCTTACAAGGGTATCCCAAGGCTGCTTCCACCATGTTGGGCGTGTTTACTTGCCTTTCGTCCCTCTGTTTACCTCGTTATGGATATGCTGCCTGAAGCCATACTCAAATGTAAGCATATAATGTGTCTGCCCTTTGGTCGTGTTCAAAATCTGTAAGGCAGAGGGATTTTTTCCTACTGTAAGAACATCTAATCCTGTTGCTCTTGTCATGTTTGGACAATAGCCCATCATTGTGCTAGTCTCTTGTATTTTGCTGGTTTAAATACAGGAATAGCTGCTGCAAGGCACAATACTCGCCTTTTAGATTTCTTGCTGACATAACTTTTCTAGAGTATAGAGAGATGATAGAATCATCACAGGGAGGCAGAACAGAGTGAGAACCTGCACTGCATGGGAAATATACCAGATTCAACCCCATCAGTGTATTTTGCCACAAGTGGTCTGTAGGTTCTATAGATGCCCCTTTGTTTTTAGATACGAAGTGTCTTCTTTCACATGTGTTAAGCATCTTTTTTCTTGAACCTTTTGATCCAGTTCACTTTGGCATGTTTCAAATGGAGAGGGGTTTGAAGGAATTCAGGTTGAAGGAATGCAGATTATGGAAATCTAGATTATTGTTAAATTCAGGAGAGAGCATATTCATATTTGCCACTGGGTGGCATATCCTTGTAGACAGAAAACTACCCTTTCTGAAGAGTTAATCAAGACAGAAGTAGCTGATTCTATGCTCAGCATTTAGGTAAATATGATTCAATTATTTCTTTCTACATTTGGAAGTTTTGTTTGTTTGTTTGTGACCAAGCAGATCAACAAACTTTCATTTGGAGGCCAGAAAACTTTAATTAAAAAAAACAACTGACTACAACATCTTTATTTGCCTGCTGAGAAGTAAAGATAGGAAATGCTTCAGGCAATGATATACTAGTTAATTTAGCCATTTGCAAGAGTCACTAATCACTTTTTGTATTCTGTTACAGCGAAGACGATTTAAAAATACTCTTGATTCCTTCTGTTGCATGTAAGTAGTGAAAATGCATGGGAAGCTCCTAAACTGGAAGCCAAATTGGTATTACTGGGTTACGCCACATATGGAAGATGATAGAGCTACAGAGGTGAACTTCAGCGTTCAGAAATCATCTTACTGGGCAGTGGTGCATCTAATTGTAGTGTCTCATTTCTTATCTTGTTCAGTTTGAACATAATGTTTCTAAAGCATGAGCTAGAAACTCTGGGGTAAATTCTTCACTGGAGGCTCGTAGAAGAGATGTCTTCCCAAACCACCCTGTTAGTATCTGAGTTGTGATCTTACGTATTATCATGACGTGGGGCTCTGCCTGTAAAAGATATTGTGTAAGAATTCAGCTTTGAGCAGGAGGATACCAGTCTGCCAAACAGCTGATACATTTCTGTTTCTTAAAACTGGTAAGTAAAACTCTCCTTCTAGGCTTTCAAGCCAGGATCTTGTCCAGATTGTGAGAGGAAGTGAGTCTTTGCTCTCCAATAATGTTGCAAGGTGTTAAAATTCTTCCCTCCTTCTCCAACAATGTGCTATTCAGAATATTTGCTGAGTTTTTATATTTTAAATCTTCTGTAAATGACCAACATGAAATCTTGGTAGATGTGTTTTAGAGGTAGAAGGGGGTGTTGACATTAGGATATTACCTGCTGCACTGATTGGTGTAATACATAAGAGGGCTTAAAATCCAGATTTGTAGTGCCTTATCCCAGGGCTTGAGTTCAAACATTGATGCCTATTATCAGCCTTGCCATTAAATTATGAAAAGATATAGTGATATAGTTTGCAGTATCCCTCTAACAAATATCATTATAGCTAGCAGTGTCTGAAAAAATTGGAAGTTTCATTGGAACTATGCTGTCATTTCTAGATTGGTTTTGAGCCAACAGTGAGGAAGCCCCATGGAGGGGATGACCATGGGGCTTCTCTGTGAAGATGATGATAACGAAGGTCCTCTAAGTGGCTAAGAATGTTTGGGCCTTTCCTTCCTTCTCTCCTTGAACTTTATTTAAAAGGCCTGAAAAGAAAATATATTTTATATCATAGTTAGGCCAAGTCCAGACGCTCATTTTAAAAATATTGTTCGATGTGTCTAGCTATGGCACTGATGTCCTCATAGAGAAGTCAGAGTGATGGGTGATGGCAAATGATGACTTGTTTGTTTTTTTTTAAAGATGGTGAAGTTAAATAGATGTTAACATAATAAAAATAGTCCGAATAAGAGGCACGTCTTGTCTGAATCACTCAAGTTGCATTCTTGTGGCTTCTTCTAGTTCCCTGATAACTCACAGTCTCACAGGGAGGACTGGATGAAGTTGCTCTCAATTTCTAAGGCAAAGTCGCTCTTTGTTTTCCCATCAGCCTCATCTGTGCCTTCCTTCCCAAAATACAAAAATAAAATGGCTTGGTTTCCCAAGCAATATAAAGCATAAGGAAACAAGCCAGGCACAAATATGTTTTTTTCCTTTTTCAGTGACCTTTGTTTGTTTAAGTTGTGGGAATCAATTCATGAGTATCTGGACATAGTGTCAGATTTGTTACAAAACTTTTTAGATGCCCAATGGCTTGCTCTCTTGGCCTGTTTCTCAGATGTAGTAATTGAATGTGTAAATTCATGCAGCTCATTCATGCAAAGGGAAGAGATGAGTATTTTAGCTGTTAAAATCATAGATGAGATCTTTACTTGTATGTTGCACGCCACTGGTATTTAAAACACGAGAGAGACATATTAGTTTGTGTTCTCTCACTTGGAAAACAAATATAAATTTGAGAGATTATAAATCTGACCACAAGCTACTTGACATCAGGAGAAACTTGTGAAATATTGATGGCTTTTCATTCTACATGTAGCTGTGAAACTACCCTTTCTCTTTTCTTGTGAAGGAAGTTTGCTTTTCTTAAATCTCTCAAAACAGATTTTTCCTTTACAGAGCTTCCCCTGAGGTGTCACACTACTAGCTCCTATAGGAATACTGCTGAGATAGGGAAAGCCACTGGGTTATTTCCCCAGCTCTGCATCTGAAAAATGCCACATAAGCTCAGCACAAATACTGCTGATATTGGTTCACTGGAGCACAAACAGCACTGCAAGGAGAGTGGGTAGTGATTTATCTGCAGCTGTAGCAGAAGATCAGAGTGTCTTCATGATGTCCTGGAGGGAGATGTGCTTTAGATTTAATGGCTGGTATAAGATCCTTCTGAGCTGCATGCAGAGTCTTATTGCTGCACATCTGGCTTCCTCCTGGGTTTGATGCTGGATGGCCATACAGGAGCATCTCTAATGCAGTTATGTGCCCTGCATTCACTCTTGAATGTGTTTGGAAAAAGCCACTCTGAGTTTTCTGAGATTTGAATTAGGTCTCTTTCTCATCCTTTATCTAATGGTTCATCTTCAGCTTCTTTGCTTTCTCAGGCACTGTGAATTCTCCCACTGGCTTTAGCTGCTGTCTCAGTTTTTCTTTTCTCATTTCTTTCACATTGCTGTCAGATAATAAATAATTCTGGGCAAGAAATATACCTGCTTAATGTGTTGAAGAAGCAGTTCTAATTGCATGTGGCAGTGTAGTACAGTGTAAGGTAATCGTTAGAGGCAGGTCTTCTGTATTGTTGATGCACACATGATCCAAAATCTGTGCGGTTAGTCCAAAATGTGCAATCACTTCAACATCTGCTGAACTGGCAGTTAAAACTGTAACATTAGATTCCATAGATTTAAGAAGATACTGATTTGCACAGAGGAAATTCATCAGTTTAGTATCATATCAAATGCAAATTGCATTAAACCAATTGTGTTTTACACAGAGTGGACCTACTGCACATGCCACGTTGTTAGTTGAACTGAGCCAATATGAAAGCCACTCTAAATCAGTCAAAGTTTTATTCTGATCAACTGAAGTGTGTTCCTGTTCAGCTCAAGGACATGTCCAGGAGGTAGTAAGTGACTGAATGGCTTCATCTAAGGAGCTTCAGCTTGTCAGCTGTGCTGCAGTAACTGGCCTCAGGCAGCTCTTAGTCTCTCAAGAAAGCAGAAGCATCCATATAGATATATTATCTTGAACTATCATCCTAGAAACTCTAACAGGCTAGAAACATTCACAATTACAGCAGCTTAGTCAATACTTCTAAGTAACTTCTTAGGATGGACAAATGTGAATGATTTTGGTTAAAGAACTGAAAGTAGCAATTACTCCAGTACTTATGCTGGAAGGGCAAGTAAGTGGGAAGACTGATGATGGGCAGCTGAGGAAACAGGAATGTGGGTAATATCGTGTTATGTCACCTTAACCTCAACCAGAGCAGCGTCCATGTCTGCAGCTCCTCTCTAGCAGGTTATCAGTGGTCGTGCTTTCACTTACCATGGCTCAGCTCAAACTAGACATAGGAATGCCTGTCAGATTACACACAGGAGATACCTTGGGAGAAAAGAACTGACTATGCCTAGGGCAAGCAAAAGTAATCTGGGATTGCTTTTTCAGTTGATGCCTTCAGACATCTCTTTTTCTTTTTAAAATGCAGGAATTAAGGGCTGGCCCTGGTCAGCATTTAGATGGTAACTGCTTCTTGTAGATAAAACTGTGTGATTCTAGTATGGGACTAGTGCTTGCCTCCGAGTGTTTGTCTAGTGCATAAAAGAAACTATGTGTCCAGATAGTTCAAACTGAGATCAAAATACCCCCAAAATACCATAAAATGCCTTGCTATACATGAAAAAGAAATGCTTCAAACCTCACTTTCAGAACCTGAGATCAGATCCAGAGATTGGCGCTCCATGCAATGGTCACATTTCTAATCTAATCATATTTTAATCCTATGAAAGTTGATTTAGAAGCTGGGCTTATATAAATAAGGCTGAGTCAAGGGCTTTTGACCCTTACTATTTGCTGAAGACTCAGCATACTGTCTGCATCTGCACGTTGCCAGTGAACTCTGACTTCAATACAGAAAACAGTTTAATGCAAGTAGTAGGGGATCTAGAAGAAAGATTTTTTCATGTGCTTTTACTGGGAATAGGCACTCAACCAGTTGGTTAAGGACACTGTCAATGTATTAAAGTAACAAAGACCTCTTTCTTGCTCCTTGCTAGGAATAGTGCTAACTGACTGACCATCAGGATGTCTTTTGGTGTAAGGAGCAGCTGAAAGAGCAGTAAGCTGTGTGGTACCCATGCAGATTTACTGCTGTTGGAGCCTCAAGCTAAGCAGCCCATTTGAGAGCTGTGTGCAGTACTTGCCTAGGCATAGCTGCTCTTGGGTATGTAAAGTTGCAGGACTGTTCTGTTTATTACTGGATCTCTTGTATGTAACAATAAATCAATAGAAATCTCCGTCTTTAAGCTGATTTGGTAGCTTGTCTTCTGTTCTCCCTGCATCTTCATTTGTCAGGTAACGGTAGTCATTGTGTCAGTTGTTGTGACTGACCGTGAATAGTGCTGGAAAATAAATCTAAAGCTGCCTGGTTTCTATTTCCCTTTTTTCCAGTGGATTGTTGGCTCAGGCTCTGCTGAAGAGTGTGCGCTCAGCTCGTAGCACATATGTGTGCTATGTAACAGCTTCTCAATCCCAGTTTCCAAATGCTCCTGTCTTGGTAACAATTTGTTGCTTTCCTGAGCATTTTGGGGCCAGTGCTGACCTTATATCCAAGATTAGGTAGCACAGGCAAGGGTCAGGAGTGCTTAGAAATGAGTTTAGGTCATGACCGTTAAATATCACAGCTTTTACAGGATACATTTTTCAAGCTGATTTAACTTGATCTTTAAAATATCAAATTATCAGGTTAAGATTTTAATTGAGCACTGGCAGCACTCTTTTTCAAAAGTTTATTTGTCTTTGAGAAGAACAGAAGTTTCCTTTCAATGACATTTTGCCCATCCAAATTTCAGTAGCAGGATTTAAACTGTGGTGTATTGTTGCTATTAAATAACTATCATGTTTCATGTTTGAATTGGTTCTGCACATGAGTTATGGATGAAGCACTGCATTTTTATGTACTGCATTTCAGTCATGGGTTGTAAATTCTGTGCAATGCTTTGGAGACAAAAAGCTCTAGGTAATGATAAGGTATGAATCACTTTATATAATATCTAGCTGCAGTTGTTACTAGTTTAGATATTCATCTCACATCAGAACGCAGATGTTTAGAGAACAAACTTAAATAAAACAAAATTAAAAACCTGTCTGCATATTTTAGGAGTTTGCATCACTTAATGCTTTCTGCAAAGGCCTAAAATAGGCAAATTGTTTTTAAAATTCTGTTAAATTCTTTTTTCTACCATAGCTAATATGTTTTGGATTCATGCTGCTCATTGTAATTTTATTTCCAAGTAAAACTGAGAAATAAATTACCCTTTTCCTTCTCAGAGTGAATCAGTGGACTGAGAAAGATAACTTCTGGGTGAGTATCCAATTATCTGAAGAATGATGTTTAAAACAATTTACGCAAAAAAGGGTGTCTGAGGAATATTGTGAAGTGTTGACTATTGATGTATTTCCTGTGTTATGCACCAATTCACTATTAATCTTATTTGGCAGACAAAAAGCCATCATATTGCCAACAAATTGTCTCTTCAGCATTCTTGTTTTGAGATTCCAGTTTCTCAATATACACATATATACATATAATACATACATATTATTTTTCTCGAAACATCTATAAGGTTTCAGGGCTCACATTCAGAGCAGATAAAATTATACTGTCTTCTAAGCATTTTTGCACTTTGTCAAACTACTATTAATTTCTGTTTTAACCTTGTTTTGAGCAAGCCAAACAACAGCATTACAGGCTCAGAAAGAACTGCACAGCTAGTAGTATGAAAATGTAATATAGACAGTGGCAGAGGGAAAGGAGCTTCCCTGCCGTTCTCATCACGTGGCCTAGGGACTTCTTTAAAGCTGAAATAAACATAAGAGGAAACTGGTGCCCAGAAACCCCTTTCCTCACAGCACTCCAGGATATTCCATGATCATTGAACCGTCTTCTTTGGGATATCTGGCAAGCCTGGAAGTGTCAGGGCCATCCCTGAGGGGAAAGTCTTTTATTTTCAGGAAATGTGTTTAAAACATTTATCAATTAACATAAGAGGGCTGTTATCCTTGGTACTGTGTATCTTAAAAGACATCATAATGATGTCAGGGGAGGTCTTCTTTTGGAAAACTTTGGAAAAAAACAAATCACAATCTAGATAAATGAGAATGGCCATGGCTTGGGAGAAAGAGGGTTCCCATATAGAGATGGAGAACCTGTGCACAGAATAAATTAGCTGCACAAAATCAGGGGAAGCGGAGGAATCATAGGGGCATTAAATTTGGATGCTGAGAACAGAGATACTTGTGAGATTATTTCCATTTTCATATTTCTGCACCAAATGCTCCCTCTTGCTCCATTTTAAGTAAGTTGATCTACCTGCACTCTGATTTTATCAGAGCTATGTAAATAATAATATTAGTAACATTTTTCACTCCGAGTTGCATGAGGCATTTCCTTTGATTCTCAAACAGTCTACTCTGGCATTTTCAGACAAAACAAAGCAGTGGAAATGGGGACCAAATTCAAGCACAGGCTTGAATCTCAGATGTCCTTCAATGATAGCCAAGCTCTCTTTCCCTGTTCCTCATGTCATATGAGTTCAATCAGTGCTAACAAGAGAGGACCAGACCTACTGATGGGGGAATTCAACACAGCGCTGCGATCTGGCACATTCCTGACATAGAGAGAGGTGTACTCTGTTCTTCCCTTTGCACGGAGCAGGGAACTGAGCCTGCTCTTCGAACCTACTTTACTCCTTTAATCCTAACAATATAAAAAGGGTATTGTGCCTTTCTCTGTCTGATGCCTGTAGATCCCATTGAAGTTTCTAGCTCAAGCCTTTTGTCAAATTTGACTGAAATCGATGGGTAGTTCCTAATCCTTGAATCAACCTTCATTTTCAGAGATAAATAATTTGCTTTATTTTATGTAACATTATGTTTTCACTTTAGTCTTGCAATTCAGCTCTAATTAGAGAAACCCTCCTAAATGGTTCCAGTGTGAGTTGTCTGAACTGGCAGGCAAGTGCTGGGAGGTGTGTTACAGTGGGGGCTTGACTATTGCCAGGCTTCTGAGATGTTCCCAGAGGTCTCCTGTTCATCCAGGGATCCAGGCAGTATTTACAATAAAAAAAAAAGGCCCCTATACTACCTTCTCTTAAGGGGAAAGAGTCTATAAAAGGGCCAAATACTAAGAGCATGAACATGAGGGAAAGTGGTTCTTCCCAAAATAAATATTAGCGTCAAGTGTCGTAAGAGCAAGAGCCTCATTGTGACAGACTTCTCTGTGAAAAGGTGACTGACAAATCCAATCTTGATAACTGTTTAAGACAAATCAATTTATTTAACACTTACAGTTCAGGCTACATCTTGACATTCTGTCAATTGAATTTTGATGGGATTTGCATCGTAGCTCTAAAGGGACGAAGTTGTATTTATTTCATATTAGTTATAAAGAAGACAAAGAACTGTCATTTTAAAATTTATTTATTTAAAATCAATGTGCTTGTTATTAGCAAACTCAGAATGATTTTATCAGTTTACGACATGATTCTGGCTTCAGTGCAGCTGCAAGAAGCATGAAACCATTTTATCACTTCTGGCCACTAAAGTGACATCTGAAGATCATAAATATGCGCTCACTTCATCCTTATTTAACACATTTTAAGGAGTGTCACTATTTGTTTTCCTCTGCCTGGGAATACTAGTATTCCTGCTGCTTCTACTGCTCTTTCTGTTGGAGAGGCTAGAGTCAAAAATGCCTTCCCACTTTGTCTTTAGAAGTGGAGATGACGAATGGGTGAAATCGGGCAGGCCTGCTCTCCAAAGGCAGAGCTTTCCTTCACTAAGCTGTGCTGCCAGCATTAATTTTTTTCATTTCCCCTCACATTTTGTGCATGTGGTGAGTCAGTTATCTTGTAAACAGCCCAGAGATGCTGCATTGGGTATCTAGAATCTGAATTAATACTGAGAAAGCAGCTGGCTGGGCAAGTGCCCAACAGTATTCAGAAGCCAAGCCAAAACATAAAGAGGAAGCAAAAACACCCATCATCTGAGCAGAGTGCAAAGGGGAAGCTGGAGAGGACAGGTCTGCGGTGGAGCAGGGGACTTCCTCGCTCTCAGGTTTTGGACCTTGAGCTCCAGTGAGCTGAGGCCACAGGCACACACCAGGTTCACTGGCCAAGGGAGCAAGGAGCAGCCCACACACCCCTGGCACCATTCCACCAGCTTGCGTGTTGGATGATAATGCAGCAGGGCACGGCTTATCTGAAAGACCAGCAGTAAAGGTGGCATTAGATTTCAGTAATCAAAGAAAGAGCTAAGGTGGATTTCAGTAATCAAAGAAACAGCTACGGCAGAGAGCAACATCATCCGTGCCAGCCTGGCGCTTGGCTCTCCACCAGGGCAAAACTTTCAGGACATTGAGCATTAAGGTTAATTTATGGAATTTGTCAACATAGCTGCATTTTTTTAAGTTCGGGCTGTAACTGATGAAGTCAGCGACAAAGGTAGATTTTTGGTTTGTAAGACCTAATTGTTGCATGGGCAGATAGTGTACAAGCACTAAGAGAAATCTGCCAAAAGATGCCCGGGGGCAAGCCCAACCCGTACATTTTTCCCTTCCCTTGCTCCTCACATCCTGGGAGAAGAACCAGTTCCCGGCACAGGGTAGTCCCTGTGCCCCACAGCTCTGGGGCTCACCAGCTCCCCACACCAGCTCCAGGTATCACTGCTTTGAGGTAGAAGTGCAGGAGGGAGATGAGAAGTCTCTCTAGGCTGCAATTGCTCATGCTGCCTTTTGGACCTTGTACAAAATCCCTGCAGATCCGCCCTTTCCTTCCAAGTCATTACTACGCAGCCCTGACGTGCCGTTTGATGAGGGTCTCTGTGGTGCTAGGTGCTTGCAGCAATGCCTGGGACCTGTCTGTAGAAGGAGATTGGCCACCCAATTTCAGCTGCTAAGAAACTCATTTGCAGAGTGTTTGCATTTAACCTGTACCGTTTATCTGAATAACTGGCTTCAGAGATTTCAGTTTAAGAAGAAAAAATATGAAATATTTCCTCTTAAAAAAAAATACAAAAAACACAATGTGTGCTTAGGTACATTGCTGAATGTGCTCTGACACCTGACCTGCTTTGAAATGGTTCTCTCAAATGGGAAATAACCAAGCTGAAAGGTGAAAAGAATCCAGAGTAGTTTAAAGATGTATGTCAGAGCAAAGAGTTGCACCATAAAGTTGCACCATAACATATACTGTGGCTGAAATCTTTCAGAAAAGGTTTATGACTTTGCTTGTGACTTCTCTTCCTTAGCTATATTTACACTAATATTTCAAGACCTGCTTTTTAAACCTTCTGATTCTATATAGCCTTTAGAAGGATATTATGTAAATCAAATCAGCGTGGCAAGAAGGGGTTATGAAACCTGTTTGTGTAATTCAGTGCAGTGTAAAGTGTGTGTATTTACTCATCTCCTTCTCTAGTCCTAAACTCATGCTCTTTCAAAAGACTCTCTTACTTATTTCAATTTACATTTCATTGTAGTTTGTCTGTTATATCTGGCTGCTTCAAATTTTAATTGCCTTTCTCCGAGTAGGTAAATCACTGTATTTGCGGTCACAGGTCGGTAGTTGTTATTATTACTCTTGCTATTGATAAATGAAAAGTTGTGTTTATTTCCTGTTTAAAAGGGGTTGTCTTCTCTTAAAAGAAGCTTGCACTACAGTAGATGACAAGCAACCATAATACATTTTATCTTAGGGAGGTGCAGAAGACCTTGCTTGAGTAATAAATAGGAGTACAGTAAATTTCACAGTGTTGATCACCTGCCTACACTGAATACGATGTATTGAAAGGTTTGCTAGCAGGATAGCTAATTACAAGTTTTATCTTAAGTGACTTTTGCAGCGGAATATAAGGATGAACAGCCTGAAAGGAAACCTGGAAAAATTAGGGGTGCAATGAGAGTGTGTGTCATTTTTAACGGGAGTTTTGAAACAAGGTTTTTTTTTTTTTTTTTTTTGAAGGGGAGGATGCTAAATGTCCCCATTCTTGGTAGACTCTTGAAGACGTGGCCCTGCCCTAAGCAGAAGTAGCACTAAGATTGAACAGGTCCTCTTGGAAGTGAGAAGGAAGCAATAACATGGTGACATGGAGATTACTAAAGGCAGATTTTCTTCTGCACGTGCCTCATCTTCAGGGCTTTCTATTCTCCCAGGCTGCTGCACAAGGAAGATGGCCTGTCTGCAGCGTCCTCTGCCTTCATCCCTTCTTGGTGGCCCGCAAGGCCCTCCTGAAATCTCAAATATAGTGCTATTTCCGATGGACAGGAAGATGAGGTTTACAAAATATTTTATAACCTGGAAATGTTCCGTGTTGCCTGAGAATGACGAATGGTGTGGAGCTGTCTTTTGAGGTGGGCAGAGCAATACTTGTGGTGCTCTGTGAGTAAGACTGATAACTTTTACTTCAAACATTCCAAAGCAGGGGGATTCAGACAAGCACCTTGTGATGTGGTAACAACCTAATAGTTTTCATGAATTTCCTGTAATCCTGAATTTCTTCAAAACACCACTCATTTACACATATCATTGAGAAGTGTTTGACATGTTCCTTGATCTTGGAATGTCCTGTGAGCTGCATCTTTACAGTGAAATACCACTAAATGCAACCACTCTATCATTGATTTTTAAGAACAATATCAAGTTCTTAGCCTTTTCTTTGTATAAATCATTCACGTAGTGGAGGTATATTGAATATCATATTATAAGGATAAAAGGAATGATGTCTGTAGAGAACCAACTACATTTATTAATGACATTGACAAGTGCTGCTGCTATAGGTAATCTAATCTCAGTCTTCCCATGGGTGCTTATACTAAGAAAATAGAAAATGGATTTGGGTAGCCAGTTGACTACTAGTCTAATATGCCTGGAAAAATATATGAATACCTATAGGCACAGAGGGAACATGGCTATATAATTCGGCTAGTCTTTTCGATCACAGCTCCAGAGGTGCAGTTCCTACACACACAGTCCCTAAGCACTGGGAAGAAAGAACTTTGTTACCCCTGGATGTGTAAATCGTACAACACTCAGTCCCCTGTGGGTGCTGCAGGAGGCTAATTGTTATTTAAACAAAATGAGACTACCAAAACAGCAGAATTATATTTTTGGTGTGGACTTTAAATAAGTAGGCCCAGACTATCTAAAAATGTATATGGAAACCGTTCTTTCATCAGAAACAGGAACCTGGAGGCATCTCTGAATCTTTGGATTACTTACAGGCAGATTCTGATTTACAAGGACTTTTCACTGGAGCTGAATTAAAGCCTTTAGGACAGCATTATTATAGCTGAGCCAGTTACGTCTGAACATGCCCATCTACCTAAATAATGAGATTGAGAGCATCGCCTCATCACAGAATAACCACCATTCTCCAACTTTTCAGGGTGTTCTACCTACTTAAAGGCTTCATTTTTGTGGGGAAGAAGCTTTTGGGACGAGGAGTACATAGGATTCCACATGGACCCTTTGATGTTCTTTGTCACTGTTGATTCATTTCCAAACTATCTTCTGTTACCTTGCATGTGAGGGCTCCTTTGTCCAAATAGACTTTTTTTCTTCTTCTTCTTACAAGACTATTTTTATCTTCCTTCCTCTTTGATTATTTCATCACATTGATCCCTGACTTCTTGAATTTCATCTGTCAGTTACTCTTTTTTTCTAGGGCAAAGAGTGCCATTTTTTTAGATATTTTTTCTCCTACAAGAAGGAATACTTGAGATTTTTCTCTCAGGTCTCTATTTCTGATTTTGCTTCCTATCTTTTGTTACCCATTTGCAGGTAATAAGCTACTATGAAATAATGGGAAGCTGGTTGCAAATTAAACTTCCGAGCTTGGGGGTTCATTACTAATGAGACAGACCTGTTCAGGAATCAGAGATACGTTTAGGGGTAAGCAGCCGAACGAAACAGTACTGGCATGCGAACAGGATGACCACTACATTGGCCATCAAAACTGGGAGTCTGGGCTCTTTCAAAAACAAAGTAAACCTAAAAAAAGTTTTAGGGGCTGTTAGTCATTAGGAGATGACACGCTTTTCCTAGCATTGTGTGTCAGCATATTCTCCTGCAAAGAAATAGTCCCTAGGACCATGTTCTGTCTCCAATTAATAGATCTCTATCTTTCAAGTCAAGAGTGGATGCTAGTACTCTTGTTGAAGGCATGCTGAAGATTTTGTTTGGAAACCCCTGGCTCTCATTTAGCTATTTTATTTTGTATTGTTTTCCCCTGTCCTGATCTGGAGCGGATGAGAGTGGCTGCATTATTGTGAGCACTGATAAGCAAGCTGCAACTGCAGATTTATAGAGACAAGAGTAGTTGGGGAAAAGACTTTAGTGATGTTCCTGTAAGCAGAGCACCTGCAGTAGGTGACACTGTAAAGTTCATTCTCAGAGCACTTCTGCATTATTTATAGCTCTGTTGAACTTTTGGATAAAAGAGTAAAGTGCTCATTCTGACTTTGAAAATAGATTTTCCTCTATATTTGAGCAAAACCATCTATTAAGAACAAGAATTTTGCTTTATTCCTATTCCAGTTATGGAAAAGGGAACAGCATGAGAAATGGCATAGAGATAATCACACAACTGCAGATGTTCTATTTAATATTTATTGTAAAATCAAAAATTTTTGAGCTGATATATCTAAAAATTTTACGTTTTTCTATAGCATGTTTTCTGCTTAGTGGACTGATGTTTATATACAATGTATTATATTATTTCTCAGTGACATGAAGATAGTTATGGAATAACTATTTTGTTTATCTGTTGCGCATTTCTTTCCACTGATTGTAGGGATATGTGAGGCAGACCAGACTCTTCAGGCTAAAGTTAGCATTTCTGAATAACTTTCCTCAGTGGACATTTATGGGACATTCATGGATTCTATACTTCAAATCAGAGATTATCATTTTATGAATTTAGCTTTTGCTGCAATCTCCCTATCTTTGCCTCTGGTGCCACATCTCAGCTTGTCCTACATTTCTGGATTTCATTACTAGGATTCCTAAGTGAATCTGTATTCCTAAACAGGTTGATTTAATCAATGGAGATGCTCAAAATTCAACTGGACTTCACATTCTGAGTTAACTGCTCTAGTTGATCCTGCATTGAGCGGAGAGTTGGACTAGAGACCCCCACAGGTCTCTTCCTGCCTACCATGTGCATGTGGTTATGTGGGGAAAAAAATCATGCTGAGCCAAGCTGGCAGGGCTCTCAAACAAATCACTGCAAATAAAATTGGTAACAGCAAAGCTTG
Organism: Crypturellus soui; assembly: GCA_032275445.1. Taxonomy (NCBI): domain Eukaryota; kingdom Metazoa; phylum Chordata; class Aves; order Tinamiformes; family Tinamidae; genus Crypturellus; species Crypturellus soui. The sequence goes on from JAUBNY010000342.1 coordinate 135,324, forward strand.
CCCCAGATAGTCAGTGATACAGCATATAACGTGTGCAGGAGGATGATCTTTGTGCTGGTATGATATGTGTAATTTTCTGAGATTCATTTGAGTTAACTTTCATAGCTCAGTGGTGGCTTTGCTCCTTGTTCTAGTCTCCAGTCTCCAAGATTCTTGTAAAATCTTTTTCCACATCACCTATGTCTTTTTCTTTCCACTTGAGTCCATCTCTTATCGAGTACCACAATAATCATCTTGACCAAAACTGATTCATGTCCTAAAAAATAATTGCCTGCACAATGACAAAAGCCATTTTCTTGGGGCTGCTGCCAGCTTTCTAAGCAGGACCACATGCATTTATTTACCTATCTGGCTATCTGTCCATCTGTCTGTGTCTCTATCTATCTGTCTACTTCCATGGTGCAAAAGATCCGGTTTTCTCCTGTGTTGAGCTCTCCTAGAAGCACTTCCTACCCTCTCCTTCTATTTTCAAATAAGGAGCATACTGGTTATCTTCAGACACTTGAAATAGTTCTAAATGGCAGGAGCAATTCTCTACTGTTCATTTCCTTCTGGTTTTAAAGATACTTTTCAAACCTACCCTACTGCAACAGAAGATGATTTTTTCTTGCCTGGACCCTCAGGAACTTCTTTCTGAATATAAACATTAGTGCAGCTCTGCAAAGACAATATGCTTAAAGCTGAGGCTTTCCTTCACACTTCAGCTAACACTAGCTGAAAAATGACCATCATTTGGGATTTCCTTAAATTAGATAGAGCTATTTTCGTGGCAATGTTTTGTTTTGGTTTTGTACAGTTTTTATTTTGGTAAGGTCCCTGCTTATTTCCCATCTACATTTCCTTCCGTCAGCACCAGGGAACACAATGCTGCAGGTACCCTACAGGAGCTCAGCCTTGCAGTGCTCTGCCAGTGGGAGGTGGCACGTCTGGATAGCTTGGAAGTGTGACAGGGATAAGAGCGGGAGGAGGAGGAGTGGGGTTAGCACCTTCCCTGTGAACACACAGAGCAGCTTGAGTGTCACCAGCTCCTTACCCTGACCTCTTCCCTCACCGCCTGTAAAACACTCAAAATCTAACGTTCCTGCATTGCTGCTTCTCAGGCTAGAAAAGTGCTGTTCACTAGGCTACTCTGTCTCATATACTTCCTTTTTCTCTTTTTTGATTTTTTATTCATTCTGTGGAAGCATGGATTTTTTTTTTGCAGTAGCAATTCACAGAGCAAAAGGATCTTTATAGTCCCAATGAATTCTAGCATTTGAGGCACTGAACACAAGAAACATAGGGATGTTTCTTTAGAAGTAATAACAAATTCATCTTGGAAGTATTTCAAAATGAATAATTTCCTTTTTACTTATTACCTGTAGGTTTCTCATCAAAAGAGAAACTCCTGTGTGCTGCCTCTTTTTCATTTCCTTCATTAAATCCTATATTAAAGGAGTAAGCCTAGGTTGTTCTGTGGGTTTTTTCCCTCCTTTCTTCTTCCTCTTGATTTTTCTCCTTCATGTTTTTTCCTTTGACCTTCTGAATCTTTCCTAATTTTAGAGTCAGCAGAAGGAAATACTAGACAGTATAGTTCTTTGCTTTGACTGGGCTCTTGACCTGAGAGGAAAAAATAAGCAGGAAGAATGAAAGACAGGGAAAAAATATATTATTAAAATAAAAGCCCATCTGGATACTACTGCTGTATTTTTTCACATTGAGAACACTGAAATCTTTGCTCTGGTACCCAGAGCAGTGGAGAAATCCTTATCTGCATTTATTCAGTGAAGATGCAAGTCTAATAAATATTAACCCACTATTGACTTTTTTGGAGTTGTTGAGAAGATTTAGTGTGATAAGGAGGTGCATAACAAAGCCCAGAGCTTGACTGTCCCTAGAGCTTTCAGTGAATATATGAGAGTTGTCACTTTCTTATTTACTTGGCTAAAGGAAAGAAATGCGCTCTGGAACATTTTTTTCTTCCGAGAGGGAAAGAGATTCCTCCACTTCTTCAGGAAGAAGTCTCTCCTGCCAAAGCAGCATCTGTTGTTCATCCTCACTGCAGGCTGTTTGTGGACACAGGAGGTTCTCGGTGGGGTTGGTTTAGAAGTCACTGTGACTCGAGCGAGGACCTTTCATCCTCCTCATGCCTCAGTGCCAGGAAGGTGTCTACTGCTGCCTCCTATATTGCTTGTTAGCCAAAATTTCAAACAAATTATTTCCTGCTTTCTCTCATGTATCATACTGGAGAGCAGAGGAGCGGAGAAGAAGAAAATCAGTAAGTGAAAATGACATTAAAGCCACCTTTTAAAAAATACTTCTAAAAGATCTCCCGTTGCCTTTGCAAGCATCTTGGTATCGGGAGCTCGCTGGGAGGGGAACGATGTGTTTTATATGTCTGCTTGTTCCTTGCACGGCCCAAATGTCACTCTCTTGTCTCAAGCCCATGTTATAATGAGCTCCTTGGAGCAGGGATAGGCTTTCTGTTCAGCATGGGGATGCTGCTGTTCATCGTGACAGCTCAACAGTGTTACAGCAGTATAGGCATTAATTATAAATAATAAACAGTGACCTTCACCCCCAGAGCTGGGCATTGCAATGTAGGTATCTTTTTACACTGTCTTTCTCAGTATTTTCACTGTACCATACATAGTTTATACTTACATGAGTTATTTTTACATCTGCATCTTTGTGGCATTAGCTTTTATTTTTTTTTACCTGAACTTTCTGTGGGCTTCCTTCTTTAAATCTCTAGCACCTACACTCTTGCTGCATGTTTGCAGTGCAAGGATGAGCTCATTTAGAGCCAGGGAGAGAAAATCCCAGCCGTGGGCAGTGTTGACATCTGGAGGCTGGAGAGGGCCAGATAGCGAGAAGGCAGAAGTGGAGTAAAAGAGGACTGAAAGTGAAGTGGATATGTGATGACAGAAGACAAGAACAGGTCTGGAGCAGACCAGAGGGGTCACACGGTAGTTAAAGGCCTGGGTTGCACTTTGACTGGAGAGAGTTCACAATCATAATAGGAAATGTAGGAGTCTTGCAGCAGGTGCAATTGCAACTTCAGCTGTAAAATAATTTCAAAATACCTTTCTTATTTTTAAGTGAGGTAGTTTTGGTATATTTCTATGTGAGACATTTTAACTGAGAAATTTGTTTATAGTTGTTTGTGTTTATAGGAATTAATTCAAAATAAATTTATTTTATAGATGTTAATATGATCTGTAATTCTCTACAAAGCATCAGTAAATATGAATATATTCATATTTCTACCTCCAGTGAGATAGCCATTGGCAAGTCTGATAATTAGTAACACATGGTTACAAAACAAAACTGCATTTCATCTAAAGCCAAATATTCAGTTCTTCAGAAGGCAAAATGCAGTATTTTTCCATACAAGAACTGATTTCAGCACAAAAGCATATGTAGTTAAGCCTTATCCAATTGCTTACGTAAATATAGCTCTCAATATATGTTAGTGTTAATAATAACAGAGTGATGTAACTTGAGTACATTTAAATTCTGCTTTGAAGTAGTATATTTGGTATGATAAGTGATTTTGTAATGAGCCAAACAAATCGTTATTCAGGGAGAGGAAGAGGTTTTGGAGGAGTTCTCTGAAAAATCACGGAAACATTTTGAATTGATAGCAATAAACAGAGTGATGTACTGTTGTTCAACTCACTGTCTTTCCAGAGGAGTCGCAAAGTGAGAGGTATACAGAACCCATCAGTATAAGCAGTTTAATCCTGAGATTTAAAGAGGAGAAGAAATAAAATTATTCAGACATGAATTTAAAAAGATTGAATATTTTCAGTGATCACAACCTTTTGGATTAGAGAATAAATACTAGTTGTGGTGCTGTGCTGTCCTGTGTTCACAGCTTTTTAGGTGTAAGATAACTTGATGTCTCATGGGCTAGCATATATATGTGTATTAGCAATTAGTGTATTTTTATTAGTCTATTTGTGTATCCCTGGATGAAAGTCTTTGTTAACATGTTACCTGTCTTGTTAACATGTTACCTGTCAAACTCACATTTTGTCAATCTCTATATTGAGCTTTGGTCAACTTAGAATTCCAGTAGAAGACTTGTGTCTTTCTCACTGAACTGAGAAAGGCAGGAGATGCAAACCAAACCAGATAGAACCCCATGAAGGGACTTGAACCTTCACAAAAATCTCATGCATAGACATTTCTTTCTACTGCTGAGGCAGACTGCATCTGCAAGAGACACTTGTCAGCTATGTCAATTTGCAGCTTTACATGAAGCACGGGAAAGGAAGTTTCTGTTGAGTGAGGTAACCTCAAAACAAGGGCTTTGTAAAGGCCATGGGTTGCAGTGCCCTACTACTCCCTCTCCTCTTTGTCCCCCATACTGGAGACTACAGGAAGTCATATCCGTAGACCAGTTTACTTCCCTTGGTTTGTACAGAGCTATGCTTGCCATGTCAGCTTTACTGGCACATGTGATGTCATGCTTCCGGCATAACTTTTCAAGTTTTCATGTGCTTAGCCACAGAAGGCACCTCTCCTTCACTGGACTCATTCCTGAATGTCTGTGTCTTTTCTTGTACTGAAGAGTCCAAATTTGATATTCTAAATGTAGCTGCACATACACTGAATAGAGGGGAAAAAGCACTTCCCTCAATTCAATGACCTTCAGTCATTTTCTACAGAGCGGCCCCTCCACCAGCTCTGTGCTGATACAGGGGATATTCCACACCAGTCACAGGACTTCGTGTTTGTTGAACTTCATGAGGTTGCATCAGCCCGTTTCTCCAGCCTGTCAAGGTTCCTCTGAACAGCAGCCTGCCCTGCCAGCCTATCAACTGCTCACTCAATTTGGTGTTGTTTGTGAACTTGCATTCTTTCCTCCTGTTCTGGCCTTTAACAAAGATGATAAATGATACTGGCCTAAGTAGCAATCTCTAAGGGAATCTGTTAGTGGTGAGCTGCCAGTTGAATTTTATCCCTGCTAGTAACAACCTTTTGAGCCTGACAATCCAGCCACGGTTACCACTCACCTTACAGTCCACTTATCCAGTTAATATCACACCAGTTCGGCTGTAAGGACACCATCAGAGACAATGTTAAAAGTCTTGTTAAATTCAAGGTAAGCAATATCCATCTGTATGTGATAGGCTCTGGATTTCCTCATGGAAAGAGCATTTGAGCTTGGTGTCATGATTATCCAGTCACAAGGTTTCCAGTTTGGCACTGGCTGGTACGGGACTGGAGCAGGACACGGGGTCATGATTTTCTGTCCTCTTACCCGTGTGGATCTGTTCTTTGCAAAGTCAAACCAAACAGCCCATCCATAAGCAAACTAGACTAGACTGACAAGCAGTAGGTCCCTCAACACTGACAAGAAACAAAACTCTGAAACGGCCTCAGGGAAAAGGACTGAGTCATATTAATCAACAGAGTTTAAACGAGAGTTTATGTGCAGCCCTAGGAAGGCTTTAGTGATTTCTGTAAAATCTCAGTGTTGAACTTGACCGTTTTTAGATCAGTTGAACTTTAAAACATATTGAAAGTTCAGATATTATTCCCTTGGAGTGGGGAAACAAATAAGCTCCAGATTACTACGATATTATATTGTGGGTTTTTATTTTTTCACCATAACCACTGGGTTGGTTCAGCTATAAATCAGGAGTGACTAAGTTTACTACCATTAATTGGAATTACGTTCCAATTATATGGGGAAACATGTTGCTTTTCTTATGTTCAAACATTTGTTTCAAATAATTATCCTAATCAGTAATGTGACTGGGAGAGATTCATGGAAGACACCACCTCAGCAACTGAACATATGTTCCCATGATGGAGAGAGGCTTGCTGCCCAGGAATAATTTATGTCCAAAAGTCACATAGCCACTACCGGATCAAAAACAATGCACTGAATCCCAGATGGTCAGTGGAGCTGTGTCTCAAGATCTTTACGTCCACTTGGGGATTGATTTCATGGTGATTGAAGTGGAATATTTTATGACATGCCTGATTTGTGAAACAACTTTTTTTTTTCTGTTTTCTCTGCTAAAGCTCAGCCATCAGAAACCATTAAATGTTTTCTAGTCTCCAGGTTGGTGAACTCAGTATCTTCTGCAGCAGTGCATGCTGTCATGGATGCTTTAGTTTAGTTCGTGGTCTGTTTTAGAAACAGTTTCTCCATCTAAGCATCTTCTTTGGGGATAGTATAGCCACCAAGGTTAAGATTTTAAAAACACTGGTAAGGTTGGGTGTTTTTATAGCTTTCTTGGTAAGGAACTGTTGAAATAGGACTAAGCCTATTCTGAAAATGATTCCCTTTAAAATTGCTTGAATCTAGGCACCCCAAACCATAAATCATGTTGGATCAGCATTTTTTTCATGAATCTATCCTGAACTACTTAATGGTTTCCCTTTAGCCATGTTTGGATTTTTAAAGAATATGAAGTCAATGTCATTTAGAGAAGAGTTAGAGCTAAGATTATTTCTTGACCTCTTGTCACCCCATTAGGACCATGTGGAAGAGTGACTAGGCCAGCTTCTCAAAATCCCCAGGACAGGCGTGTTTGAGAGAACAGCAAGCAGGGTATAACTAACGATCCTGGCTGTGCCACCATGGAAGGGGAATGATGAGAGATGGTGAGGAACAGGCAGAGCCTCTTTCCTATCTTTCATTTGTCCTATCTAGCATAACTTCTGCACAGAGGTATGGGAGGAGGACAGGCCAGAGCAAAGAGGAGAAATAAATTAGTGTTGGTAAGAGCTATTAGCAGATTAGGGTTCCCTGGTCAATAGGTATTGAAAGAAGGAACACTACAGTAGGGCAGCATCTATGCAAATACTTTTAAATATTGCTCATCAACCATATGCAACTACTTATAGGTATCCTTGGACTGAAGACTTTCAGAATTAACATTTTGAAAGATTCATGCAGAAACCTAAGTAACATCAATAAAGAAAATTTGTTTTCAATACATTCTACAGAAGTCAACACATCAGAAGTCCTTACAGCAGCCTCCACACAACTTTAGATTCAGAGCTACCGTGTCAGAGTTTTTTGTGTAACCCTATCTAGAGTAAAAGTAACAGAGCAAAGCTGAAAAAATCGTTGTGTAGGCAGGGAAGAGAAGGTGGGAGTGTGTGCTGATGAGAAGAAAGGAAGAGCACAGTCAGGAAAGAAGCTATTGTCTTGCTTAAAAGGAATCATTCAAGTGCTGCGTCACACCTCCAGAGAGATTTAAAACGTGGCTTTTTGAAAATGAGTGAATATGAATCTGCAAAGTTTGAAGCAATAAAATAAACAAGGAAAGCCCTAAACTTTAAGTCACTCACAGCATGACAGGGTTGGTTTAATAACAGTCTATAAATTTTGAAGAAATGCAGTATGCTGCAGTTGGTTCCCTCGTATAGCTAGTCTGCCAGTGATAACAGAAGGGTATTTGGGCTCCAGATCTTGTTTCTCTATGGCACCAGTTATCTGAAGGTCATGATATAAAAATGTAAAATACATGCATGTGATCAAGGAATGAAAGTAAGTCCACTGATTTGCTTTTGGGTTATTTCATAGAACACCCAGTGTACACAACAGCTAATGAGTATAGGAGCTCACACACATTTGAATAGGAAAAGCCTAAGACAGAGGCTTTGCTGATCCTTCTTTTTCCTTTTTCCAAAAGGAAAAGAGCTTTTTCCCAGGGAAAGAATAAAACACAGAGGATGAGAAAACTGAAGTTAGATGGATGGGGAGAGGTCCATCCAGCCACCCTGTTGACTTGTGTTTGCTGCACTGTTCTGACTTTCTTTTCCTTGTATAACCACAGCATCAAAACAGGGGTTTCAGTGCCTCCTCACACCTCTGCTCCTGAGCCAAGGGGACAGCCCCAGCATTACAAGAATTTCTGTTTTCCATCTGTGATGTTTCTCTCGTCAGAGTGGGCTGATCTACATTCACAGGCTCTCGTACAAAACTGGTTTTATCTTTCACCCTAAGGCCAGGGTTTATTGCGCACACACATCCCTTTGCTCTTCACAGAGTCCTTGGCTGACTGTTCCCGTCTCCTGCTCCAGGCGCTTGTACAGACAGCAGAACCCCGCAGATCCTTGTGTCCTATAGTGATCAAGGAGCTACATACTGCTTTAATGCTGGAGCAGAACCTCCAGGAAGAAGCAGTTCTCTTGCCAAGGCCTCTCCACAGAGTCCCAGGAAGCCTGCGAGCGTGTGGGTGGCTAGGCTGAAGGCAGAGATGCAATCTGGACGAGAGCACTACTGAAGCTAATGTGTACCTTAACATGCCATTACCTAGTGCAAGCAGAGGGAGTCTGTTCTAATCTTGCTGTTTAGGGCGGAAAAAAAAAAAAACTCTTTGATGAGTCCTGGGCTCCTTGTTCAGCATCCAAAGCATTTGGTAAGGCTGAAAAAGGCGGTACGTAGATGAGAGCAAAATGTTTCAGAGATGTTGCTATTCCTGTGGAGGAAACACAAAAAATACCCCTGTGGTGAGGGTTAGATTTTAATACCAAATGTTTTGAGCAAGCCAAGCGAATGGCTATGGTTAATAGATAAAGCTACGACATTACACTACTTAGTATGTCACATAGTAATATGCAAAGTACACAACTAGACTGTGCAAAGAAAAGTGCTTTGCTTAGCAGTAGATTTTGCTAGCAATGCATGAGTACTGCCAATGTATTTTTAATCAGCAGCTGAGTGCAGGAAACTACTTTAGATCTGACAGCTTGGGCTGATTTGCTATTCTCCACCACGTAACCAAAAGAACTACAAGATTATTAACTCAATTATTTTGTAATCAGAGCTTGAGGATCTTTGTGTTATAGAAGACTGAGTTTCATTCTGCCTTCTCTTTGCGCATTTAGGCCAGGAGTGGTGGGAGACAAGGCGGTTCCTTTAGTTGAATGGGGCAGATGCTTTCTCCTGAAGCAGTGCTGAGTTTGCCTGAGTCCTGATGATTTTGCACTGCTTCTGAGAGAGATGGCTCTCCACTGCTGTGCCTTTGATCTCTCTCCTGAGCTTTAGAGAAAGAGCAGGACTCGGCGGAGCATCCCAGAATGATGTCCCGGCATCAAGGACTTCCACGACCAAGGCAAGATCACTGCCCACACTAGCCAAAGTGCCACTTACAGAAGACAAGTTCAAAGCTCTGCTACCCTCAGGTTAAGATCATATTGCACTGCCTAAGTTACATAAAGGGGTTCTTCATGCAGCAAGGTTTGGAGGTTGGATTCATTTTGTATGTTTAATGTCATGCATAATTCAGTTCCATGTCAGAGGTGTCTAAGCCTAAGGCTTCTTCTGGTGTTTAACGCAATAGCTGACTCAGTATCTGCAAGTTTTACTCATGGGATTGCTGTCTCCTTTTTTTTTTTTTTTTTTTTTTTTTTGTT
>JAUBNY010000342.1:144736-173865 GCA_032275445.1 Crypturellus soui
TTGTTGCCTGTGCAATGGCAGGCAGATGAGAACCAGTTGTCCCACCCACCCTATGAAAAGTTCTTATTATTTGCACAGGCCCCCATACTCATTTTGTATAAAGGACAAGGCAGGTTGTCTCCAGTTTAGCAGTGTTGCCTTGGCTGGAAAGTTTGAAAATATGAATCTCATTAAAATTCCAGGTATTCCTGGGGGAAAAAAAGTATGGGGGGGAACATTTCTCCACTGTGCAAGAGTAGGAAAGGCAGCACAGGCTTCAGCACCAATGCTCATACCTGCCCCCAGCTGGCTTACAGAAGTATAAGGTAGAGGATAGACTCCTGTGTAGTTCTCCACTGTTCGCTGCATCACCATTTCTCTTCAAAGAGCAGAATGACCAGGAAGGAAAAAGAGTAATGATTTTTTTTTTTTTTTTTTTTTTGAAGAGGAGGAGGAGGAGTGGAAGGAGAGGCCAGAAGAATCACACGGACACTGAGAGAGAGCACTGGCAAGGCTGCTCTACAGCCAGCACTACTGCTGCATCCATGCGCAATGAAGATTTTCTCTGCTCACCCTCTGCATCAGTTAAGACAGGCTGGTGGGACACTCCAGAGATGTGTTTGGGGATCCTGTATAGGTCACAGTTTTTGAGAATTAGCATACAATTAATATATCAAAGAGCCTCTGCACTCGGACTCAGGTGTCATAACACATAGTAAGCTTGTAGCATGCTCATATCTATGGTAATACAGATTTATCAAGGGATTTATTGTGATTTTGTATATGCTTAGTACTGTAAGTAAAACCATAAAGTTAAGGACAGATAATAGCAATACTAAGTTTTTAATTGCAGCTGGAGTGTACTGCAGCTTTAATGAACAGTTCAGTTTTGTAGTGTGATTAATTTGCTGGCACAGAGGAGGTTTTGTTAATCTTAGAGGACAGAGAATTGAAAAGGGGGAGGGAGTGTGAAATAGGCATTTTAAGCTGATCTCTAGAAATTTAATTACAAGATAGGGCCCGAAATATAAATTAATACATAGAACTACTTTGAGAGATAAACATTACCAGCAATGCTGGTTTATGGCAGTCAGGATCATCATGCTTTTATGAAAAATATATTTTTGTGGGCTTTAGTCTATAGTTTATATGGACAGACATTTGTTCAACATAATTTCCTTGATCTCTTGTCATTCTGCAACATGACAGTGCAGCTCCAAAGCTTCCTAGGGATTTGGGACTTCTAGGAAAGGGTGGGAATGGCCAGACTCTCACTGAAATACACAGTCATGAGGATCGGGTTCATGATGATTTGTCTCCAGATGTCTTAAACCAAGTTTTGATTTCACATTCCTGCATTCTCTCTGCTTTCTAGAGTCAGTAGCAAGTCTTCCCAGGGAATGGGCAAGCTTATGCCTTGCTAGATTAAGGCAAGACAATTCCCATTTATCAGGATGCAGCTGAATTAAGTCATAATAATTAAAATCATAAGTAGCACTTCTCATCTGTTTTCTTTATTTCTCCACAGAATTTGACTTTCCCAAGCACATTATATTTTTGGCATGTCTTCTCAGTTTTCTTAGATCTTCAATAATTAGTAAGAAAGACTCATATCCATTTTAGCATCACAAAACAGGACAAAGTTTACAAGTTCTAATAAAACTCTAAGGTTTGGGGGGGTGACAGAGGAAACGTTTATATTATCCTTTTATCTAATGAAGCTGATCATTCTTCTGTTTGAAGGTTATAAGTGTTTTTTTTTTTTATCTGAATTTTGAACCATATTTAAAACAGACTTATTTGAACTTATATCTATCTATCCTCTCTTGCAATAGAGTTGTTGAGCTATGGCAAGGAAGGTTGAATGTCACTTGAGTCATTTCTGGCGATGTATGCTTTTAGGCAGAGATTCCTTAGGTGTTTATGTGGTAATGCCACATTATGTGGTAATGGTGAACGGTGTAGAGGTACCAGCTCCATCTCAGCAGCTGTGCAGTGGGATTTGTGAGCAGCTCTAATCTTGTGGCAGCTCTGCGCACAGCTTGTGCGCATCTGTGCAAACACAGATGTGACGTTTTCAGGATTGACTTGCATCACTTAAAGCATGTATACTACCTCTGACCACTTTTTGCAAACCCATGGTGGTGAGCAGAGTTCAGGCTGTTGTTCCACCCATGAGATTGGCATGCCTTTGCGGGGAAGCAGCTCTGCAGTCATGAGCAGAACGTCACATACATTTAAATACATGCCTTCTTGGAACCAAAAGGAAGATTGTTACATATGCAGGTCTAAGTTGAATATTGATCCTTTTTAACTTTAGCAGACTAGGCACCTTCTACTGTGGAAGCTTAAAATCAAGACTATTGATCTGCTTTTTGGCACCATATGGATTTAATCCACTCTGAAATCTTATTTTTAATTTCAAAGGTCAGTTTTGATGGAAACTTACAACTGTACCCTTGGGAGCTTGGACTTGCCTTATAAATCCTATATTGTATGGACCTTCAATCTATCTTAAATAGCAAGTATTTGTTAAAGACAGTAGTTACTACCAGAAGCCAACAGAGACAAAACAACTGGTCTCCAGCTTTGTTTCCTTTGCCAGGGAACCCACAGTTTGTGCCTAATTTCTTTTTGTTACATTTCATAAACCACAATACATCTAAAAATATGCTGCTTTAGGTGACAGCAGGGGTCACAGTTACAAGAACAAAGAAGAGAGAAGAGTACATAACTGCTTGTTCTATTACTCAGTGGATTTTTTCAAGGAAAGGGTAGATGAATAACGCCATTTAGAGACCTGATGCTCTCTGATTATGATGGGTTTTTTGAAAACCACATACATTTTTGGACAAAGCCCTTTGAACTGTGGGACATGTGAACAAAACATGTTGGCTGATCGCAGTGTAAATCTATAGTTTTATTCCACCATTTAGGAGGCATAAAGAAGAAAAGGGATTTTACTATCAACTGAATCAGAATAGATAAATGCAGAAATGGATCAGATGAATTAGCTCAAGTTCTACCAGGTGCCACCTACTCAGTTCTGCCTACCATTTAGTCCTGCTGACTTCCAGCCATAGCATGAGGGTATAAAACTCTGCAGAGGTTTGTTTCTGGTGTAGATGTGTATATCTTTGAAAAGTGGATAATGAAACTAAAATATGATAATAATGTTTTACTCATACAAACTTTCTGCAAAGGACTAGGAAATATCTTGTAAATAGAAGTTCTTTTATTATAATCTTGTTTTATTGTAATCCTGTTTCCTTTTCTATGCTGTATCTCTAGCAGGTTATGTAAAATTACTGTAGGGGCATAATTTATTGAAATATTCAGTAATCAGATAAGTGGTGTATTCACAGGAAGGAAGACATTATAGGTTTCAGTCCTCTGTTCAGCTCAAAAATAGCTCACATGCTTACAAAAATAAAAAAAAAAAAGAGAGAGAGAAGGAGAGAGAGGAAAATAGATATGATTGCAAGCATTGCCTAATTCTAGATTCCAGAGCCTTTTCTCAGAATATAAAAATCATCTGATACTTAACAAAAGAAAACTGCAGTGGCTAAAACAAGCTAAATGCACCCAAGTGGCCACAACACTGAGCTGGATCAATGACGCATGGGCAATTACAGCTGGCATTAATTTCAGCTGGCAAGAAACTAAACTAGGAATTTCAGTTCTCAAGGTTTGTCAGCCTACCAGTGAGTCAGATGCTTGCTTATTGTTCCCTTAAATCAATTTTTAGATGCTGCCCTTTTTAACCATCTTAGAAACTCATGCAGGGGAAGGCATGCCTGTACGCTTACTGGCTCAGAAATGTGGGCATCGGTGAAAGGTATAGGATAGGTGAGGCAGGAATACTGGTCAGATCTTTCTGGGTATAGCAGGGGCACTATTCAGACTTGAGATAGTGCAGGAAAATACTATCACTGCTACCTCCTTGAGCACCTGCCCAACAGCAAAGGTCTTAAAGAAGTATCTCCTTATCCCACACTAACCCCTAGTTCAAATGAGGAGAGGGTTTTTAGCACAAGCTACATTACTGAATGCTCTTCACATAATGTAAAACTTTCCAAATATTTTCCTGAAAGAAGGCCCTGAGTGTCTTAAGGCTCAGCTCAGGGTGATAAAACAAACATTGAAACACTTTATTTTGCTTGTGCTGATGCTACTGTGGCTTTCCTGATATCCTACCCTACCAATCACTTTTCCACATCCTGAAACTGTACATACAAAAATAACAATTTCTGGTTTTCAACATAGAGTTTCAGCTTGTCTGGTCTTTAAGATATCCAAAGAATACCTAAAAGTAATAAATAAAAGGTTATTAGAGATGTGATGAAGCGAAGCGATAGATTCTCCACAGAAAAAATACTCTAGAAAAGCCTTTTTAGATAAAAATTCTGCATCCCTGATGGCTGCCAGACACAGCACAGGACCCATGTGGCCATGATAGGTCCATACCAAATATTCAATCCATTATCTGCTGATATACAGGCAAAGAGTATTTTTAAAAAGTAACAAAAATATAAATTTCTTTTTGATTTTGCTATCTATTTTTTTCTTAAACCACTTTCCAACTGACATCAGAGTTCCTTGGGGGACCTGGGAAAATATCTGCATTCTTTTCTAGAAAAGTTATAATAACAACTTGCTGTGCAACCATCTTAAAGCCAAGAGTTGTGTATTTGGAAGTATTTCTCTTTAGGGAGAGAAGATCTTAGAACAAATAACATATATGCCTGAGTTCCCCCTATTAATGATTCAGTGAAATGACTTGCAAGAATGTCCCACCCCTTAGTGATAACCTCTTGGTGGTCTGAGTGGGGTAGAAAGCTTATTGAGAAGACAGTAAAGAAGCAAGGAAGCAACTTTTCTGATGGAGGACTACCGCTGATCTGTCTGTCAAACTTTGTAAAGCACAGATGAAAAATTAATATTAAAATGGGAATTCCTCTCACCAGGCTGGGCTGAAAGGTGGAACCAGCATCTTGCTGAGTTTACAGATAAGCCTGTTTTCCTACAGTCACTGTGCTGGTTGTGTTAGAAGAACTTAGCTGTGTTGTGTTAGCGCATCTTCAAGTCTCCCTCTGGATTTGCCTCTCTGATGTGATGTTGGCCACACGAGAAAGTTCATTGGGATAACTAGAATCACACAACAGCTTTCAGCCTCTTGTGACAAGAAGTCCTCTGTGCTCATACTTGTTGCTAGCTGCTCTATTAGTCTATCCTTGCAAACAAGATCCTCAATAAATCCTGATTTAATCTTGACAGATTAGAGAGACATCTCTTCCCTTTGTCTCCTGCCAAGAAGAGCTCCTGCATAAAGCAAGACTAGTGTAAAGAAAAGTGTACAGGTTCATATTCCATCCTTATCAATGGAAAACATTTTGTAAGGTTTTTTTATTTCTTAAAAGAAGTTTCTCTAAATTTCTTATTAATAAGGGTGAAAAATGCAGGCAAGGGTCTCACAGGTATAATGACACACACATCCTAAGAGCAATACGAAGCCCTTCCCTTTAGTGTGAAATAAGAGCAAGAGGGCAGATAAATAAGCACTCTCCTAGACTTGTTTAGTAAGAAAGGCCATTATGATATTATGTAATACAGAAAGGTAGAAAGGATGCAACAGATGTTTAATGGGATCTGGAAAGCCTTTGGAGCAGCAACTCATGGAGAATTCAGATATCTTAGCCATTAAGCACCTCTGGCCCTCTTGGCCTAGTCAAATGCTTTCCTTCTCAGTGAAATTTCTCAGGATTTTATCCTCTTCTCAGACTAAGCTCTGATGCATGGTTAGCAGTGCTCGTTGTGCTCATTGCGTTTCCCTTTGCAGGCTCAGGGAGGTATCAGCCATTCTGCTCTTTCTGGAGCTGTAGCAGTGGACTCCAAAGAATATGTTTTGAAGCAAAAGATGGGTTATTCAAAAGTAAAGTATTTTTAAGGCAATAAGTGGTCTATACATGTCAGGGTCTCTGGGTCCCATCTGTTTACTATTTTTGATTCATGTAGGAAGTTCTTTTTAAGCAACTGCTATCTCATTTGATATTCCAAATAATAAGTTGTTTGACAAGTACCACTTAACACCGAATTTCAGGTTTGGTTGTGGTGCCTACTCTCCATGTTGGATCAAAGAGTACAATGTATTGACACTAAAAATGCAGACATTTCTGCTTACAGCAACATTTAGAAATAGAAATGCATCAAAGTCTTTAAATATTCATTTGCTTACTTTGGTTCTAAAAATTTTAATAAAATTGGTCTACAGTTGCACATTTACCTGTCTTGAAGAAATCTATACATTGTAAATTGTGATCTAGCTGAAAGCGAAAGAGAATAGCAATAGCATTGAATTTGAGGCACTGAAACCTTTTACTTTTCTCTCTCTACTGGGAAAAGAAATTGGTAACTATTGCTTTTTTGAAAATACATTTTTCCAAATAAATTAATAACACATTATTAAATTAAATACACACAGCACACAGTGTTTAACATAGCAAAATCCAAATAATCGTGAAGATGTTCAAAGACTGGATTGAATGGAAAGCCAAGAGGAGCAGAAGAACTAATGGTAGTTATTATCACTGATAAAGCCATTGCTCACAGCTCATAGTTATGAAAAGGAGTTAGTCATTGAAAAGAAATCTAAATAGTCACTCTGTCCCTGGTTCCCCAAGGGCTCTTTTTTTTAATTTTTCTCTTGTGCTCATCAGGAGCCGTGATGATAGATTTCCTTCTCTTATCACCTTCATTGCATCTTCAAATGAAAAGATTAACTCTTGACAGCACTCATCCTTAGATGATAGATTGTGTGCTGAAATTGCCAGTCTGGAGATGGAGGGATCATGTTGCACCTACTAATTATTAAGGGTATCTTTTCTTGTTATTTGTTTTCAACTTTTCCTGCTAAATTTCACCAAAGGTTTGCAAAAAAGGGAACAAATTCATCCACCCTGGAAAACATTTTTTTTTTTTAATGAATCACCTCACAAGAAAATTGCTCTCTAATCACAATGAGTTATAGTCTATTAGTAACATTGGCTTTTGATGTTAAAAATTTTATTAGTGTTGCTGCATTTTATGTCTGAGTAAGGTGTTTTCCTGTGAATTTGTAGTTAGGGCTTCTATGTACTCAGGCAGTCAGTAGGCTGACAGGAGCCCTTTCCTCACAAACATCCTTGTATCATCCTTGAAATCTTTGACATTTTCATGCAGAAGATAGAGGTTCTGAGAAGAAAGCATTACTTCCAGCACAGTTAAATGTTACCATTCATCTTTTCACATTTAAGAATTAATTACTTCTGTCATTTAGTTATTACTTCAATTGGAGATTCCAGAACCACAGGGCTTTAAATACAGGAATAGAAGACTGGAAAGAACTCCAGGGAACTACAGCTTCTTGTCCCATGATGTTGCAGGAAACTTTATCAGACTGTTCTCTCTGGTCAAACTCCATATCCTTTAGTTCGCCAACAAAAATGTCTCTACTTGTCATCTATGTAGCATTTACTCCAACTTCGAGTTCTCTGTCTCAGACATCTCAAGGTATCCAGGGATGTGGACTGTACCCTCAATGAGGCAGCATCACTAGCTTGTAGAGTAGCATTAATAACTTCCTATTCCTTCTCGAAACATTTCTGCTGGTGCGTAATAATAGCATCTGTCTTATCCTTTGTAGGTTTCTCAGCAGGTACTTCTGTGTTTTACTCCATCCAAAGCCCATCAACTCCCAGTGACAGTCAGAAGGCTTTGGACACCTTTCCATGTCTGGGAAAATTTCAACTTGTCAAATTATAGTAAATTATGCTATCTTAAGACATGTAATTCGGTGATTTTGCTGCTAGTTATGGATTGCTAACACAAATTAAAGTCATGTCTGCTTTTTGACAGCTCAGCTGCAGAGTTTGGGAGAAGGTTAGGCCTTCCGTATTGCAGGCAGTACTAGGACTGAAATCAAAGGCTGTTGGCACAGTCTTACCGGGGCAAGGTGAAGCTAATCCATTACAGGCCTGCAGCAGTAATATTAGCACAAACAACACATCCAGCCCCAAGCATACATCCACACATGCATATCTTTATATCTATCTGCTCAATTAGAAACATTTGAGCAAACTCCAGTCACAATAGCTCTTCTGGTGAATAAATCATTGCAATTATTGCCCTGCAACTAACAAATGTTGTCTGTTTTTTTTTTAATAGAATGAATATTCATAGGAAGTTAACATTTTATCTGTTTACAGAGTGAATACCAATGTAGACATTAACATCGCAGAGTCATTTCTACTAGAAATTTGCACAGGAAAAAAAGAGAATTTGAAATGACAACACTTTCCCACTTCAAAAAAGAAGATCAACTTTTTTTTTAATTATAATATTAAAAAAAATCTACACTTTGATCAAAATTTCTTTCAGAATTTTGACTTAACTTCTGCATGTCTGATATGGAAAACCTACTGCTGGTCACCCAGGCAATATCCACTTCTTTCCTGTAGACCTCCCACATTTCCTCCTGGGAATTTAACATCGAAATTATTGGCTATTATTATTACAAAATGTTTATAATCATTCATAGTAAGGTTAAATCTATGAGAGAAAATGTAAATGAAAAGCAAGGGCTAGGAACGAACAGATTCTGGAGTTTCCCTTGAGTTCTTAAATGATCTCTTATCCCAGATAAGAGGTTTGTTTGGCTGGACAAAAATGACCCTGCTACCATGAAAGTACTTTGGAGAAGAAAATGCAATACAGAGGGTATTTATCAAAAGATGGGATTGAATATTTTTGTCCTGCAGCTCCTTCTGAAATTGTTTCACTCTTGTGGAAGGGCTTGATTCTAGAGAGGTGAGAAGCACTGTGTTCCCAGTGTAGGTGAGGCATTGAACACAATAAATCAAACTCTTTTTTTTTTCCCTTCTCCCCAGAGATGATGTAGTGCAGTGAGAGGCTGCATCCAAGAGAAATAAGACAGAAGCTGGGATTGGACTCAAAGATATTTGGGTTCAGCTTCTGTTTGGTAGGATGTGCAGTTCAAATTCTTTTGGCCTACTGAAATCAGCTGGAAGCCTGCTACTGATTTCAAACATCTTTGTTTAGATGAGTGTCATAAGCAGTAAGAGCTGTTTTCATAACTCTCCTCGGTACAGGATGACAAGCATGGGATGTTTTTTTCCCCCTAAGTTAGGGTGCCAAGATTATTGGTTATCATCAGGACGGACATCTTTCCATCTTCATACTGACATGTATGTCTTGACATATTCGCAGACAGGAATTTCAACCTGCTGAGAACATTGACCACTCTACTATGATGTCCAGCTGCATATATGGGGTTGCAAATGTGATATGAAAAAAAAAAAAAGAATAACAGGGTGACAGACAGCTGCTGTCTCAGAATTAATTAGGAATTAACCTTACCTTTTTTATAGACCCATCAATGTTTAGGTTCTTCTCATAAATTTTATTATTATTGTTTTCTTTTATTATTTATTTTGGAAGTAATATTTTTTCATTTTAGACTGAGACACACAAAAAGCAAAATTTGTGTGTATTTCCTGATCCATCAACTGAGATGATTTTTTTTCCTTGTTTAGTAGGGCATACAGCATTCTTCTGGGTGACAGTTGGACAGAAACTGTCCTTTAGGTCCATAAATTACCTCTCAGCAATCACCAGTGCTTGGAATCTGAGCCAAAGATGAATCTAGGTGCAACAGAACAGAGTTAATTCAAACACAAAAGATCTCTGGTTATATTAAAGAGGTTGAAGGAGTATGGAAAATTAATGCAAAAGTAAAGTACTATGCCACTACTAATTCTATTTCAAAGAGGTATTTTCACACTAGGACAAATAAAATTAAAACAAAACAAAACAAAAAAGCATGAGTAACTGTATATATAGTACTTTTTTGTGTTTAATCAGCGTTAAACTTACAAATGAAGACACAGATAGATAGATATGGGAAATAATTATATAATCTGAAGGAAACAGTAGCATTAGTTATCTGAAGAATTATATGACTTAAAGAGGAAATGAAAATACATGTAGTGCAAAACTTATTTTTAAAAATATTGACCGATAGGGTGAAATGCCATAAAATTACTGTTGTGTGTGTGACATTTTGTAGAAAGATAGGGATATGCTTTTAATGGATAGAGAGTTCTTTTCTGAGAAAATATAAGCCAGGCAGGGAACTTTGAAATGTAATTGTTTTATTCATTCCTGAACTAGATGTAAGTTGAATGAAATATTGCTGCCAGTGGATGAAAGCAACAATACCTTTTAGATGGTTTGTTGTAACTACTGAATTTAAGCTACAAATTATTCTGGTGAAAAGAAGGGAGTGCCCTCTTATGTCCCTGTGACTCAGTTTGGCATTCAGCAGAGATAGGCACAGCACAACCACCTAAGGAAATGTTTCTCTCCATAGAATGTTTGATCTTCAGATGAGTTTGGAAAGCAATAAATCAAAGAAACTCCAGAAGATGGCAACTATTCAAATTTCTTCCTTTCCTGCACATAATGCAGGATTAAATGCTCTTATATTTCTCATAGTAGAAGCTAGTTAAGTACCAGGAAACACAAGCTATTTGAGCCAGGAGCCTTGGGTAGCAGTAGCAGTACCTGGCTTCTCTTCCCAGCTCTGATAAAGATGAGTTATGTGACCCCGGGAGAGTAATTTAACTACTCCATGAAGTTGTAATAACCTCAGTGCATAACAGGTAAGTAAAAGTCTTATCATGTCAGTTTCTAGCAGGAACAGAACCACCAGATAAAGATTTTAGAAATTCTGGACGTTAGTTTTGCACCATTGTAACTTTTTCAATTTTGAGGAAGCTCAGTTTATTTGAATAGATGTAGAATCAGTGGCCAGTCAGACTTAATAAAATTGTCCACCTAGGCTTTTTGCTGTAGAGTCACTGCTCATAAATATTAACTATCCTCCTCCCTGGGCTTAATGCCACCGAGGTGATCAGAATTAAATGCGTGACTTCTCCGCATTTGGGCTATCTGCATTCAGCCTGCAGCACTGCATCAATTTATCTGTCCCTGTCCACAGGGAATCCCACCACAGACAGGCAAGATCTGCTTGCTAGGCAAACACTATCAAGTCAATAGGAAGAATGTCTACACTACATCAATATCCTGTGAATATCCTGTGGATCTCTGTTACTACCTCTTCTGTATGCCATGTATGAGTGCTTTCAGACTAGGATTAGCCACAGCAAGAAGGGGCTGGTTCTGAAGGATCTGCTCATTCTCTCTCTGCCTTATCACACCTTCTCCGTGATACCGTATGTCACTGCTCGGTGCAGTTCAATAGACTTTGTGTGAAGTCCTAGACACTGGAAAGCAATTTCTTTATATTGGGACCTTAGAAGTAACCAAACCTTTTCTGCAGATGAGACTGTCAGACCATGTGTTAGTACTTCTGGTTGCTCTTGTTTTGTTAAACCACTCTGTTGTTGCTGTTCCCTAACAAAAAGTTGAAAAGGGAAGTGGTTTGGGTCTTCAATTTACATTCCTGCAAAGAGAAACACTGTATGTAAGGAGTTTTAAAGCCTGACTGAGATGTGTCAGTGCCTCTATAGCAACCTAGACTTTTGCAGAGGGAACTGTTCAGTCATAGTATGTATAAGATAAGTCAAACAGATTCTCGAATAGGGATAGACTAGATGTCTCTATGAAATGATCCTTTCAAACTGTATTTTTTTCTGTAGTGCATCAGCAGAGTAGCTATTTAGTTGCTTTGTTTAATTCTGCAGAAAAATACTTATGTCTTCGTGTAGTATGAAATCCCAAGGGATTGAACGAACCGTGTTTATTTGCAGGAAAATGAGGTTCCCTAGCCCTGAAGCATCATGTTTGATCACAGTCCTGTAAGGCTTTTTCTATTATATTATTTTTGCAGTATCATTTAAGGCAAGCTGAGAAGATCATTTTATGAACTATTAGTTGGGTCATTTATTTTTTAGCCTTTAAAACATAAATACCTTCCCTCTATGCTAATAAAAACTTTCCCTCAAGGATGTAAATAACTACATGTTAAATGATGGTAACTTAGTTTTGAAAATGTGCAAATTGGCCGTAGAGTTTCCAGAGCTAAATTGCATTACTGCGTATTTTTACACATGTCAATTTAGTCAATTCTTCACTGAGGCTCAGAAGCAGGGTAACTGAATTGACAGGATTAGCAGGACTCCTGGGCAACAATATGTGACTAAATTGACTTTGTGGGCAAGCTCCATGCGGTCAGTGTGTCTGGCTTCTGAAACCATATTTTGCTCTTGTTCCCTCATCCATAAATCCATAAGACTAGTATTGTTTAAGTTTGCTTGCATAGAAGAAAAAAAATGTTTCATTTCTTGTCTTTAATGAGCAAAAAGCAGAGGTAGGACATAAGCATCCGTGTGTACTTCTGCCATAATCAAACTTCTGCAGTGTCAGATGAGAACAGTGAATTCTCCTTTTGATTCTTTAGTGGGTGAGTCTGCAGCTCTGCTACGGTAGAGTAAGAGAAGCACTAGCCAAAAGGCAACTGAAGAGGTAAAGTAAAGGTGAGGAAATTGTGTGTGGTGTTGAGAAATGGTCCCCAACACTAAAAGTTGGCTGTGGGCAGGCAGAGGGCATGCAGTTTTTCAATTTGAATTTATCAGAAGACAACATGGTTTCTATTAAGGCAGAATAAATCTTCACAAAATCTAAGTACATGTTTCTGCTTAAAGTTTTTGCAAAAGTGGAAAGAAGGCTATGATGCCACCCCCAGCCTGGTAAAGATAGCCCTGAAGCATCTGAATCACTGATATTCAGTTCCCACTGCTACATGTCGGGGACTGCAGTAAGGAAACTGCATTGAATGGAGAAAAGAAGAAAAAAATCCTGAAAGAAGTTATCCAAGAAGCTGCATATTAGAAAAGTGGGGATAAATGAGCAAGAGAGCTCCAGAGACTTGCTCTGTTAAATATCCAAATTGTCAGTGCTACAAATGGCCTTAGTCAAGTCCTAGGCCTTGCTCAGCCCATTCGTTTTGGGAGGTTCTAGCACTTATCTCAGAAGCTCTGTGTCTCAGCAACCGAGTTCTCCAGCTATAAGTTCCTTTAACCTTTAGCTCAGGGGGACTTTGCCTCCAATACTCAGAAACATTAAAGGAGAAATATAATTTTCAATAAAATATGAAGCAATTGAAGAATCCAAATCCATCCTCCTCATGGCACTTTGATCTTCACTGCTTCTGGTTGTGAGTTTCTAGATGTCATGCCAGCACTTGGAGCCCCAAGCTACCCTACTCTTCCTCACCTCTCAGAATTGCTGATGATTATTTTATTCTGCTATTTACATAAATATGACACGCTGTGGATTTGTGCTCTGCCTTTGATTTCAACTCATCTTGTTTGAACGATAACTACAAAGATCTTGTTCAGTGAGCTGCTGAGGTTACTATTCATGGGCATAGAGGTGGTTTTCCTAACATTGACATCAGTCTTTATATTGTTATTTGTTAAAAGGGCTCTTCTTGGGAACATTAAGACTTTTTTTGCAAAAAAAGCAGGACAAGGACAGGAAGATCTGAGACATCCAGCCTATGTGTCCCCCAGACAAGGGAACCTCACAGAGGCAGGAGAAAGCAGCCCTAACAGTGAGGAGGCCAGAAGTCAGGATGCCTAAATATTGCACCTCTAATGGTGACAGCATTTACTGCACTTTCTCTTTGAATTTCTTTCACTTGCACAGCCCCTTTACGTTTTGCATCGCTGGTGATCGACGGCATCAGGCGAGGCGATGGGGGAAAGGTGCTCGATCACCAGGTGTAGGTGTAGGCAGAGTCTGGCCAGCTGCAGGGCTGCCATGGTGTTGTCCTTAGCCAGTGGTGTCCTGAGACTGGGTTGATGTTCTCCAACTTCGTCCTTCATTTTATCTCTAAAACTACCTCACATAACTTTAGCAATCAATTTTTAAAGGTCTTGTCACAAGAGAGTGCCTGGGATTAAATATATATTAATTCCCCCCTGACTTCATCCGCATTTGATCTTCGTGGCTATCTTTCTAGGGCTAAAGCCTTGCTCCTGATTTACTGTGACAGGTTGGGACAATTTGTTCTTTTTAAAGAAGCAGTGATGGGGCCTTTTCTCACCTTTGTCATTTAATTTGACCCTGAAACCGTTGGCTCAGATGATTAAATCAAGTCCAGAATTATGAAGGGTTAGGATTGGCAGTTGAACATGTCATTTTTTGCATGAATGTTGATGTAATGCTTGTTTGCTTAAATACATCCCAGAATTCTTGTGGCCTTAGAACATGACAATAAAATATCATTTTTTAAAAACTCTTCCAGAGCTCTGTTGCTAAAAAAAAAATCTTTGGCTTTAACAGGAAAGATAGCGGTTAAACAACAGGGGTAGCTGGCTGTTTTTTTGTATCTATATGAGAGATATATGTACCTAGAGAGTTACCTCTTAATGAGGTAACTTCCCTGCAGCTAGACTAGGAACGTTTACGTTAACTGTGACATCCTGACTTATGGCTCTCAGGACAGTACAAACTGGTTGGAGGTTTCTGGGATTTAGATAGGCCCAAACAACATGAGCTAACAGATGCTCTTTACATGAAGACCAAGATTTTCAGAGTATACAAGAGACTGAGGGTGTTTAAGATATTGATTCTCAAATTCAAGATGCTTGATATAATTTAATGAAGGGGCCAAATCTTTCTGGGGGAAAAATAAACAAAATCTAGATCAGAGGCCTGAAAAAGAGTTGTCTCAAAATCACAACTCTTTCTTGGGTCATCATGTTTTCTTTACTGCTTTTCTGTTCAATTCAGTGTGTATGTCTGTGTATGTATTGAATAATATCAAATCTCAGCAATTTCATTAGCAAGAAACAACTGTTTTAGCCCTATGGGGAAACATAAGGAGGTAAACATATCCAATTTTGAGCTGTAACAGGCTGACTTCACTTTCTCAATCTGGTTGAGCATTCTAGTGCAATACAAAAAAAAATGCAGGTTCTCTGTTTTATACTTCCACTTCAGCAGACGTAGGCAACTCTGGCTCTACTGCATCAGAATATTTCATGTTGGGTCATATGCGGATGTCATTTTTTTCAGTCTGAGATAATGGATGCAGAGATGAAAACTAGTTCAGTAGCTGCTGCCTCTCAAAGCTTGTGAAATGGTGCAGGAAAGCTCTGCCAACACACCTAGGAAGTGTCCATGTGGGACAGCTCTGCTGTCAGATGACTGATGGCTCTCGCTGTGTTTGGTTTCAGTGCAGAAGGGTGTTTGCTGAGTGGCACCGCAGAAATAGGTAAGATACTCATGGGGAAGATCAGAAATCATTCATCAACATATTGTACTAGAATTCAAGTTATCTAGCCAAGACAGGGAACATTTTTTTTTCCTGACGGCATACATACTTTTGCCCTCACTAGGGAGAGGTGGTTGAGAGTAGTAAGGAGCTAGGCAGGTTACCAGATCGTACCTCAGTTAGTAGATCTGCAGGGCACATCCCATGGGTATGCTGAGTCCCAGATTGAAAGTGGGCTGTCAAGAAATGCATATCAGAAGCAGGGTCCCAGACCTCATTCATGGGTGATAAGGTGAGGTCCATATGCAGAGAAGCTGCAGGGGATAGACATAAGTAACTGCCAAACATTGGAGTGGGCTGACAGAGAGGTTATGTCATCTCCACCCTTGGAGGCTTTCAGGATGAGATTAGATAGATAAAGCTCTGAGCAACCTGGTCTGATCCCTGTAGTGATCCTGCTTTGAGCAGGAGGTTGGTCTAGATGACCTCTGGAAGTTATCCTTTCCAGCCTGAATTATCCGGCAATCCTATGACAAGAACAGGCTGTTCTACATACACAGTACAACACAGTACATAACTATCCTACCTGCATTATATACAATGGCTTCCTCAGTAACTAGGCTAGTAAAGTTGCAGTGTAGGATTTTCAGTACATGTAGGCATGTAGGATTTCAGCGGCATGTAGGATTGGACCAATGCCATGAAGAGCATGTATGTCAGCATAACACTAAGCAGTGCTACTTTTGGCAGGGGGTTGTATGTAGGGTTTTTTTTTTTTAATTCTAGACTTCTCATCTGATCTTTTATGTCTTGCTTTTTATTCATTCTTGAGTAGATTAAGAAAAAATCAGTTTCTTATGCTGGCTCTCACCTCTTGTTAATTTTCTCAAACTCTTAGAAATGTTTTTTTTCACTCTCTGCAAGTAGGAGAGGGGGGTCAGTGAAGAAAGCAAGGACTTGGAAATCAATTTATTATTGTTTCTCTCTTCCTTCAAATAGCAAAATACCTAGTTTGTGGAAAATGGAAGTGATTTACTCAGATTTAAACATCTCTAAGAATCAAAGGCTTCAGAATGCTTTGCGTGCCTTTTGATTCTTCCTGTTACAACAGCGCAGTGATTACCCCACTACAACCTAAGCAGCTCTTTAGTAACAGATCCAGGAAATCCTGATTTCCTATAGATTTGTATCTCTTGTCTCCTGCACTTTCTCCCATATGTCTTGGCAGAGTAATGCAAGTGTTGGCAGCAGGATGCTCCACCTGAGCTCAAGGTGAGCAGCTGGGCTGTGCTCGCTTTTCTTCCCCTGGACGTGCCCTGCTGCCTCTCTCCTTTCCCAACCACCAGCCATTTCCACCTACCCACATGGTTTCACGTGGTTTGAGACATCTCCTCCTCCATAGATTTGGTTGAGATTGACCACTAGATTCAAAGTAATCATGTGAGCACAGACAGATAAGACATTTCATATATCCTTTTCTTTAAAAAGCAGTCTAGGGGTCATTGGCCAGCAATATAAAGTATTTGCATTAAAAAATGAGAACAGCTTGAGCTGCCAGGAAAGGGAAAGTAAAGTATGCATAGTATCTAAAATATAGCTGCAGGATGTATGCATAGTTACGATTTATTAATAAACTGCATCACATTGTATTTTATAATTAAATGGGATTTCACAATTGAGGAGTATCCCAAAAGATATGATAAAGTAGTGCTGGAAGGATGTGGTTGTGCATGTTGACTTCTGAGTGCTTCTGCAAGGGTCTCATTTTCTCTGATGCTCTTTTTTAATATTAATATGTTTAACTTAAGGTGTGTGCCTGTTTGCACCACTTTCTCTCAGCCTCTGATTCTACCATCCCATTGCACCGTCTGCCAGGCGTCATCCTGATGTAATCCCTGGAACTGAAAAGAGTGGATGTGCTGCATTTCTACAGCATATATTATCACAGAACTACTGCATCTCCTGCCTCCAAAAGCTGGATTTTACTTTTCCCCATGCCAAGTAAGGGAACTCAGGAGAGGAAAAGGTCAGCCATATAGAAAATGTGACATTTGTAAAAGTAGGCTGGAAGAGGATTTAAGATGGGCACAGTTAGAGTAGTTTTGTTCCTTGAGGCTCAAGTAGGTGTAACTGCAGAAGTTGCTGAAAAATGGTCATAGGGCAGCAAACCTGCCATGTCTGCAAAGTCATAAGGATTTTTCTCCCAGTCTGCCAGACCACCCCATGTGTTTCATCGGTAACACTTTGAGGCTCACTGAAGAACTTAGCTGCTCCTGGCAACCTACCTAAATAAAAACACTATCTCAGGGTGAGAGTCAGTGAAGGTAGGATCACTACAAAGCAAATTATCGGGTAGGTTTCAAGGGAAGCACTTGGTGCTCCTAGATCCCACTGAATAAAGCATTCAGCATATCATTTGAAAAGTGTAGGTGTGTGTGAGACAGGAAAAAGATTGTGGGAGACCAGAGGAATAAGATATTGCTTTTCTTACAATTATTTTTATATTTTACCCATCTGCTTTTTAAGCCAGCCTTGCCAATTCATAGGAGAAAGATCTGCTCTTCAGTAGTATTGCAATAAGCCCCAATGTTAAGGAATTATCTGGAGAGGAAACAGCCCTTTCAGGGCTAGGAAAAGGCTTACAACTTTCCACTTCTTATTCTGTGTGAGAATTCACTGGGAGTTGGAGGGGCAGCTATCCATTCTAGCTTCACAGCTAGCTAAAAGGAATATAGAATATTATACACTTCAAGTATTATCTGCTAAAAGTTGGTCAGATCTTAGTCCAGTTAGAAAAAAATTCTTGTAAGTCCTTACATAGAAATAATACATATTCTAAATATGATATAGATAATTGGATGTCTTATTTATGTGTATCTCTAGTGCTTCTTTTCTTTATATTTTATTTGTCTAAGATGAGCATGGTAAGTACTAGTATATATTTTTTTATCTCAAGAACACAGTGTATTTTGTCATGTACAGTGGAAAATGTAGTTGACACAAATATATTTTATGTAAAACTATGAGTTGAAGCATAGTAACAACCAGTTTCCTAAGATTTTATAGCAATTGAGAGTTTTTACTATATAGACTATGTGGAGTTTAGAACATTTTAAAGGTTTTTATAAACAGTCTTTACTGAAAAACTGCATCAAATCTGTGGGTGAGGTATTGGTGAAGTCTGTAGTACTAAAAGGAGAGGAAATACGCAGCCTTAAAGACTGGAAAATTTATAACATCTTATTTGCCATTTGAGGAATGACAGATTCAGAAAAGATGTTGGCTTTTTATCCCACTCTTGGATAAAGACTTCTCACAGCTTTGTAAACTCCAGAAATTGGTAGAATAAATTAAATTAAAAAAATCAAAGAGGTAAACAAGTCAGTCTTTACTGTGATCCTTTTACCTAAACTGTAAGGCTTTCCTTTTCCATCTCCTATGGAGTGTCACTATGAGTAAGTTTATATTAATGAAAGATTTCAGGGTGATTTGTTTGTGCATACTGATTTCATTATTCCCTCATTAAAGTTTTCAGGTAGCAAATGTTGCTTGGACCATTTAATTTAAGAGGAACATAATTTCATTTTTTTCACAGCTAATTTGAAGCTACACTGCATTCCTATCAAATCAGAGAAATTAGAAAAGCAAAACAACATTTCCATATTTTTTTTCCTACCATTGCAAAATGAGAGAATAATTTTTGGCATGCAAGTGTTGTAGCTCTTGTGTAAATGCCATAAGACCCTGAAGGTGGGCAGATGTGCATGAGCTTTATGAGGACTGAGGGATATATGAACCAACTAATTTGAGATACCTAGCAGAGACCTCTAAATAATCTCCTTCAGTGCTTCCTGAGGTGTGAGTGGAGACATACCAGGTTTATTCCGAGAGTGCCTAGATCCTGTGATATAACCTATAGCAAGGCTAGATATGTCCCTGAGCTTCGTGTGTGAGAAGAATATTGCTTACACTTCCCCTCCCACTGAAATCCTTGGAGCTCCATTTGAATACGGTGAGTGCTCACAGTCATGGGTGCACCTTGCAGCACCAGAGCCTTGTGCTGCCTGTAACGCCGCTGTGAAAAGAAAGTTTTCTCCAGATAGGAATCCCATCTCTAACCCATTGTAACATGTCGCACATCTATAACCATTAAACATAAGAGCACTGCAGACCAAAGACACAGCAGGAGGAAAAGACTACATGAAATCCAAGTCAAATCATGCTGAGCATATCTGTCACTCAGTGATGCCTATCATTGCAAGCCTGTGAGCAGCCCCGTCTTGCTGGGCTCCTCAAACTGCCAGAGAAAACCTGTTTCCAGTAGTAGGGGGAGGCTTTCTTTAATCCTAGAATGGTCCAGATGGTAGAGCACTTAAGACTCAATTAGCTTCAATATGTAAGTATTTTGTACTTATTTGGCAAGCAATCTATGAAGACACATTGTAACTTTATTTGAATCTCAGTCTAGGCTTAATTTTAAAGCATTTTTAGTTGTGCAAGGCTCAAGCTACTGTTTTTCCAAGTAGCATTGTGATTTCCTTCAGGATGGTGAATGCACACATTCTGTTTTGTTACACTGGTATGCTTTATTTCTACCCCTTCATTTATATGTACATCTTCATTGCTTTTGAAAAAAGAAAAGTATGCAGTTAATTATTGGACTATTTAAACAGCTGGCAGGAATTAATGTGGTTCAACAGATGTTCACGCTCTTCTTGTAGCCTTTCTTAGGCATCCACAATGAGCCAGTGTTCAGACAAGTTCCTGGACTAGTCAGAGCTGTGCTCTAAAAAGGGTCACCCGTTCTTATGCTTTTTAATGAAGTGAATATTGAATTAATACTCAAGGCAGTTTGAACTTTTAGGTTTTGCAGGTTTTGCTAAAAGATGCAAGGTTTAGACAAAAAAGCTTCATGTGTTAGCACTCACAGCAGTGACTATAGCCTTCTTGCAAAACCGTGCTGACAAGATAGATAATACTCCTGTATCTTAAAATAAGCACTGATTTACATCCTGTAGCAACTGTGCTGGTGGTGACTGTCTGCCAGGGCTGAAGCCCACTGTGAGTGCAGCGTCTTATTCCCCAGCTTGCTCCAGCTGCACATTCATCTTCAGGAAGAACTGCGTGCCAGGTTGGCCTTCAAAAGATGTTGTCCTGTGTTGGCTGGAGACATGAGGGAAAATCTGTTGGCTGGGGAAAGCCCTGACCTTCCAGGCTGCAACCACAGGCTTCAGCAGGCAGCTGGCTGAGTAACTGGCAACAGTCTGATCCTGGGAGAATGACATAACTGCTTGTTGTAGAGCAGATTTACTCCAGAAGCTAAATGGGAGTGTGCTGTTCATTGCGTATTTGGGATGAAAGCCTCTGCCCTTCAGCTGCGGGCTGAACAAGCAAAAGGATTGATCCTTCTGAAGGAATGGAGAGTGTTTGAGTGTTTTAAAAAGGAGGTAGAAAGAAGAATAGAAGTCTAAAAGAGTAATTTGCAACAGTCTGGGGAAAGACACTAGTCACCCTTACTGTAATTTGTGCTTGTGGTTGCACAACACGTAAATAAAACCTTGCACATGGTGATGGAAGATCACTATAGAAACACACAGACTTCTTTGAGCCAAATTGAGTTTCCGATGGCTAATGCAACAGCTCTTCTTTCCTCTTTGCATGGGTGAGCATATATTGTGCCTTTCACATAAGAAAAATATTATGAGAAATGATGTTGTGAGGCTAAGGTTTAAGGCTATGGCATAAATAGATGTTGTGTCCACTCATATGGCTAATAGTAGTCTTAATACAACCAGACTTTTATCTTCTAGGATTTAGAACAGACTTGAGTCCGCCAAGATTGTGCAAGTCATTTGTTTCCATAGAAACCATGCATTAAGTTCTTCTTCAGAGATTCCTGTTAAATAAGAAAATTGATGTTCCTTCTGACTAGTGAGCCTTTAGAGAGATAAGCCGATTATTATGTTAGCTTGATACTGCAATGTGATACATGAAGTGACCACCTGGTTCCCAGTTCATCAGAGCATTAGACAGTGGTCTTCTCTGGCAAGCTCATGCAATGGAAAGCACTTGGGAATAAGCCTTGATTCCTAAAAGGTCATAGTCAGTAATTTCCTCCTCCAGAATAAGGGTGGTGGTTTCAGGTAGACCTTAGGGTACAGTTGTATCAATCACAATGGTTTATTTCATGCTTATGCCTGCAATGTTTATTGTGTGCAGCCCTTTGAGAAGGCCTTGTCCCTACTGTAAAGGTCCCCTCCCACAGCTAGGCATTGCTGAGCTGTTTGGTCAACCCAAAACGCAGATGCTGTTTTGGAGCACGTTGGAAGAGGCATATGCTATTACTTCAGATATGACTTCAGAATAGAGGTTATGTGAGCATTTTACTGTTCAGGGAAAGCGAGGAACTGTAAGTGCTCTACTTAACTGTGGTTAAGGCCAGTACAGGTGAACATTCAGTTAAAAATTGAGAGCACCATCTGCATCTACAATTTCATTTAAATACGGAGCACTAACCTCACATTATATTGCTTTTATACATTGTTTGGTGTTCCTATTTCTTCATAGTTCATTTACTCGACTCTTAGGTGTTGCTTTGCACATTGGTCTTCCTTGAAACAAGGTGACAAAAACACTCTGAAACATGCTGTAATGGCAGACTGGTTTCAGTCATCTGATTTAAAACTTAATTCAGTTGCAGATGTGGTATTTGGATTCAGGTTTTGAAATAAACCTGTACAGAAAATGTGTCTCTCATTGCTAGATCCAGATATCAGTCTAGATCTGGTTTCCTGTGAAATTCATGATGATGGGGGAAATTTGGAGGAAGAAAGGTTGAAAACATTATTTAAGCTTTTTGGGTACAGACAGAATATAAAACTAAGGTTGAGTGCTGTGGAAGAAGATGTTCCTGTGTTTAAGGAAGCTGACTGGCATTCAAGCACACAAGGAATATTTCTTCACTAATATTGCCTCTGTGACTTCAAGCCAGCCACCTGAAAACCGATGCACTCCATGCACCTGTTTTCCCCCTCTAGAAAACCAAGTAATTGTTGCCCACATGGTGTATCCAGGTAGGATAGTGATTTGTCAAAATTATATGAACACCAGCTCTCTAGTACCCACTGCTTTCTCTGGGGCTATGTGTACCTTTCCACAGCCCCTCTGAATTTTAGCATTGATAGTTTCAGTTTGGAGAGATCTGTGTTGTGTTATTAACATTGCCAGTCCTTCTTCTGGTGGAATATGTTGTTGATGGTTTCTTCCTCTTTGCTTTAGGATCCTTGTGTTGGTGTCATTTTTATATGTTCCCTACCATACTTTATCCCTTTCTCTTTTTTTGTTGGTCTGCATGTCTACCTTACCTCCATATCTACGACATGTGATGTGTTCCATGTAGGCTAGATACTTGTTCTTTGCTCTTTGTTACCACTTTATGCTGGTTTTGCCCAGATATCGAGGTTAATTTTTTTTCTGATGATCATTAAAGAACCACAGATGATTCTGTAACTATAAACAGCCACAAGGAGATACCATCCTGTGCCTCTGCTATCAAGACTGCTACTATAGTCCTACACCTTTACTTCTTAATGCTGTGTTGTGTTCTACGGTCATAGACAGTTCACACATAGTAATCAAATATTATCACTATCTATTTCTCTTTATATGTAACAACAGGTGTTACACCAAGCAAAAATGGATCTTCATAAAGGCCCCGCTTTCTAGCACCGCTATTTTTTTTCTGTGATGGATCTGCTCCCATATGACAATATATATGTGAATCACATAGTGTAATAGGGCTTTTAACTCAGACACTGTAGGTATGCTGTACAGGAAGTGATTGTCTCCATGGTTAAAAAAAATGGAGAACTGCAGATCCTGAAGAAGATCTAAAGAGCCCTTCAGAGCTCCGATTCACTGGGAACTCTAACAAACATCGTTGTATCACACAAACTAGAAATTCACATCCCACATGTGCAACAGAAATTCACAGGTAAGAGCAAACCCCCAGCCTCACATTCCAGTTTGGAGTCTACTGTTATTAAATGGACATTGGAGATCAACCTCTGTCAACTCCAGAGATATCTCCATCTAGAAGAGGGTCAAGATGCCTGGGCAGCATGAGGAAGCTCTCGCTGCTCGTGCCATGTGCTGCTCCCCATAGGGCAGTCAGGATTGCTAGCACAGCACTTCACATGAGTAGTAAACTCACAAGGAAATGCTTATTGGATTTACAGCATCCTTCCAATTACAGGAACTTATAGCTTTGGAATAAGCAAAATTAAATGACCAAAATAAAGAGTAAAACTCAAAGTATTGACCCATCTAGCAGGAGAAGTTTTTTCAAAAAGAGAGAAAATTTCCATGCATCTGGGAACATCCCATGCACAAGGAGCAGCATCTGTGCCACAGGGCCTTTGCTCTCCTTGTTTACCACTTCTTGAGGAAAAGGAAAGACACAGAGCCAAAGCCTGTAGAAACCTCCAGATACACCACCCTCTCCTATCTCATCCTGATTTGGTAATCTCTTGGAGTAGCAGCAACACAGTGGTTTGGAAAGAGGTTTCCCTTGGGCTTCTGTGCACCCACAGCCATCTGTCCTTTTAAGATCGTTAACAATTGACACAAGATGGTTCTTTTTTCTCTCTTTTTGTCTTTTTTTTTTTTTGGCTGAAGCAATGTTGTAATGTGTTCTTAGGAGAGAAGAAACACGTCCATTTGATTTAAGACTGACAAGTCGTTTCAAACACATAGTTCTGCATGCCCTAGAAGCAAAGTAGCATCTGTGTGAGGAACTTTACCAGCGTGTCATTGCAAGTGTCGCTTCAGGAGAGATACGAAGGAGGCAGCCTGGGTTGCTTACTGCATGGTCCTTGCTCTTCGTGTCCTGGAGCTAAATGCTGGAAAGTTCTGGCTGCTCCATGTAGACTGTAAGAGAGGTGAGAGATGGTGCTGCTTTGGGACCAAAGAGGTCTCTGATAGACAGATTAAAAAAAATAATCTGGGGGAGAAAAATATACAGGGCACCCTATGGGATGCCTTCTTAACAAAGCTCTTTGTCTTCAAAGCATAACGGAGAAGAACAGTGCAGGTAGCAGCCTGATGAGAAAGTAACTGAACCCAGCATTGTATGCTTAGGTTTTGAGGCACTAAAAATCTCCTTATTAAAAAAAAAGATTTCTGCTTAGATAGAATCAATCACAACTGAACAAGCAGTGGAATAGTGTTTCTGTAGGAAAAACATAAGCTGTGGGTGGTTAAGCTTCTCCGAAGGAGTGAAGGAGGGAAAGGGAAATTTATAAAGGTATGACTCGGGAGAGAGATAAAAGGGATGTATGTTTCTGCAGCAAAAATAAACTACATAATAGATTAAAATGGGAATTTATGGTCACAATTTTAGAGAATGTTCAATAATATTTGATTATTCAAATGCCTGTGAGTAACAACAAGAAGTTTATCAAGGAAACGTGGAAAGTAAGAGGCAAATGTAGGAAAGAAATGTGATAGCGAGGCATTTCTAGAAAGGCTTTCTGTTCTCCATGCTTATGTAAAATGGATAAACAGCACTGGATTTGGCACTGGGTAATTTTATTTCCTTTAGCAGATCCATTACATTACTGGCTTGTGGTGTGCAATACCGTGTTTCTTCTGGATAGGGAGTGGCTCTGAGCCAAAATAATGTCAATGTTTCATCCCATAAATAGAAGCCGACTGAGCTGAGTACACTAGATTCATTTATTTTGTTCTCAGATGATGTTTGAAGTTTTCAGAAGTGAAAGGAATCCCTTTCACAACAGGATGTAGAGATGATTTTTTTCTCAATGATAACTGCATTTCTTTGAATATTTTATTGCAATTTTCATCTCATATTTGGTAGTTTGGGAGGTGGGGAAGGATGGTTCATTAGAATTAATGCAGACACATCTTGAGCGTCTTTGTATATCTCCTGTAAAACTCTATAGAAATACTCATTCTTCTGAGATCTGATAACAAGAGACTTTAGGAATCATCGATATCCTTTTCCAGGTGCCATCTACTGTTCTTTAGCATTGCAGAATGTGTTTCATTTGAACATAAGGCAGGTAAGGAGGCTTCCTTTCTCTCCTCCAGGGTTGGGTATTGCGGTTGAGTAGAAAAAATCTCCTTTACTTAAATTAGCTAAAAGCATCAGCCCGACACAACACAATGTATGTGTTTCTTCTGCTAGGGTTCACTGATCAACTGAATAAAAAACAGAATCTAAACACAGCAAAATATAACTGCTCCTAAAGCAAGAATATAATTGTTATATGACCATGTCGATCCTGCTTATTTCTTTCAGAAAGTTTGAATGCTTTGAGATTGTGTCTGGTTAACATTTTTTTTTTAACAAAATCTAAAATAAGCCCAAAATTGCTTAGTAAGACAATATTTCTACTGCTTTAGAAAAAGTAATACATAAAGAAAAGTAATACATAATGAAAACCATTAAAACAAACCCAACTTTGGAGCTGGATGTGGTATGCATGTAGGCCAAATTCAGTGCTGTGTAAACTGATGTAGGACTGCCTAAGTTCTGGAAAAATATTGGTATTAATCTCTTCAGTGCATGCACTGGTAGGAGCTTTTCAATAAAAAAGTTTTTGTAGCCTAGAATTCAGGTGTTAAAATCAGAATTCCCTTTATTGTAGAATCCACTGGTGACTATTAGGAATTAGAGACTCTGGTCTCTATTTTTTAAGTAATACCCTTAATTTCTGTGTGCATTTCTCATTTTTATTATGCATTAGTTGAGTGCTTGCTATCTGGCATATTTTGCATTTTCCACTGATGCATTTTCATTGCAAAATAAATACCTAAATAGAATGTTATTGAATTCTTATCACAACAGTTGTCTGTCTCCTAATCCCAATAAGAAACTTAATTGGCCTTGTACAGCCTTCTACTAATCCTTGATAAAAACTTAATTAAGTGGATGGGATATCATCTACATATAATTGTGAGTGCCTTTTGCTTGGTAGGCAGAGTTGAGAAAATAATTTCTTTTCATCATCCTTTAGAGGAAATAAGAACAGCTCACGATTAATTGCAACTGTCTTGGCAATTCTGATCTTTATAGCTCAGCCAAGGCTGGGAAAATTGCTGCTGAAGAAAACTGCAGACAAAATGCATAAATTCGTTGTTAACTGCATGCTTGGTCAGTTGAAAAGTTTGTGTTATTATGCACTGTCCTATAATTTAAAGGAAGATGTCAATAAAAACATCAGGAATGTAGATACTAGCAGTACCTACTCCTGTAGTTCAGAAGGGTGGTTCAAAAGGGGCAAATACCCAGCCAAATAATAACACATCCCCACTCTGTTTCCAGTCTGTTACACATCAAATTGATCTGCAGTAACTGATGATGCATCAATTTTTCTACTGCAGATATGTCAGGAAACTGTATAAATAATTAAGGGAAAAGATGTATTTTTAAAAATATTGGAGGAGTGCATTAGATAATGTTCCCAAGCCATGAAATCCTTGCAT
This sequence comes from Crypturellus soui, assembly GCA_032275445.1. Lineage (NCBI taxonomy): Eukaryota > Metazoa > Chordata > Aves > Tinamiformes > Tinamidae > Crypturellus > Crypturellus soui. Next base: position 171,525 of record JAUBNY010000342.1, read on the forward strand.
TTTGACAGTAGCATAGCAGTGTGCCCTACCATCCTAGTTAAATACATACAGTAAATGGTACAATGACACTATCAGAATTCAAAGTGCCTACAGCAGCTGCATGTGGGGGAAAGAAATTTGTACCATACCTTTCTGTACCCTTTACAGCACATCTATTTTTAAATCTTCACAGAGGACTTTACTCTTTTTCTTGTACATGTCAGTGTTATGTCAGTTAGTTATCACTTTTATTTTCTTCTGACTAGAATAACTTGCAGAAAGAATTCAAGAAGTAAGCAGACACGAGACATGACATGAGCACAGTCAGGTTCTTATAGGAAGCAGCTTTAAGCCTTGCTCTGAAATGGGATCTTTTTTATTTCCCCCTCTCCCTGCTTTCTTTAATTTTTTTTCAGACTGTTTGATTCTGCTTAGCTTTGTATTAGGGAAATTTCCAAAAGTGGGAAAGGTTGAAGAAAACTAGGAGAGGAGAGGCACATTTCAGACAGCTGGGAGGACTAGCGTGAATAATAAATTCTGGCTGTGTGAATTGCTGAAGATCTGGCCTACAAAGGATGGTTTTGGCTCAGCATCTACCCTACTGCAGGAGCACACGGATATGAATAATGGATTTGATTTACCAGCTTGTTATGCCTGTCTGACACCAGTGCAGATGTTATGGAAAGTCATGGTGAAATGGACAAAAGAGCAGAGTAACCTGCCAGTTGTCCAGGCTGGAGGTATGCAGGGCTCATACATAGGGAGCTAATCTGCGCCAAGCTTCAAAATGACAATAGAGAGTAAATTTGGTGGGAGAATGTGGGTGGTTCTTTAATTGGATGAAGAGAAATGAGCAAATGGCAGCCAAGGAGGAAGCGTTGAGTGTTTTTTATCATATGCCAAGTCTGTGTTTCAGGCCCTCTTGGGCTGTGCTCACAATTCCTGGTCCTGTGGCTTAGCAGTTCCCTACTCCTCTGATTTCCAGGCACTCGGCTTTCCCTTCCTCTGGACACTGCCAGCCCTGCTGCTGTTTCCATTACCCTCTCCCAGCTGGTTCCTGATTAGGCCTGCCATGTGCGCAGGTGCCCCAGGAGCAGGGCCTGTTTTTTCACATTATCTCTATGCAGCTGGGGCTCAGCTGCTCACAAGCACAACCAGAAGTGGCCAGCATTTGTCTAGAAAACAAAGATTTGTCCTAATACTGTGGGTGGAGAAAGAAGCAACTGGCGACCATTGGAATCTTCTGACCTCTGCCATGGCAAAGCCATGTCCTTTCTTCATTGGTGACTGCTTCTCTTCTGAGAAACTGCCCCATTTGTGGGAGATGTGGGGGAAGCAGACTCTGCTCCCCTTGCTTTCTTGCCCCTCTGTTTCAACCTAGGATGCAGGGGTGGATGATGTGAGATCAAATGTTTTAGTACCTTTTTTTTTAAATGCGTTTCAAAAAAACTCTCTAGTGCTGATTTTTAACTCAACCCAGACTGTCTTAGTGTGGATATATATTATGCTACAGCTGTGCAGGTGAGATTCTGGTCTGCCTGAAATAAGGATGGTGCAGCTTCTGCCCCTTGACTTACATCTGCCAGTTAAATCTATGGAACATAAAATCCCTCAGCTCCATAGTGAAATGGAAATTAAAATCTCAATTTCTGCAAATGGTTTAGGAGTGCTGCAGCTGAATGTCAGCCTACAACCCTAGCCCTGCCTGCCTCCTCCATGCTCCTGGAGGAAGTAAATGCATCCCAGGTCCTTTGTATGGGGGCTATGCCTACAGTTTTGCAACTCAAATGAGTAATACATTGCTGGCTGGGTCGTGATTGCCCTAGGGCTGCACCGCTGCAGTGGGTGCTGTGGGGTGCAGGCACACATGCACTGGCCATCTCACCTGTGCTTTGGCACTGTGGCCAGAGTCTGACTCGAAGACCAGGCACATTTAGCACCTCTAACCATTTAGGTATTTTAAGAGGCCTAGCAGCAAAAGTGTGTGAAATATTAGCATCAAGGCCTATATTTTTAACTATCTCATTTTTTCTTCTTGTGAGGTTACTTCCAGAGTGTGACTATCCATTACTTAGCCATGTGGCTGTGGAGTTTTTATTATCCTTTTCCTTTCTCAAATCTCCTGGACACCTTTCCAAATCATGATTAACTTTACGCGCTTGTTCAGCCATCCCTGACACTGAGCTTAGCTTCTTTCTTCTTCTGTCTTAACAGTCTCTCCTTATCTGACAGTACAGTTATATTCTTTCACACACTGTCAGGTAGTGGCTCTCCTCTCCTCTCCCCTCCTCTCCCCTCCTCTCCCCTCCTCTCCCCTCCTCTCCCCTCCTCTCCCCTCCTCTCCCCTCCTCTCCCCTCCTCT
>JAUBNY010000342.1:173965-185968 GCA_032275445.1 Crypturellus soui
CTCCTCTCCTCTCCTCTCCTCTCCTCTCCTCCCCTCCCCTCCCTTCCCCTCCCCTCCCTTCCCCTCCCCTCCCCTGTCCTCTCCTTTCTCCTGTCTCTGCACTCCTCAGTAAACATTTCACATGGTTATCAAGCATAATGATGCTTAAAGACTGGGGATTTTTATATTACTTTTGGCAATGCAAGTCTCCCTCACCACACATCTTCTGCACTCAAAGCTGCAGGCTGCCTGGTGAAAAAATGGTGTGGTGAAAAAATGTCATTAATTTTATTGGTCCTAGCAACATGGTTTGCTCAGATTGCACTGATAACAGCAAAACAAATCTGTAGAGCAAAAAGACTCTGGCCTCTCAGTACAAACAGATCTATGATGTGCCTGGACATCATACCTGCCAGCATACCTACTTCGTACCAGCATACCTACTAGCAAACTTCCCCTGCTGCCGCTATGGCTCTGTCTCCCCTGATCTGCTGCTAAAGGAAGTGCAGGTTTAAATCCAATGAATTCCTGCTGCAAGAATAAAAACCTCAGCAACCCGGCGTTTTGGAAATGTGCAGCACTACTGTAACTGCCTGCAGGCACCAGCTGTGGAGCAGCAGCCGGCCAGGCTGGCCTCTGGAGAGCTCAGCACCAAAGCAATCATCATGTTTCCTTGCATTGAGGTGAACCTTAACACAAACCTTAGGCAGCTGCGTGCAGTGAGGAAAATCCTGGCAACGAGTCATGCTTCAAATCAATATTTCTTCCCATAGGTTAGAGGAAGTGGTCAAAAGGAAGATGGATTTCCAGGACACACTTCACCTTAGTGCATTCTGCATTCTGGCCCATTCCCACTATGTGTGTGCTATGGAAGTCTGCATTTGCTTGATCCAGCAAAGCTGGTAGGTGTGCCGCAGTGCCAGCACACTTAGGTGTTGATGCTGTGTATAAAAGGACTCTCCTAAGCCCAAAGCAAGGATGAAACAGTGTGACTGCCTCCTGAAACTGGAAGGCAGGAAATGTGGTAAGTTAAATTAAGGCTAAAAAAGGAAATGGATTTAAGGAAAAACAAAACAAAACAAAACAAAAAACAGAATCTGGAGATTTCAGATCATCAGGCTATGATAGACTCTCATGTTAACCTCATAGAAATGCAAGTTTTTGGCTAAAAATATTGGTTTTGGAGATGTTTAGGAAGACAGTGCTGGCCAGATCAGTTCCTTGAGCTAGCTTACTATGTGGCTATCCAAGGAGAGGGAAGCATGACTGGGAACAGGGAGCCTACTATTGATGGAGCATCATACTCTAAACCTCAGTGACCTCATACTCTAAACCTCAGTAATGTATTTAAAGTAGCAATTGTTCCCCAGTTTTTGATTTTTGTTTTTAGTTCTTGTGTTCCGTTTTGCTTAGCAAAGAGCAAGCTTCAAACAATAATTCCATTCACCACTTGAATCAGGATCAAGAAGACATATTAATCATGGATTTATGATTAACTCTGATGATATCATGTGACTAATCAAGCTCAAATCCCTATAGAGGGGAGGTATTTTAAGAAGAAATATCATAAACCTAGCCAAAGCAATAAAGACATCTATTGTCTTTGTCATTTGTTCATGAACTACACTAGCACATGATTCATTAGTACTGCAAAAAATGTGCTCTAGGGGCATCATGTTTTCTTGCTGCATTACAGATACAAAGGTCAAATTTTAATATGAAAGATCTTGAAATTTCCTCTGAGAAAGATTCTGATTGAGACCAGTAGAGGGAGAAAGCAGGCCAAAGCCATAAATTAGTGGATTTCATAAAGATTTATTGTGGAAAAAAAAATGTAATTTATCAAGTGCAAAACTGTTGTTCAGCTTGCTGCTGCGTTCCTTGCTCTTGCCCATTATTATTTGCTATACTAAAACCAAATGAAGATTATTATTTGCTTTACTAAAACCAAATGAAGCATGTATATGTTGTATTTTCCTATTTTGACAGAGAAAAAAGGAAGATTCAATTTGAGAAGCAGAGTTTTAGCAGTCATTATCTGAAAACTGCTGAAAACTGCTCTGTAATATTCACTTAAGAAAAAGAAAATAGTTGTATGTATGAAATACTTGCTGCAACTCAAGCAGGTTGATTTTATGGGTGTATAAGATGTAAGGTCACAGGAGACCATTCAGCTGAAGGAAAACTTTCTTGGTTCTACCAAGTGTTTCCATCACCAAGATATCTGACTTGGTGTCAGTTCACTGGCTGTTCTGAAAAAAGAGGGGCAAAACAGAGAGAAGCATAGTTTTAGTTTAACATTATGTTAATGTGATAGTGCTTTTTAATAGAAAATAATAAGCTGTTAATATCTGAACAGTTAACTTCTTTTACATTAGTTAATGTGTTTGAGTGATTAAGTATATATGTTGGTAGCTGAACAAAATTATAAACCTAGTCACGTTAAAAAAAATTGGAAAGACATTGGCATTGGCATGGAAAGACATTTTTCCTAGAAAATTATTTCTGTCTTGAAATTATTGGTGGGTGTCATTCATAATAAATATGGCATGATATAGGCAGAGAAATGCATAAAACCTCGCACAGTCAGAACATGGAAGACAAGGAATGGTAGTACTCACACCTGAAGAGTTATTAGAGTGACTGAAACTCACAGCATGGGTTTCACTGTTTTTAATAGTCTTCCTCATACAAATTCAGACTTTATTTTCATCACACAGTTTCTTCTCATTTGCCTGTAAAACATTTAACGATGTGGCTAACATCTCCCGTGTGCAATTCATGACCTTCATCCTTGTAGTCTGTGGAATGCACCACAAAGTGTTCAGGATTTATTACACGTATTTAAAATAAATGGGAAAAAGTTGAGGGAGCAAAATGCTTTAATGACAGAATGTAGGTAGATTTCGGACTGTGGTGGTCCTCTAAGAACGGGCTCCACGTGTGAGTGATACCTTTAGAAGGCCCTGGCTCCTGCTATCTAGACTGTGAGTAGTTGGGGTGTTTCAGCAAAATAAAGTTGGCCTTTTAGTCCAGCCCAGAGCCACAGAAGAGATTTGGATGTGATGGGTTGAGGTCATTAGGCATCTCGAAGAAAGGACTGTGACTATGAACTTAACATGCCTATCCATCATAGATGACATGGGAAGAAGATGTGATATGCTTGTGGCAACCTGTGGGGCTGACAAACTGCACTATAGATCTTTCTTAATCTGGCTAACAGAGTATAATCCTTCAATATCTATAAACTATTATTTGTCTTTTGCCCTTTCCTGAGTCCCTGATTTGACCTAAGTTTTAGACACTCTCTTCCGTAAATATGTGTACCTTTACAATTTTCTTTATAAGGAGGAAAGGCTGCTCAGGGCTTGGAGCTGGTTTCAGAGAACCCGGTGCAGAAAACCCACTCCTGGACTAGACTCTTTCTACAAATTCAAGAAATTTTACTTTTATTTTTCATGCACCTAGTAAGAATTTATGTATTTCTTTACTGCTTTTTTATCCAGAATTCATCCATCTTCACCATCATTCAACCCACAGAGCCTAACCTCTCAGTAAATCTTTATTGAGGGGCTATAGGGAATCTTCTCTGCATATTCCTTTATGGTACCAATTTACTTCTCCACTGGCAAAATATCCCTTTCCACTAAGTGAAGAGCCTGATAATGCCTTCAAGGATACAGCACTTTTCATTGTTCAGAACTTGATATGACATCTTTTATTTGTTTGTTTATGTGTCCAGTAAAGGTTAAGATTAAATTGCAAGACAGACATTATTGTTGCAAGTGAAATAAATGAACATCAAATATAAAAGCTGAAGTCTTACAGGAACAGTGGTCTGACAATTTATTTGGTGTTCTATTTTTGCTTTTGAAAGGGCTATAACTTGCAGTAAAGCTATTTGTGTGACTACATCAAGTGGGATTTGGTATTAAATCTATAACTGAATATATTCCATTAGGGTTGTTTAATGTAGAGCATAGAATAGTTTAGAAGTAATGAAGTCACATAATACTTATGATGTATACTGGGTCACCACTAATAGTTGCTGTGGAGACCATATCCTCTCTTCTCTTTTGCCATAGTAGTACATAATCATAGTGCTTTTGTTTTTTCAAGTATTATATTCCATGACACTTTCAAAGAAAATGAAAAAATAATGACGTTCACCCGAGACAGTTTAAATAAAGGAAGGGGAACTCTTCAATTTTATGCACCAGACTTCAGAACAGGAGTATGGAGTTTTATTTCGAATTCCACAGCACAATCACCCCTTCAGATATGGGTACATAAAGCTACAGAATTGGCAGCACTGAAATAGGAAGGTTTGGAATTTTCAGTAGGAGTTGTGGGCCATCGGTTGTTCCTCAGATCAAACTATCAAGCAATCACACCATGTAGCTTGACTGCACGTATCGATGGAGGCCTGATCTAAAGGAGTGTGCACAGGGAGGATCCAGTCAACCACAACCTGTGTTAAGCAACACCAAATGCAAGTGATTTTAAGCTAATAAATGTTCTTTTGAACATTCAGATTTATTTTATAGTTGTGGTCAAATGCTTGTCCTCTCTAAGAGCCTTCATGGGCAATGAGTCTGTCAGTCCCAAAGTGCCCTGTTACAGGGGAACACAGGTATCTTCCCAGTCATAAGGCTGCCTACCCAGCAAACAGCCAAGACATCAGAAAAATCCCTCATAAGATCATCCACAAGGAGACAACTAAGGAACTCTACATGGATGTTGAGGAAGAAATGGTGATTTTACCAGAAAGAACGTTGGACTAAGACTTGACTGAAGGGACTTATATTCCTGCTATTGCAGACTGACTGTGCAAAACATTTAGACAAAAACATTATCTAAGCAAGACTGCTTGAGTACAAATCATCTGTAATTGTTCTCATGATTTTATTAATGATGCACAGATACCTCCTCTGTACTATTTACACAGCTTTGTTCATAATTATACCATGGCCTATGGCAGAGATGCCACTGAAGAGAACAATAATTGGCACCCACAGAAAAATAAACAGTTTAGGGACTAATTAGGGACTAGTCTCTCCCCTTAAATTCTTATTAATTAGTAGATGGAGGTATTCAAAAATCCCAGTGACTATTATTTTTATATATTCACCAGGAACTTGCATGAGAAAATAAAGTTCAGTATACAAATATTTGTCTGGAGTGTCACACCCTGTTAGTTTTAGAGCTGAGCAGGGGAAAGGGGCATATTTCATTTATTCCTGATGTACTGAAGTGCTGAAATACACCACTTGCCAAACTGGAAAGGCAGTACTCAAATAGATTAAAAAATGAGAAACTGATGAAATCAAGTTTGCAATAGAGAATTTTGGCAGATATGGGCTAAAACAGTTATAGATTAAGCCCTGCAGAGCTCATTCTAGTCCTGCACAATAATGCATTTGTGCTCTGCGTGCAGCCCACAATCAGGATTAGTTAAGGTGAAATTAGTGACAGGATCCTGTCAGAAAAAGTACCTTTAAAACATTATGCTTAAGTCTAACAGCTAATGTGAGGTCCCAAGGCAGATGTAAAAACACATTATTTGGATTTGGGACAATCCCCAGAGGATTTGATTTGCATAAAGCCACACAATCATTTCAGCAGCTTGTGAATATATAATCCTGCTCCAGTACGTCCCACGCTATTTCAGATTTCTGGGATAAGTTAAACGAAGAATTTTATTTGGTATGTGGGAAAACAGCAAGGAACAAACTGATTATACAAAATACCGGGAAGGGAATTAGAGCATTCATGGGTTAAGCTCTTTGAAAGAAGCACAGTGTGTTTTCTATGGGTTTGTACAGAACTTAGCTCAAAGGGTACTCAGTGTAATCATGGCATGTGACAGGTTTTGCAAGAGTATGTCTAACAATAATTCAATTAGATGTGCCAGAATCTGACACATCTACATTCACAGTACTTTGACACCGTTCTTTTCTAAAAAGGGGTGCTGGCATGCAGCCTTATTTTAATTGCTGTAACTGTCTCTACCATGTGTCTGTCTTGGAACTTTTGTTTTAGTGACAGAGAAACTAACTTGATGAAAGAATCATCACAGAAGTATTTTTTGCTTCATGTGTTTTATTTTAATAACCATCTCTTGTAGGCATATTGTGCAGAGAATTTCTTGCAACATCTGTTATTACTCCAGCTATGTAAATCTTACTACCGGTCAATTTATCTAATTAATACAGTTTGTTTCTCTAGCTCTGAAATGTTTATGAATTAGGTTGTGTGTTATTTGCAAAGAGCTGGTCCCACTGTCACTGGGTATTTTAGCAATTCACTACATCCATTTTTTCCTTAGTCTTGTGGTACTGATTCGGAATAGATGAATAACAAAGAAATATGGACTTAAAGATGTCTGCATACAGCTTTCAAGAATGTGTAAATACTTGTGTGGGTAAAAATTTACATGACTATTTCCATACAGTGGAAAGGGAAAGGAAAAAGGTGAGTAAACTTGCCTGTTTGGCACATCTGAGAAGTGGTTATGTTCTATAATGCTCAAATAAAAGGTTGAAAAGCTCTGCTTAGCTAGTTTTCTTAAACCCGTTCTCACGCAAAAAAAAAAGAAAAAATCAAGATCAGAGTTTCTTTCAAAAAGTAATTATTCAAAATTACCTTATTCAGGGTGTGGTAAAATATAACATGTTAATATAATATATTTTTATTTTGCCTATTCTTGCTTAAGGGAATTCATTCTTCTTGTGTCGTATAAGATTTCTATGGCTCTCTTCGTGAGGATTCATTGCACTATTGCTGTGATTTTGCTGGTCAAATATAAGCAGAAGATCATATAAGGTATATTCTTTGCATCTAAGGATTGCTTGTCTGCATACAGTTACCAGAAGGGATAAAAAAGCCATCAGCTACATCAGCTTTAACCCACAGCACTTGGATTGATAACAGCTTCTAAAATGTATTCATTTATTAATTTAATGATTTCAAATAACAAAAAACTCCACTTATTTAAATAAGAACAGCATTTAATTGGTGTTTCTTTTAAAAACCTGAATGTTGTAGATCTGGGTCTCTGGGGATCAAAGCTGTTGAGTAAAGTTAAGTTTAGAAGCAAATTAGCAATTTTTGGCACTACTAAATGACTTGAGGCGGTAAAATCAAAAGACAATAGCTCTGCAAGCAGCTGTAGATAAAGGATATTGTTGTTTTAAAAACAAAAATTCACAGCCATGGTTGATTTTGATACAAAGAACTCTAAAAAGCTTATAGAAAGTACCACTAAAAACATAAGAACAGGAGCTAAACTGACACTCCCTGCTCTACAGGTAGTGTTTGAATCTGTGAAGTCAAAGATGATTTAAGATGAACAGTCTCCTGTTTAGGTGGAGACCTGAATGTTCCTTATTCCTCTCTTAGGTCCCATGGAGTTTTTTTTTTTTTTTTCTCATATTCCTAAAGAACAGAATAGCACTTGATATAAAAGACAGTACCACACCTTCAGCACTGCTTTGCATTGGATATACATAAAGCACTGAAGAATAACTTCAGTTTATCACATCCCTTGTGCTGCTGCCTGTCTTTGGATGGTGTTGGAGCGAGAGGGAGTTACTGCACAAAAGGTAGGGCTAAATGGAGAAAAAATTATAATAATAAAAAAATAGGACTTTTCCCTTTTGTATCTCAGCCAGCATCACATAAAAGAGTTCTTTTTCAGGGAAACTGAAGAACTGAGAGCCTTTCTAAGAACTTTTTTTTTTTTTTAACTTGTGGAGTGTAAGAGCCAAATCTTGTCCTCACCCATATTTGTTGGCAGGTGAAAGTGAAGAGCACTAAAATCCACCAATGCTCTGCAAGCAGCTCCTTCAGACACTTTCAGGTTTTCATTTATACATTTTATATAAATTATGAAAAATCTATAGTAGCAGTGGCAGAGCCAGCATCATGGACTCTTTTTGAAATATTTGAATAACTCTTTCAACTCTATTATCCTTACACACCATGTTGTATACACCCTTTATAGAATAAATCAGTATTTATGAAGTTCTTTGAGACCCTAAAGTAAAAGGTTACAATGAATTGCAAATCATTATTATCAAATTATTGTTCCCTACATTTTATGGAATACACTGAGAGCTTAACAGATCTGCTGAAAGCAATAAAGACTTGATTACTTGTTAACATCTTTATTTTCTGCCTTGAGATGGCAACAGGCCAAAATAAATTAATAATTGGTCCCTATGGTTAAGACAGTTACTTGTGTCTTTCTAACAGGTACTGTCCAAATCTGCATGATCAATTTCATTACTCTGACTGCTTAAGAAAATCTACCCGTGTCAAGAAGGTTGGGATGCTAAGGAAGCTCTTTGCAGAGTTGGGATCTTCCTTCATATTACATACAGGAGAAGGCCAGAAGCCTCGTTCCTATTTCACTGAAACAAATGCAAAGCGGGACAGTTCCTGTGAAGGTCCTGGTCATCTGCCCGGCCACCATCATCCCTTCCCTGCAGGGTCCTCCAGCCTGCCAGGCTTCTCCAACAGCGGAGGTGCAGGAAGGAGTCAGCAAGAGCAGCCGCTTCTCCTTCCCAGGAGGGACTGGGCAACTTCATGGACCTGCATCCAGGAGCTAGAAACCCTTGGTTGTCCAGTTCAGACACAGTCTTTTGTTTTGCAAATCTCCCTGCATTCATTTAATTTGTTACAGAAAAAGAGAGCTTCCTGCACTCCTGGAGTACTGTGTTATTGTCAGTGAAGCTCTTTAAATAATCTGGTGTGAATGAATGAGTTGGTTAACACCCTCTTTCTACATCTCACTATATATGCTCGGAGGATATGAAACCAGTGTGAATTTTACTTGCACCTAAGCCTACATGTTTGCAGGTTTTGTGTTCATCTCATGTCGTCAAAGGATGACCAAAACGCCTGACGATACTCCGAAGTCTTCCTAACAGCCTCAAGCCTGGTTACGCACACACTGATGCAGAGGGTCGCTCTCTGCGGGCCGGGATGGCTTCACAGGCTGCCAGAACTCACGCTGCGTGGCCAGGGCAGGCTCCCGCCTGCCCAGCAGGTTTGCCAGCTCCTTCCTCCTCTCAGCCCGTGCTGCCCCACGTGCGAGGGCAGAGTGCCAGCAGCCCCAGGACAGATGCCGGAGTCGCATATTGGCCACTGGCTGCCTTGAATCACGCATAGCTGATGCTATGGCACCCCTCTGAACTTAGCTCTGAGATTTCCCAGAAAAACACCTGCTTATTTCAGCCTGCATTTACATGACTTTTTTTCTTTATGAAAAAGGCAGTGTTGTCACAAGAGAAACTCACCACTAATAAAACACCTGTTTTCTTGTCCTGCATTGCATTATTATTACCTACTCATCTTCTGCAAGATTTTTTCCATACTATAGCTTATTTTGCACCCTGCAGCACAGCAGAATGGTTGCTGTCCTACAGATGCGTATTGGAGGTTTGACTTCTTTTTTAGTTCTTTCCATACTGAAGTTATCGTAACTGTATAGCCTGCAGTTTAATGCAACTCTGCTGTGCATGTAAGGAGGACTGTGAATTTCAGAGGCATGAGAAGTGGATAACTATGAAAAGCATTCCCCTTTGACCACCTCCACCTCTCTGTTTCTGATAACACTCATACCTGCCCTGTGCCCGCTTCTCTTTGCAAAAACCCAGACTTTGGTCTTCCTACTCCTACTCTTCTTTGTTCCGTAAGGCAACTTCTGTGCGGGAAAAGGGTCAGGCACATTTTGCCCACTTGGCAAGAGTCCCAGTGCTACCACCTGGGTCTCATCTTGGCAGTGCAGATTCTCTCCTCTAGATGTCTGTTTATTTTACTTTCTTATTTAGATACATATTTTAGTTTTTAATGACTGCTAAAGAGCATCATACATGATTTTAGGGCAAGTCTGGTGTATCTCTTTTGCCTAGCAGTGCTTTATGCTTATAATAGTGAAAATAAATTTTGCTTTTTTTTTAAACCGATGCAAAGAGTAGTTGATTTCTTTGGAAGTGGGGCACCAAAAACATCAGAGGATCACAGAGGCGATAACCAGCAGATTTGAAATGAGGACAAATACAAAAGACCAGCAGGCTACCCCCAAGGCTATTATCCCTTTTCCCTTGTGCATTTCTCTTTTCCCTCTCCTAGTTGCACTTTATTCAGTTGCTAATGGTTGTTTTAAGCATGATACAAGTAAATATCTCTCCCATGAAGTAATTTTGCATAACAACAGCATACCAATTACTATATTGGTATGGAACAAATCAGTCTGGAGTCCAAAAGTTTGTCTCCAGCAGAGTTGAACATGAAGTATCATAAAGAAAGATTAAAAAAAGAAAATCTCAGTTTGCACAATAATGCTGCAAAGGTGAAAACTTATTTCTGAATTCAACCTGGTATTAGCTTATTAACTTGAGTATGAGGAACGATGGCACGATTCTACCTGCTTGATCTGACGCTTGTGTAATCATAAACATTGTGTTTAATTCATATTGACGGCTGACTTTAAAACAGATTGTTCTTTCAGTAATTCAGCTAGAACATTGAAGATTGATTTCTGCTCAGGTATTTTCTCAATCATTAAAAATGCTGGGAGCATGCTATTGATTACTCTTTAATACAGGCAATGAATGACCTATCGTTTCAGTCAGCTGCTGATTCGTTGCCATGTCATGTAGCACTTGAAAAATGCCACTGTCAAAGATGATTTGCTCTTTTTGTAGTTATTATTTTAGAAAAAGTAATAACTATGTTTTTCTATTTGGGAAACACCCACATGTGTATTCAGGTATGTGTATGTGTGGGAAATAAGAGAAAACACTTGGTAAATCTTTTTTACTTTTTTGACATGTACTTCTAAATATGTCTGTCTTACAGACTGGTAACCATTTTACTAACATAGACAAGTGCAGGTTAACATAGAACTAGATGTTTGATAAAGTACTTTATTTGTTATACCATAATATTAATGTAAACAAAAATATTCTCCTAGAAAATATTTTCCTTGAAAACCTGCCAGGATTTACCGAATATATCTGCCTTGACAAAGCACTTCAACTGAGATCAAACAAAAATGCACCTTGCAGTGAGCAGCTGCAGCTATTTTAAAATAAAATTAAACAAGCATGAAAAACAGTGATGAAAAATAACACCGGAGTAGAAGTAATTAGTCTGATACAGTGCAATCTGCAGTGACACAGGATGTATGAAAGAGCTCAGTCCAATTACAGCAGTGACTCACTGATTACGTGATGGATGGCCAGGCCCCACCTTCGTTACCATTACCCAGTGCTCTGGATCCACATGGCACCAATTCCTGTCTGTTTGTACCAACCCGTCTCCTCTGCTTCTAGAAAACACCTCCATACGCAGCCTGCAGAGACTCGAACAAGTATTGCCTGGCAGCATCCATTTGTTTCTCAGCTTTATTTGGAGAAGGAGCATTTTCTTCACAGATGAGCCCCCAGTACTGCTTTTGCAAACATTTTGAGTGTGTGTTTGTGGCATTATCGGGCATTACATTTAAGATATACGCTCAGCCGTTACCCTGCTGCCTCATGGGCATGCTGTAGACCAAGCCTTGCTCCCGTATTTATAAGGCGAGGGCATGAAACATGAGATGCCTTTTTTTAAGGAACAAATAATTTAATAGCATTTACACGTGTAAAGGCACAGTAATTGGATCAACACCTGTCTAATGATGCAGCAAATTAACCCCTAGTACTGCCGTGGTTGCTTTGGAGACTGCAGGGTCTCGGATCCCTCTCATAAGCAGCACTCGGTGCCTTCCATGGCCCCGGTTACTGAAGCGGCCAGGGCCAGGTCAAGTTCGAGGAGTCCTTCCTCCCGTCTGCAGCCTCCTCTGGGCCTGCAGCCACCCGGTCTGTTTAAACCCTAACAGGCAGAGACGTGTTGGGATCCACTCGCCACAGCTGGGCCATGAGGGAGAAGGACGACAAAGTGACAAACGTTTGGGCCCCTCTTCGTGACACTGGCCAGGAAAACAAAACGGGGGGGAAAGAAAAGGAAAGGGGG
>JAUBNY010000342.1:186203-199393 GCA_032275445.1 Crypturellus soui
GCCGCCGCCGCCGCCGCCGCCGCCGCCGCCGGGGGCGCGTCCCGCTCCGCTCCCGCCTGGCTGCCCTGAATGAGCAGCGGGCGCGCTCGGCCGCAGCGCGCGGCGCGAGGAAGTCGCTGCCTGCCCTCCCGCTTAGTGCAGCTCGCGGCCGGCGGTGAGTAAGGCCGGGGGGCTGCGGGGCCGGGAGGGCGGCAGCGCGGGGCTGGCAGTGGCAGCCGCTGCGGGCGCGCTGAGGCAGCCCCGCGCAGGTGGCGGCTCCGCCGGTGCGTTGCGCCAGAGCTGCTCCAGCAGACAGAGCTGCCTGGGCAGCTGGGGAGCTCCCTGCGTGGCTCTCCGCGCTCCGTCACTGCGGTCCTGCGTTACTGTCATTACCATCATCGTTATTTTCCTCATGGAGCGTTTTGCTCTTGATTAACTTCTCTGCGGATACCAAAGGCATCAGCCTAGCGTGTCCCTGGCACGGGCTCTGTGCAATCGCAGAGCTCCATGCTTCTCATCTCCGCTTCCTACGGAAGAGCGGGCCCTTTTTTTTTTTTTTTTTTTTCCTAGTATCAAGGTCAGTTTGTTGCAACTACTGTGGGAAATGCCATATGGTTGAGGCAGGCTTGTCCTAGGAAAGGTAATAAAGTCGGTCTGCGCTCTGTGCTGTGGTTTGTGTTATATTTTAAATTAATGTAACCAGATTAGATCACCGAATGCCTTGGAGTGCTTGTGCCTCCCGTTCAGAGTGCGTTCCCAGCCGGGCATGCTAACTGTATCTAGCAACCTGTGCTGGCTGCTTTCGCTTCACTTTCTGCTTACTCTTGGTTACTGCTTCCTGCATTTCTGAAAATCAGGATAGCTGTCTGTGGAGCCTGGAGTGTTCTACAACAGGTACAATGAGAATTTTAGGAAACAGAATGTTTTCATTCTTCTGACAATCTGTTTTTAGAAGGAAAGAGAGAGAGAAAGGAAGGAACGATCAGTTTTCATATTAATATTATCAGACACTTTTATGGCTTTGAAGATAGTGCTACCAAGCTGGAAAAAGTGTTTTTTCTTTCTTTTTTTTTTCTTTTTTCTTTTTTTTTTTGTTTTGCAGTGGGAGGTGGGAGTGCTTTCCCTTAATTGTGGTACCAATTCTCTGAGAGTTGTGTTGAGATCACGGATTCTGCCCCTATAGGTAACTACCCGGCAGTAATGGCTGCTGACCAGCTCCAGCCCGAGAAGGTGCCTTGATAAAACCCAACATGCTGTACCCTGTAGCTCACCCCTCAACTTGCCGCTTTAACCCTAACTATTCATTTTCTGGGTTGTATCAGAGCCTTTGTACCAAACACTTATGCCCCAGTGCTGAAAAAAAATATACAGCAAATCTACATCCTTCATCTGGAATTTGTGAGATAGCTTACTACAATGCATGTGTTGGTTATGAGCAGGCAGGGACAGTTTACGACAGCTGTGGCATCCTACTTGCATATGAGGACTACTACAGCCCATTTTACCCCAGCCTCTCCTACTCCCTCCTGCAATGAGGATAATTTTGAAGAAAAGCATTGCCCTCCTATTACAGCACTTGCTTCTTGAAGCTGTTTCTGGTCATTGTGACACAAAACCTATCCTTTCAGATGGGATAATGCTTTTTTTGTTTGTTTGTTTGTTTTGTTTTTTAACAGTCTGTCTTCGTCCTAGCTACTGCTCTCTAGGAATGATGCAAGATGACACTCCAGAGCAAAACAAAATTAAGGCTAAACCTCTTGCTTCTTTTCCTGATTAGAATTATTGCTTCTACTCTTGTGTGATGGGTACAGCTGAGCGTGTTCACTGCTAAACCAGTCTTTCTGGGTTATATAGGGTGCAACTGAGTGTGTGAATACAGCTGGGAATTCATCTTTATTAATGTCTACAGTAAACAGAACACTTGAATAAGTTGTAGTGAAACAAAACAAAGATCCCTAAATCATGCATGGCTGATACCAAAGAAAAGCAGTGTATGACAAATATACTATTGTTCGTAAATACAATACATAAATAGTGCATCTATATGAAAATATTGACTGCCTCACACTGCTGCCAACATTAATATACCCTATTGTGTTCAGATTAGAATTGCCACTTGGCAGTGTAAACCACTCTAACTTGCCCTTGGAGAGTTGGGCAAGGTGAAACAGACTAGTTAAACAGAGATCTGTGAAAACCATAGGGGGATTTTTTTTTCTCTTTGAGAGTTTTTAATGTCTTTGAGTAAAGTTACTTTCCATGGCTTATTTTGTTCTCTTTCCTTTCTGATCCATGCAGGTTAGTAACTCAGTAATTTATTAGAGACAGTGGAGGCTTCTGGTTTACTCTTGAACTACTGACAGCCAGAAAATAATATTTAAAGTGTGCTGTAAACCTCTCCTAATGCCAAGTTTCTGGTATCTGTTGTTTTGAAAGAAGATTAAGTTCAAGGGAACCGGAAAATAAACTGTCCTATACTTCGCTTTGGAAGGAAGAAAGCCATCTTGTTGCCCAACTTATCAAAAAACTTAGTCTCTCCACAGTATAAACATCTAAATATAAATGGAGGTGGGGAATTTTGTAGAAGGGCTAAATACAATGTAATTTGGTAAGATTTCAAGCCATTGTTCAGTTTTAGGTATCTCTTCTGAGTGGGCAAAGATGCACGTCTCCAAATTTTATGTAAATTTACACAGGACCAAGAGGAAGTCTTACTCTAACCCCTTATATGCTGACACTAGCAAAATCTGCTTTTGGTGTGGTGAAGGCTGCTAGTTGTCACCCACTTGTTATCTATCTATCTATATTTCTTGTTGTCTATATACTTTTTTTACCTACAGGTGATTGTATAAGAGAAATGGACTTTTGTGTCTGGTTTTCCAGTTGCTGCAGTTACTTCTGTCTCTCAGCAACTTTAAGATATAAAATATTGTTGTGGGACATTAATTTTGTATTCTTCAAGGTGCAGCACACCTCCAAATAAAATATTGCTTATTGAAGTGGAGGAACAAACCTCTGTGCAGATTAATCTTGAAAATGAGATGTTTTCAATTCTTTAGTTGACTCATGGTAACCAGTTTAGTCCTCCCTGTGAGTTCTGCTGCTGCTGGCAGGCAGGAAAGGAACTTGCCCTACCTTGGGTGAAGACCCAAACTCAAATTCTCTTCTGCCCAAGTTGTCTGGTTTTGCCCTTCTAAAAATGTCTTCCTGGACTCTTCCTTGCAACATATGTTGCCTACTGAAAAATAAACAGGTAACTGACCTGATGCAGCCCTCTGGATCTAGTCAGTTTAAAGGAAACTGAGTTAATTTACTGTAGAAAATGAGCTGGAGCTCTTGTGATAGCAATCTGAAGTACAGAGTCTCATCCAAAGCCTATTAAAGTGTATGGCATTCCCACTGATTTTAATGAATCTTGAAGCCAGGCAGCAGCTGAAATCTTCTTATATATGTACGTATGTGTGTTTGTGTGTATAAATGTGTGTGTGTGTGTGTATATATATATATATATATGTATGAAAAAATGTGCTTATGCAACAGTCCTTTGCGCTCCTACTCCCCATACAGAACAGTCTTCTGTTATAAACCAGCTTTCTTTTCTGTCCTTGGAAAAACATATTTCAAAATGTTTTGAATTGCAATGTACTACTTTTTCTAATCAACATTAATCTTGCGAGAGGATTTTTTTTTAAATGTTTTTCTTCTCTCTGGGAAGGACTGGCTCCTTCTTTCCCCTTCATCATCATCCTCTGGAGTGCTTGGTGTGGTTTTCTGGATGTTATCTCAGCACTTGTATCCTGCTATCATAAGTGCTTTGACATTTCTATGACAGACTGTAAGTAGGATTTAAATTGAATCTTGGTGTCACTTAGATTCGTGCGGTACCTTTGGAAAACAAAGAGCTCTGGGGAGGGCTCTAAGGGGTATGTTCTAGTGGTGCTGTTCTGTACAGCCTCAGCTGGGCTCAATCTAGATGGCAGTGAAGCATTTCATTTCCACAAGGACAAAATTTCTCTGTTTCCGTCAGTGCAGGCACAAACGTCATGAATTCAGTACCAAATACGAAGAAACCAATTCATGTCTAGAGGAAGATTGCTCTGAATGTTTTCCTTCTCTTGCCGTCTAAAAAGTTGGCATTCTTATTCACAGAGATCCATCAGAGAAACTTGCTGTTTTGGTGTGTTGTTACAATTGCTTAAAATTTTGTGAGCAGGCCTTATTAAAGGGAACCACTTTAAAAAATAATCAAATAAGAGAGAGGCCTATCTAAATCTTAAAGATGGTGGCTTAATAAATTGCTAAGTTCAGCTAAATAATATTTAGTGTTGGCCGCACCCCGCCCCCCCCCCCCCCCAAAAAAAAAAGGCATCAGGAATAAAGGTATGTCTGTGCTGTCTGGATGATCTTCTGAATTTGTAACACGATGAGCTACTTTGGTTCTCTAGTTTAAACTAAAGGAGCTCTGGAGCTGCTCTAGTTTGGAGGCAAATATCAATGAGCCACAAGTCAAAAAGCTGCCACTGAAGCCTGCCTTTGAACTCCAAAAAGTGCCTAACTGTGTCTTGTGCATGTATGTTCCTTGTTTGTATAAGCTTGAGATACAAAACTACAGGTTTGTGCCTGCTGGCCAGGGCTTAGATTTCCTCCCCATTGTGCCCTGTGAATGTGGAAAAGTCGCCAAGCTCAGACTCAAACCATGAGCCTCTTCTAGACATGGCTGGGAGTCAGTCCCAGAACCAAATTTGTGTGAACAAACTAATCCATTAAGTGTATTCTAACCCAGCCTCCAGTTTAGTTCTCAGAGCCTCTAGATCTAGTGATCTGGCTGTTTTAGATCTCTTAATGAATATTTATCCCCCAAACCCAAGGACTACCTGCTTCTGAAGCAGTTTTCTCTATGCATGGTGTGCAATTCTTGTGTCAACCTACTGCTGCTCATCACTAAGACACTGCGACATGTGGTTTCACAGATGTCACTCTTCGCTATTATATCTCTTACGATTCTTGCTTGCTCCAGCATAAATCAGAACTAGAAGTACTTTGCAGTTACCAGAGTGAATGTGGAAGGCACAGTCTTGTGACATTATTCTTGTTTTCTTTTATTTTGTTCATTTACTTGCTAATCTGGTAAAATTCAGTAATTTGCAATGGCTTTCTATATCAGTGGTTTGAATTAGCAATGATTTACTGTATTAAATTTGTTTTCACATCTGGCACTCCTCATGAGTATTGCCTTATCGTGGCAACTGCGGTTGGAATCATGTTCTTGCCTCAAAAATACAAATTTCTGATTCTCTGGTTCTGCATAATGCATTCTCAGTTCCAAAATATTTTTTAGATGAAATCTGAGGATATTATGATTTATTTTTAGTTCGAGTGGTGTAGGGTGTCAATTAATAATATAATACATTGCTGTGGGGCAAGAATCCTCTTTATTGCATCCTGTGAAATAGGGTATTTTAAGTATGCCTGTGGTGTTTGCATATTGCGTGGATTTTTTTTATAGATGAGTTGGTAGCAGCCAAGCAATACATTTAGCTGTGTACTTTTGTTGTTTTTTATGGGTTGATTACAGAATGGCTTTCAAATTAAGATGAAATTTTAAATAATTTATAATACCTTTTTGCCTGCATTAATAAAATGCAAAACTAAATTTCTATGCAGATATAAAATGAGAACTGCTTCCAGAGCTGCTTCAGGTTTTACAAAAGCTTCAGCCTTTCAGTGTTTTCTTCCCTAAATTAAAAGTATGCACAACTTGGATGAGAAATCTTATCACTGCTTTGTATTAGTAATGATACTTTGGTGTCTTGACCTTGCAAGAACTAACTTGATAGGTTTGTGAGGTTGTCACTTCTGTCCCTGAGTTAGCTCCTGTTTCTGCAGCTAGAGACTGCTGTAGTATTAGAGAAGGTTTTTAACTTTAAGCTATATATTAACCAGAATGCTTCTAATGGTCTCCTGTGGTGTGCTGGAGCCGCTGCATTGTTCAGTTCCTTCAGGCCATACAGAAAATGGGATGCAGGCACCTGAAACAGATCTGCCGCACTTACGTGCTGCTCTTGGTCCATGAATTCAGTATTGCCTAGAAAATACTTCTACTTAACCTCACCTAAACAGAGTTGGGGCCAGTGTAAGGATGTAGCGTATGTAGCCCAGCACAGGTGGGTATGGCTATTCTCACAGTCCCTACTCACAACTAATGCTCCAGAGGGGTAGGAATAGGTGAGCTTTGTGATTAGTCTTTTCTTTATGTTGGCTTATGCTTAAAAATTCAAATATGAAGAGTTCTTTGCTAGTTGTGGGGTAGCATTTGTGGGTTTTTGTGTTGTTTTGCTTTTTGGAGAGGAAGGTGAAGGAAGGGAAAGATGGAGACTTCCTTTTTTTGCTGTACAAGGAAGCTGGATGTCAACACTAAGCCCTAGTTGCTGTTTTTTTTTTTTTTTTTTGATCAGGCACCCAAGGTAAATCTGTTGAAATCTTATGCCTGCAAGTTTGCAAATCCCTGGCTGGGTCAGACCCTTCCTGATTGTTTTCATGCTCTAACTCCAAATGTAGGTTTTCTGCCTGACCTTCAGTGATTTGCCTTGGGGTTATTGACTGCCCGTTACATTAGCATTTCATACTAAAGGTTGAAGGCATGTGGAGAAGAGGCTAGTCATCCAAGAGAGTTGTGTGTCAGTGCACAATCACAGCGTTTTTTTTTTTTTTTTTTTTGTCTTTCTCTCTGAGCTGTCTTCCTCATTTCAGTGAAAGTAAAATCAACCTTATGCAGTTAGAATACTTGCAGATTGATCATCTCCTATAGCATGTTCCTTTATAAGACAATTGCTACCCAATAAGAAAATAGTTGAACATGATTTGTCTTATTCAGCACTATAAAAGCATGAAAAGTGAAGATGGAAGAAGAGACTGAAGTAAAATGAGATTATACAGAAGCTAAAAAGCCATTGACAGTGAAATGCATGTGGACATACACCAAAAGATCCATAATCTATAGCGGCTGTAGGGCCGTATTCTGCAACAGACTTTCATTAGGAATATGCTTTTGCCAGCAAACATATTACTTGTGGTAAGGGGTGTGAGTTTTAAATCACATTGTGAATTTTCACTGGGATATATGCTTTTGTATTAGTTGGTAGACCTGGTATGCTGACGTGAAATGGTCATGGTTTAGTTTAAAGACTTCTTTTAAAATGGTGCTTGTTTTTATCTACCAAAAGTAGATAGAAGTTCTCCAAATTAATCTTTAATCTTTTCCAGTAAAATATCTTTGCCATTTAAATAAGCTGTTTCTAAAACCTAGAAACTGTTTTTTTTTTTTTCTTTTTTAATATGTTATGCTCTGTCTTTGGAAGAGTGCCATCTTTAAGAGAGAGATGTCTCTTTTTTCCTTTTTTTTGCAACAAAATAAAATGTAGTTTTAGTAGAGCTTTCATGCTTCTAAATTTTTCAGATTAGAGTAATAATGCTAATGCGTTTCTGCTAATTTCCTAAATAGGTTACAAATTCAAAAATATAGGGTGCTTGCTGTGTCCTTTAAGCCTTAAAATTCCTACCATTATGATATATTCTAGAGCTCCTCTGGACAAGGTACACATGGTTATTGTAACAAGTTACATTAACATTGAGCACCTCTTCCAGAAGGAACCAAATAAACTTCACGGTTTCTTTCACATCCCCAATAAAATAAACCTAATTTTATTCAGGAACTTGCAAGCTATTCAGTTTTCTAAATAAATCTCACAAAAGGTTAGCGTGAGGCTGAAAGAAGAATATTTTCTGTTTTGGTTGTACAGCAAAATGCATGTCCATTTCATCTGAAATGGTTTGGCACAAAAACTACTTTGCTATTTCATGAGATCTTTAGTATATGTGTCATCTAAGACATGTTACATATGCAGAGTCTATTGTTATAACAGTGAGGCAGTATTTAATGTTAAAGAGGTTTTTATTTATTATTTCCCATCAGTACGTTTTTCATCTGTCATTTTGGGATATTTGTTAATTTGTAGTGAAAAGGGAAGAATGTCCACAATGCTGTTTACTGAAGCATCTTCAGTTTCTCAGAGTTTAAAAAGAGTGAAAATGACCATTATTAATTATGGTTTCTTCAGGATTTAATGACATGCTAGCTGTGGTAGAAGTGAGTTTGGACAGTAATGTTGTAATAGTGCTTTTATTTGGCTCAAATTTGCTTTGCTCAAGTGTACTGAGATAATCCAGAACCCAAGGGTTTCCTGTTCATTTTCAACCGTCATGGTTTATTTTTGTCACCAAATAAAGTGTGACATTTTTGCATAATGAAAGTAAATTTATCAGAATGGTCTTGTGCTGGTAATGTAATTACTTCTTTGGCTTATTAATTAAACAAAGCTTTCTTTTAAATATGAGATACTGTGAGGAAACTCTGCTATGAACAAAGTACCTGTGTTCTCAGCTCTGACTTAGAAAAATTGTTATTGCATTATCAGTAACTTTCTTCCCTTTTAACACATCTATAATTAAACATATAACTTTTTTGGTAATATTCAAACCACATCTCTATTTTCACTGTAGTCTGGTATTATATCAACTTGTACAGGAAATCTTCTATTTAGATTCTGTCAGTCTATCAAAGAAAATAAAGACTGATTGCTTAGTCACAGAATTGAAAATATATTTTTGAGAGTTTTATTTCCCCTAAGTTGCCTACCTAGAAAATCCTAAAAGTAGTAGAGTAGCTAAACAGAGTGGAAAAGCTCTGGAGTCTAGTTTAACTGCTATAAAGCTGGGAATGAAATATTAAAAGAAATCACTTTTACAATTGCAAGTATGTGAATTGAATAAGTTTGATTGTGACTCCTAATGTATCACTTTTATTAATATCTAGGAGCAGCAATAATTTATACTTTAAAGCAAAGATGATAGTACATTATGGAAATGGGTGAAATTTCAATAAAAACTGCTTGTATGTGGGAAGCATTTTAGGATATTCTTGTCTGCAATGCCAGGGGATCAGAGGAATCTACTTCAGATTCCTCTTTCTTCCCAGATAAACTAATAGAAAGTTGTGGATGGGGTGAAGCAATGTGTGTGCCTGACACAGAGCAGAAAATAGCAGTAAAAAGGGAAGGAACAGTGAATATCCATAAGAAGGAAACCCAGTCACATGGACAACACTTTTCTTAACGTTGTCAAAGAACAATCTTTGAGGAATTTCTGTGGGTCTCTGTGTAAGCAGGATCTGAATTCTTCGTTCTAACATTAAACTAAAGAGATCTTATTGCATAATATTTAATGAGACCATGTGTACAACTAACTTTATAATGTGGTTTCTCTTTCTCAAGCATAAGGTCTGTTTTAGTCTGTAGTAACACTTTACTACTTTAACACCTCGAGCAGCTTATCTATCATATGAGTGACTGGGAAATGTGCCACTTGCCCCCATTTCCCGTATTTATGCCCTTGACTGCTATAAAATGCAGACAAACACTATTTGCAATGCTTTCATTTTGTTAGGTTGAAGATGTGGATGTTGAAAGGGTTAAATTAAGTAAATATTTACTTAATGTGGAGAAGTTTCGCATTTAAAACAGATTGTAAGAAATATTAACATTTAGAATATTATTTAAGCAATTCCTGATCATGTATTGTAAGTCTAGGCAGTGTTGTTACTGTATGTTCATTTTTTTAATGTAACTTATGATGCTTGTTTTAGAGGATTTGCCATGTGAGTAATGTGAGTTTACTGGAAAAAGATATTTGGGGCATCATGCATAAGTATTTATAAACTGACATGATACATCGCTTTTGGGATGTAGTAGTGTGAAGAAAAATTAAATTCTGGAAAAAAAAAATCCTTAAAGAAATATTGGCAGACACAGACTTAGAGTTTATATCAGACATTATCTTTAAAATATTACATATACTGTGTGTATGTGTCTATAAAATATACTCTGTGTATAATGTATGAAAGTCAAAGCTTCTGCTAGCTTATGACTCTTAAGTATACTTGAAATAAAGTCTTCACTAGCTGACAAAAAAAACATATAGGGGCTACATAGGTGAGAGGATTTAGAAGTAAATTGTCCCTTATGATATATGTTCACAGACAGCTTTGGCTACTGAATCAAAGGGATGTTTTTCTTTGCAGATAGACAACAGGTGGGGTGTGTGTGTATGTGCATAAAAGTATTATTTTTAACAGTTTCCAAAAAAATTATGATGAAGACCTGGAGGAAAAACTTGTAACGCCAGTGCTAATTCTAGTTGTTAGCTTGGTGCAGAAGAATAGGAATGGTGTCTTTGATCTCCAGGTATCTTCACCATCTTGTGTCTCACTGAACTGTAGCCTTACAATGTGCAGGAGTCTTTCTAATGTCTATCTCAATTGCTTAAAAACGGTTTATTTCCTTTACCTTTATATCATGTCCTCCTATTTTTCCCATATTTCACCATTTCCATTGTTGTGAAAAAAGCTGACTGGGAAAGTTTTGCTTCTAGCCCTGAGTGGAGCTGCCAACTCATCTTTCCCTTAGTGAAGCACTTCATGTGTTTTGCAAAGTCTAGTTCCATACTGAAGTGCCTCCCATGGGAAAAACTGCAGGGGTAGAACATGTCCCAGAGTACAGCTACGAGTTCTGTCTTCAGGCTGCAATGGGGACGCACAACCTTGTTAAGCAAGTTCTTTTGCTTGCCAGTGCCTGGCGAGGCATTGGTGTAAGGAGCTCAAATGAGAGGACAGTTGAGTTTTGTGTGTCTGGTAAAAACTTCAGCACGAGTGTGTGCAAAACAGAAGAAAATTTTCATAACTATTCCTGACAGTATTTTAGCTAGATTTCAGTTCTGACATAGGTCTTAGCCATGCAAATGGGGGACTAGATAGTCCTTTGTTTCTACAGAACTTTTTCCTATAAAAAACAGTAACTTTATTTTTTGAAATACTTTTTCACGGGCTCTGACTCGTTGATTATGTTCTAGTTACAGAGTAAACCTAAAGAGCTAAGCAGAACATGTGCTTTCTGTGTGACCTTTGTTAGATGAGTGTTTGGAGAACATCTGTCCCATTGAGGGATGCGAATGTGCCATCTTCATTTCGCTTTCACTTCTATCCCATCTGCTTGTTTTTCTTCAAGAGTTGTTTTGTTGAAAGAGTGAATTCTAAACTTCCCTAACCAAAATTGGGGAGTGGAGGACACCAATGCTTCATTTTTGCTTGTTTTGTTTCAAAAATTGCAACTGTATATTTTGGTGAAGGAAATATTGTAAAAACAAGCAAATGAATCCCCCCACCTCCATTGGAGCAACTGATGAATTGGCTTCTTTGGGAAATTAGAGTGAAACACAAACTTTTTCGTACTATTTATTGTATTCGTTGGAGCACTTAATTGCATGCCATAGGTTTAGCAGTATTGCTTAGAGATAATTAGCAGCACTCAACAAAACAAAAACAGAAAGGGAGACATTTGGCTAACTCATGGTAAAGAATCTTACAGAACTTCTAAATCTGATTTTGATTTAGTAACTGTAATGTATTTTTGAGGGCAACATTGAGGTGTTCCCTCAATGTAATTTAATATCACAAGTATAATTTAATAAAATAATTCATTTCATAATGTTCATATTTTATGCTTTTTCAAATTGAGAGTGAAAATACACATGGCACCAGAAATAATTCTGCAGAGAGGGATTTTCTTCTCTGTGGCAGCAAGTTCTTTCCATTTAAATGGTATACTTATGATTTAGATGTGTTTAGGAAAAATATAAGTGCTTTTGATTTATTTTGTATTTTGTCGCGCTTTATTTTCAGATATTCATCTAGTTTTTCATATTCAAGATAGAATATATAATGGGGAGAAAACTGGATCTTTCTGGGTTGACTGATGAAGAAGCAGAGCATGTACTTCAGGTTGTTCAGCGAGATTTCAGCCTCCGTAAGAAAGAAGAAGAAAGACTCAGGTAAGATGAAAAACATGATAAAAATGATGTTGGTTTATAGCAAAGTGATTATCAAGGAAACTGGAGAGCACATTTCTCTTGGCCTATTCAGACAGCATAGCTCATATATTCTGATGTTAGAGGCTCACTGTGTAATGTTTGATAAGTTGCCCTGTATTTATTAGGAATGTAACTTGTGTTTGGTAAAGCACAATTAGACAGTTGTTCCTGGGGAAAAATGCTGATGTGGTAGATATAGCAGGACTAAACTTATACAGTAATGCTATCCCAGCAGCTCAGTACACTAATCAATGAACAACAGCTCAGAGTAGACCACCGACCAGTAAAGACCAAACAATCTGAAAACCGTCTGCCTCCAGCCTTACCAGCCTCAGCCCCAAGGTGGGTGGTGCGACTCGTATCTTTGGGGATGCCTCATCATGGAGGACCTCAGGGACACCTGGGACCAAGTTCTTATGGCTGAGACCAATGCGCTTAACAATGTTCTACACCTGACTGCTGATAACGGTTGCTTCTGCTGGCAAAGAAAGGGGAATAGAGATAACCCATTTTCTCTAACTTAATATTTTTCTATGCATTAACCGTGACACCTTCACCGAGGCAATAAATGTCATACTCCTTCACACAGACCCAATTATGGCATAGGATTCCAACTGAAATCACAGTAGTGGTTCCTTCAGCATCTGTGCATGTGTGCTGCGGAGCCTATACAGCAACTGTCTTGAATATAAACTTTTGTTCACAGAGAATTATTTGTTTGCTATGTTATGTGCTTTTTTGTTCTTGTAGCTGATTTAGTGTGCCAACCTTGGTCCTTACATGGAACTTTTTAAGCCTTTCACATGCAGTATTTATAATAACAGGATTTCTGTATACTACTTTGTATCAAATATATTTATTTATTTCACACCTACACCACTCTTCTGTGCATCACTCTAGGATTGTTCCAGTTAATAGCACTTTTTTTTCTGAAAATCAAGACTTGTTATGTTAGGAGAAATATGCAAGCTAAGAAGACTAAAGGGTTACTATCTGCAATTTCACTTTGCCAGGAAAAGATTAAGAATTTATAAACATACAGGTAGAAAAGTTTATCTTTGTTCTTAACAGATATTTTTAAGGTAAAATGAATCATAGAATCATTAAGGTTGGAAAGGACCTCTAGAGACCAACCCCCCTGCACACAGACGGTCGCCTAGAGCACGTGGCACAGGGCTGCATCCAAGCGGGTCTTGAAGATCTCCAGAGAAGGAGACTCCACAACCTCTCTG
>JAUBNY010000342.1:199493-290978 GCA_032275445.1 Crypturellus soui
AGGCCCAGCTCCCTCAGCCTCTCCTCACAGGACAGATGTTCCAGGCCCCTGATCATCCTTGTGGCCCTGCGCTGGACCCTCTCCAGCAGCTCCACGTCCCTCTTGTACTGTGGGGCCCAGAACTGGACACAGTGCTCCAGATGTGGCCATGAAAAACCATTCCAGAGCTAAACATAAGATCCATGTTTCACAATATTTTGTTTGGTCAAATGTTAATTTATATTTCCAAATGCTTATAAAAGGCATAAGTGTATGGAAGTTCTTTGTTCTTGCCTGCGTAGTTCCATGTAGCCATTTTTAGTCAAGTGTGTGACCTTCATATACCAAAGGTAGCGAGTTAGCTATGGGACACCTTGCATTGATGTAACACTACTGTAGCTCTTTTAAAATTGGGTATGAGGAAAAAAATCAAGAACCTTCCTTGAGGTCTTTTAAAATATTTATGAATAAAACTTGCATATACGCTAATGTTCTCTTTATCGTCATATAGTTTTGTCATCCCTTAGAGAAGAACAAGACAAATTCTGAAATGAAATGTAACACCTGTAAGAAGCCAAGTTTGTATTTGTATTTTCTGCTGCAAAGCTGTCTTGTACATCTCTGCATTGAGAATCTTCAGCACTGGTTCTCTAATTCAAATGTTTCTCCTCAGTTTATGATGGTGTTACCAGAAAGACTCATGATTCTCTTGTACTTTTTTTGGTGAAACAATTAGCCTGGTAAATGTAATACATCTATAACTATATGTAATTAGTTATACTTAGAGATTAGTGTGGTTTATTTCTTATGCCTTGCTGCTTCGTATCTATGCAGTTTCTTTTTTTTGCCATGGCTGTCTGCCTGGCATCACATTAATAATGTTTACTGTTCTTTGTTGCTTGTTCACCCATAATCTTTTATTTGATTATGTGTTCGTTCTGTTCTTTGGCAGTAGTGTTATGTTTTTATTTACTCCAGTGTTAGTGTAATCATTCAGAGTCACTGTGGCTAAAATTACAACACAGACTTGTTAATAGATGGGCTTAGTTTTCTATGAATCAGTCAAACTGGGCAAACCAGTCAAATCTGGTACAATTATAAAAGGTGCTTCATTTGAGTTGTTAAGGATGCATGCTCAGAGCTAGACTGGTGTTTCTTGTATGCTTTACCTCTGCTGCAGAAGCTCTGCAGGCAGCCAGTGATCTACCAGGATGTTAATTTGTTTTCAGAGCAGTCTAGCTGGAAATGGTCATTAGTTTGTGTGTTTTCCATGGAGGGAATGTATGTGTGTGTATGCGGTATGTTTGTTACTATGTTTTTCTTTTTAATTTCAGGCTTCATGCATATGCAAAATGACAGCAATGGGGAAGGATGAATTGGTTTGGAGGTTGAACTTTAACACTTTGCCATGTATATATATATATTTTTTGTCATATCCATAACTTGTTTCTTTTCTTTTAAAGAGACCCTAGAGAAGAGCTTCTCAGGACTTACAAGGCTTAATTTACGTTTGTGAGAAAGGTCTCCTTAAATCTGTAAATGTGTACTGCCTTGTATTTTTCTGCTTATTGCCGGTGTATTTGGCTTTCCAGACTTCAGATGTGCCACTGTGCCTTCATGTCCCCAGCTGCGGCCAAAACCAATTCCCAATCTTGTTAGTTTTTTACTGTTACTACTCTATAAATATGCTAGTTCATTTGATCAGGTCAGGAATGCTGCGAAGTCAGGATGTTTTATTGTTATTGATCATTTTACGGGGGAAAAATAAATTACCATGTCACCTTATTGCTTGTAGAAGTTTTTAACCAGTGCTCTCTGTGTGGATGAATTACAGGGTGACTGTGCTATGCTAACACTGGCTGGACCATTCAGAACAACTGCAAAGAAAGGAGAAGTGAGAAGACACAGAAAGGCCTCCTGAGTTGTCTAGGGCAGAAACCTTCCAACAGCTAATTTATTTTAGCAAGTTATGGCCTAAACCGCTTATTCCCATTTTCCTACAGCCCCTGGCTACTAAATTTCCTTTGCCATATTGAGGGAATGCCAAATCAGTTATTTGTATGGTGATATGCTAATGGTAAACCTTAGAAACTTGTACTGGTGAAAAATGTTTGTCAGTGGAAAAAGGTTCTAATTGTTCCATCAATCTTTTTAATCACCTGGAACAAGGAAAACTTACTGACCTTCCTCTTACATGTGAATGTCATATGTGTGGTCATAACACTGTGATCATTTAATCAAGCTATATGGACTCACTGGAACTACATGAGGGAAGCAATACAAGTCTAAACATCCCCTGTGGCCCTCAGGCAGGACATGTCACTGTCTTGCCTAATGTGTCTTTGATAGCTTGTTGGGGAGCATCAGCTTAAATATCTTTATGCATTGGCACATTCAGTTGTGGTAAATAAAAGTTCATCAGTAATCAAAAAAAACATTTTCCAGGATTGTTTTACTTGCAGGAATAAAAATAAGTGTATGCGCTCAAGCATGTCTTCTATTCTCTGACTGTTTTGGTTATTCTTTCAACCACAAAATTGGTGAGGTACTGCCTAGTGCAGAAGAGGATGAAACATTTTTTTTTTTAAGTGATGATGGTTGTCTTTACCTGCTCTGTGTTTTTTTTGTTGTTATTGTTTGTTTGTTTGTTTTCCTGCTGCTTTTGTGTTATAGCTCACTGGAACGTAAGTTGGCTCTCAAAGAGGCTTTTGGAGAAGTACCCCATCATATCTGACAAAATCCAGAAATTCCTGCTTCTTGTCATATTACAGTAGGCTTCTGTGTATGCATGTGTCATGAGTCTTGTGGTGGATGAAATATTAAAGTCCTCCCAACCTCCCTTTACTGAAATGTTTGTGAGTCATATCAAACTGGCAAAATGCCAAGGCAGACATTTGTGTAGAGCGCTGCTTGTTGAGTCCATTGATTCTGCATACTAGTTCCTGTTCCACCTTTCTATAGCAGGCCTATCAAGCACAAACCCTATCTTCCTTGTGCTCCCCTTTCCCTCTTCAAGCTGAAGCAGTTTTAAAGCTATTTTCCAGGGGAGAAAGGAATGAGAGGCCGATCTCCTCCACGGAGCAGTTGCAGCAGATAAACTTCTCATCAATACTTTGTTTCCTGAAGTGATTTCATGGGAGTGTGCCTGTTCTTTACTCTAGCGAAGTGTGGGGAAAGCCCGAAGGAATTTCTGTCCCCTACTCTGATTCTTGTAGCATCCAGGCACAGCTCTGGCTTCTGTGTCTGCTCCTTAACTCTGTGAGGAAACCAAAGAGGGGGAGGTAATATAGAGCCTTTCCCTTTGCTACCTGTTAGTGCTAAAAGCAAGGCAACACACTGCTAAGGAGAATGATCAGCAATTTATGGGCTGTCTGTCACCTCTGATAAAAGGGGTTGGAGTGGTTCATTGCCTCTCTGAGGGAGTATTCTCTTTGCTGTCTGAAGTTAGCCCAGCTACATACTGCTTCAGTGCAAGGCTGTGCTGAGTTGTCATAAGCTTAGTATTTGTTTATGTAAATTTGTTTTTGAGTGTAACAAATGATTCATTAGAATCTTGGCTTCTGCTTAATATGTTATTTTGCTACTTCAGAGACAATGTTCCTCACATCCTGTGGAATTTATAAATATGAGTAACTCTTACTTTCCCTTACTAGGTAAGAGTAAAGTGCATCTAGGGCAGTATCACTGTGTTTTGGAGATAGCATTGACTAACAAAGTTAAGATCAAGGCATTTTTATTAATTATTTGCATCACAAATTTTACAGCAAAGAATCAAAGTTCCTTGTCAAAAGTAGTGACCCGAACAAATTTTGTATAAAAGCTGGGTAGACTGAGTGTCAGTAAGGATATGCTTCAAATGCTTTTAGAAGTAGACCTTGGAGTAATCATATAATGTGCAGCTTTGTTTAGTTGAGAGTCCACATCTCTGACTGTGATTTGTCCCAAACTCCATACTCTAACCCAAATGTGAGGTCTGATACAAAGATGGTGTGTAGGTTCTGCTATTTCAGCATTGCTCACTGCCCTGCTTATGAACAGAGGAAGTGACTGCAGTTGTCAGTATGGGAGGACCCAACTCAAGCTTTACAAGAGAGAAAACTGGGGGGGGGGGTGGGCGGGGAAAAGTAGCATTGGTAGCAAACAACTTTTGTCGTCTTAAGTTGCGGGTTTAGGTCCAGTTTTATTCTATCTGACAGTAAAAGGCAAGAGACCAAAGATCAGCTTAGACCTAGGTTCCTCTAAAATGGTTCTGTGCACATTTATTTTCAGCTCTTTTTCATGACTTCAGCGGAACCCCTGTGAGTATACTTTGTTATCCAAATGCCCTATGGGTGCTGTAGGGAAAGTCTGGTCAGGCCTGCTCAGCAGCAGTCAATTTGGAGGTATGGGACCCCATTTCTATGGCTTACATTCTTGAGTTTTGAGCCATGTGTTTTAGTATAAGTAAAGCAAAAATTATACCTAGAACTGCTTTAAATGTGCTTATAAAGACAGCCTTGAGTGATGGAAAATATTGATGAAGCAAACATGAAAAAAACATGAGATCCTGTTCATGAAAAGGTGCAAGAAGGAAAAGCACTCTTTTAGCGAGTGTTTATAGATAAACTTGTGAAGAACAAGTCCCCAGATAACACCGTCAGTACTGAACAGCCTGTGAGAGACCCAGCTGAAGTAGAGCCCACATTCCCACAGACCATGCAAGTCTTGCCCAGTGTGTGTATTGAATGAAAAGGCAGTATGGTGTTGTAGAGACATTATGAAATTTATTGCAAGCTTAAAGTGGTCTTTGTGATAGGTTATGACTGTTCAAATTAATACTCCTAGTTTCATTCAGAAGAGAGAGCACACTTAGTGATAATGAATAACCATAGCGTAAAATCAATATTTAGTCTTGGACATCTTCTGTATGAAGATTCTAAGCTGTTAAACATGACTGGCAGGAATAATCTTTTCCCACCTGAGTAATCCTGAAGTGGAAGGGAGGGAGTTCTTGAGTATGGACTCTTGTCTATGCAATTTAGTTATGCTGGAAATACTTGCTGGAAACATTGTCTTCTACAGAAGAAGTGCTTGAACTTTGAGAAACATTATACCAACAATGTGAAATACATTACTCAGTATAAATGTACTATCATTTAGTTCATGTTCGTGCCTTGTTAGGGGGTAAAGTGCTAATGTACTGTTAGTAGAAGAGTTTACTGGGGAAGCTGTGGGAATATCTGTTAAAGCTTTCCATAGGGTAAGCAATCAGCTAAGGATTCCATTAGATACCAAGGTATAACTGAAATGGGCACTACCTAAGTTTGTGCTTCTTATTTTTGAAAAATGTGAGGTAATTATCACTTACCACTGAGGATTTAAGAGATTCATGTTTACTTTGGGGCAGAAGCATGCATATTGATGGTTGCTACACAGTAATTTATTTACTTTTATTTTTATTTATTTATTTTTACTCTAATTGAATTTGGGGTAATATGTTCATCTACTGTTGCCCTTACTTGCAGTTGATGTACATCTGACTCTGAGGTTAGTGGAAGTGTTTTTTTTTGCTGAGCTGTATACTAGATTACATGATAAAATGTTTATACCTATTGCAAATTAGAATGGATGACATAATTTATTGTATGTTTGACTTGTTTGACTAATATCCAGACACCACAATACCTAAATCTCTTTATAAAGCTGTCTTACAATAGGACTAGTGTCTTCAGAAATTACAGTACTTTTGCATTGGTGCAGTTCTTCAGTGTATTAGAGATGCAAGCCTGTGCCTTGTGGCATATTAGTTGTGGTTCTTGCTCCTGCTCAGATTATAATTTGACTAGTAAATATTATAATAGACAGATATAATATGTAAATGGTGTTCTGACTTCTCAGTACTTTCTCCATTAAGGGATAGTCTCAAATTTAGTTGGCTTTTGTCAGGCCTGTTGGAAGTGAAGGATTTTGGAAATAGAAAGCAAAATTCTCCATTTTCATCTTAATCAACAAACTTTAGGAAGCAGTTAGAGAAAGAAGCCTGCTCGAGGTGGTAGGAATTTGAGATGTGTGCTACAAAAACATTGTTGACTAAAACTTGACAAAAGAAGAGTCTCTCACTCTCAGCTTCTGTGATGCTCTCGGTTAGGTCGGCTGATGTGCTGGTGGCCCTACTTACTTTTTCCCTCAGTTTTCATCAGTACATATCAGAATTTTTCATTTCTATGGTGAAAATAACACCGAGAGGGAAAGACCACTGAATCTAGATACACGACCTCATTAGCAGGAGGGCAGTTCCTTATCTCTGTAGTGATTGTATGGACTCTGTATTGTTTTCGAACCTTCTGGAAGTGCTTAATTTTTTACTTCTGTTTTTCTTCCTTTTTTTCTTAATTCCATGTATAAAAAAGTGCAATATGTGTGTGCTTCTAGTAGGCAGTCTGAAAATATGATGTGCCTCATAAACACTGTCTATTGATTTATCAGTATTTTATTACTTGTTGCTGCATTTAGTGTGTAAGAGTAGAATGAGGTCTGTGTTTTATAGCAATTATCTGTATTTGAATATATTAAAACTTTACTGTGAATTGATTAAAAATGGCTATGAATGCCATATTCCCTTTCATATTTTTGCCCTTTCCAATTCTTGAACATTTCTTTATTGCTGGCATAGAACAAACAACTGTCTGCTCAGAGGTAGTAATGAATAACTGGGCTTTAAGCCTGTAAGTCTAGTAAAAATGATAGTGACTTTACGTTCAGAAAGGAACTCTTGAGCAATTTATATAAATTAGCCCAGGAATGGTGGTTTGTGTCTGAAAAGAGAAATTATGGTAGCCTGATCGTTGTTTTTCCTTCCATCATGTGTACTTGCATTTCTTTTCTCTTTAGACTTTGATCGCTGGTATTGTGCTTAACTTGATCAGTACGCACATATCATTCATTCAGCAATCAGTACAGCCACCCTGGCTAAGTGTTTCTTATAGAGTGTCAAAGTGGGTGACAGTTGTGGATGACAGCTGTGGAAATAAGACATTTATAGTAAGTCAAACGTATGTTTTTCTTAATATGGGTTAGACTTTGAGCTCACTAAAGATACAAACTTGGGATTTGAAAAATTAGGGTATTTCCAAGTGGCCTAGTTTGAGAGGCTAACCATCAGCTGACCAGTATTTATTTGTCTTTAACTTTCTTTGGTCTAGGAAGCAGTTCCATGCACTCTAGAGCAAAGGCTTTCCTGTCTTTGGGGTAGGGTAAAGGTGTGTGTAAGGTAAAAAGACATAGCAGCTCATTTAATCAACTCTAGAACTCAGTTTCATAAAAAAAGGACAGCAACTTCATCTACTGCAAACAGCAATTCACTTTGTACACTGCTCACGAGTACTCAGTTTTGACCTATCTGACCCTGCTTTGGCGCTGGCCTTGGTACTTTTTGCAGCAACAGGGTCACTTCAAAATCATCAGTTTGCCCCCTTGCCCCCTTTCCTACCGGACACTATAGCTGAGTTGATGTGTCAGAGACGCACCTTATTTAATCAGTCACTTCTGCTAGGGGTGGAAGTTGGAGGTCCTGGGATTCATCAGTTGAGCAGTATGGGAGGAGACTATTAGCTTGGGAATTTCCATATTAAATCATTTTTCCACTCAATCAAATCCTGTTCAAGCAATAGCTACTTAGAATAAATCAACAAAGACGATAATGTTGGTAAAGAAGGGTGTGACTATCTGGTGCCATCTCTTTGGGTAGAAATGGTGATGTGGGGTGTGTGTGTGTGTGTGTTTTACTTATTTATTGTAGGCATTAATGCTTTAGCAGTGATGATTAATGTGATAAGTAAATATCCAATGTGTAATTGCAGTGTATATGAACAGGCAGATATTTTGGAAAAGGCTATGATGCCTTCTTCACGTAGTAAAGTAATCTCGTAATCCTGGTGTTTGCTGTTGGCTACAGAAGAGTAACCTCTTTGAAAACTGGCGGAAGGTTGCAGGCATCCCTTTGATGTTTCCACACTTAATTTGCTTATTGCAATGGGATTACCTTTGATTTTGTTTGCTTCAGCATTTTAAATGCTTTGTAATGGGGACTGGGGTTATTTGAGAAAATGGAGGTTGGGAAGAAAGATGAGGAAGAAAAAAAGAGCATTGTAGAAGCCACTGTCAAATGGTGAAACCAATGGTTCATATTCATTTTACTTTGCACATTAATTTTCATGATTTGGCTGTAGCTTATGAATCTAGATAAAATTCCTTTATCGTTTTGAGTTTTTCCTTCATTTCCAGACAAATGATTTCACTGCAGGTAACAGCAGTTAGAATGGAGGATTTAAAGTTCCCCCTTGGCCTCTCTTTTTTCTGAATAGTTTAAAAACAGCCAGGGAGGCGCTTCCTCTTCAAGAGGCTTAGGCATTTAGGTTACTGCATTTTGGAATCTAGTCCTACTTTCTACAGAATGTTTAGGTGCCTGATCTAGTACAACTGATGAATTAGTTTATGATAGAGATTCTAATGGGTATCAGTTTTTGTGAACCACTCTGTTGACAAAAATAGCAAGCGTTATATATTTTTTGGTATGCTGCCAACTGTAAAAAGTAAACACAACTCCTCTACAGATATATACGACTAAAAATCTCACGTGTTAGCTGCAGTGTCAATGCT
Organism: Crypturellus soui; assembly: GCA_032275445.1. Taxonomy (NCBI): domain Eukaryota; kingdom Metazoa; phylum Chordata; class Aves; order Tinamiformes; family Tinamidae; genus Crypturellus; species Crypturellus soui. Next base: position 208,110 of record JAUBNY010000342.1, read on the forward strand.
GTTGCTTTACAAGTAAAACGTTACCAGACACCTTTTGTTTGAATATGTATTAAGCCAGTTTATAGTAAGGAGTTTTGTTTACCCTTTTATTCAAGAATGCAGAAGAAGAATTTGAGGATATTAAGAACTTCCCAGACTTCCCTTTCTTTTGTTAAGTCATTTACTTAAGGGACAGTCAATCTGATGGATTACTGTTAGCGAAGAACCTGGTCAGCTCTGAAAACTAGACATTTAATGAAAGGCTCAGTAAATAATATCTTTGGTTCCTTCACATATCCTTCAGAATGGCCAGTAGCGCTCCTTAGCCCTCCACAAAGCAAAAAGGATATAATAATCTTGAAACATAGGATCATGAGATGATTTGTCTATCATATTTCATTCATATAATCATATGTAGATTATTCTGAAAAAACAACATGTTGTAATACCTTTCATTAATATCTTGAAATATTAGGATTTTGGGAATATTTTGGATTTTTGGTTTCAGTGAAGGCTCTATTCAGGTGCCGAACAGATATGACTATGCATATATAGGCTTGCATATCATAAGATTCCTCTCTTTCCTTCCCCTCCACACCTCTTCTTTTAGTTTTTGACATTTTACTGCTTGGCAAAGCTCTAAATCCTGCTAAAGGGTTCAACTTTCTACCTGGGTCATGAGCTATTATTTTCCCTCACTTGATTTGGTCACACATGATGCGCTTCCTGGAAGAATATTTAAGATTTGTTTTAATAGGTAGGCAAATGTTTAGAAAATTATCACAACTTGCCACAGTTCTGTAGGTTGAGGCAGTAAATATTCTGCTTCTATAGCCATAATAAACCACACAGATTGCTTATTGTGGAACGCTTGGTTTACATTGTGGTTTACATTGTGGAACGCTTGGTTAGACAGAACTACTGTCTGTGCGTTATCGACTTCAGTAAAAGCAACATAACGATTCTTTTTAAGCAAAGCCCACAGTTTCACTGATGGCAAATTAATAAAAAGCTGACTGCTTTCCTGGCAAGAATCATTTGGCAGGGTATCTGCTTGCCCTAATGATTTTTGTAAATCCCTGCAGAATTGTTAAAAAAAAAAAAAAAATGCTGCTGGAAAGAGAGCCCAGCATAGTGAGGGCCCTGGTAGAGCAAATTCATGGGGTCAACAGTAAAAGCAGCAGTCTGGTTTGTGTCAGCACTGTGGCAGTCTCCACTGTCAGTGTAGAGCACTGCATCTGCAGGAAGCTTCTCTTTGTGTCTGGCTTTCATTGGGATGCTTGAGCATCCTGCCATTTGCCTGGCTCATGAAGTGCATGGAGGGGGGGGCAAATGCATGCTAATTTCAAAGAAATGTGTGCCTGTGTGTACAAATTCCTTCTTCAAGATAGTCTTGAAGCTGTCCTGTGTGATGCTCCACCTTGGGGAAGTGAGGGAGTTAGTTTAAAAGCCTTTAGCCAAAATGCTGCAAGACGCAGCACGTTTGTTTGGCATTAGATGAAGTCCCATGTTTAATGTTTCCTGGTGATCAGATGAGCTCCCTGTCAACTCTGTAAACTTTGCTGCTACAGAGATTAAGCTGAATTCTTTTTATTTCATACCTTACTACTCTTAAAATCTCTGCAAGGTTAGTGAGATGGTATCACTTGTTCAGCCTTTTTGTCACCAGTTGCATGATTGTGAGTAATGAGGGTTTTTTTTTTTTTTTGGTTGGTTGTTTTTTTTGGAAAGATACTGCACAAGGTAATAAAAGCATCTGAATTTCAATTTAGTGCTGTTGTGTCATCAGAGCTTCTTGGGAATAAGAAGTTATGCTTATTGCCATCAAACAAGGCTGACTATCAGTGCACAGTAAGAATGAGTCTGCAGCTTAAAATAAAAAAGGAGAGTTGTATTTCAGCAGAGGTTAATATTTCTGGAATCATCACATTGTGAATCCATGCCTGATGCACTAACACCTCTTTAATTAAAACGTTACATATACAGAACCTCTTATTTCAGGTTTTAAAATTATTTTATCAATATTTTTACTCTTCCTGTGTCTGTTAATTAAAATAGAACTTCTGTAAGAAAATTTCCCTATAACTGGGTGCATAAAGCTTTCTCATATTCAGAGAAAAAATCATTTATTTGAGTTGTATTTTGTACATCCACTTACAACTTCATTTGAATGTTAATGATTAAATCATCATTTGAAAAGCAGATTTCAGTTGATTAGAACTACATATGTACTGGACAAAACCCAATTTCTTCTGCTTTAGCTTGTTTCCAGTAGTGTTGATGGGCTATCCACTGTTAACTTTGGTTGCAGAGAGTGAAGGATTTCTATTCTGTAGGAGTTTCTTTTGCAATGAAATAAAATATTTTTACTGCATGATTTTAGACTATAAAAGAAATTATCCTGAATTTGATTTTATCAAATTATAAGGGAAGAATGCAAATGATTTTTCTTTAAACCACTGGGTAGTGTAATCCTTGCCCTTTATTCCCCCTTCCCCTCCAATGTAAGGACCTTGTTTCTGCATTCTTCTCTGTTTGCAGTTGAAGGTTTTCTATATTTGTGCTTTAGGTTTTCTATATTCGTACTTTAGGTGTATATATAATATTTTTATGTTCTGCTGTACCTTTCTGTGTACAGAACAAGTTTTCTGCTTTTTGCTTACAAATTGCAACAATGCAGTGTTCATTGGCGTTTGACCTTGGGGCGACTTTTCAGCCTCTCTATTTGTCTTCTGTAAATATGGGTAAGGTTATTTATCTGTCTGATGTGCAGTATTGTAAAACTTTATTGCTTGTCTGGAGAGGGAGAGTTGTGAGGGAAACTTAATATCTGAAGTCAGTGCTCACTACTAGATGATGCACGAAATTCATCTCTTTATGCAAAGAAATGGCTTGCAGCTCCATATATGGTAGCTAAAATTCCCTTACTAGTCTTGCAAGACATAGACATTCACTTGAATGCACTCTGAATATTGCCATGACTAATTTTCCAACTGAGTTGGGGTCTCACTCTCTGCTCTTTAAACCTCCTGTGCCACAACCCTGTTGCAGAGACAAATCATTTCTTGATTCACTCAAACACATCTTTCTGTATTTCTTGCCCGATGTTTTGGTAGTGTTTCAGTAACCCTGAACACTGGAGAGATCAAAAGATCATAATCAGGAAAAGGATTCTGAGTGGTGATTTGGGAGAGCTTTCTTGCTTCCCACTTGTCTCTACATAGTGATGGAAGTGAAGAACACTTTTCTAAAAGAGGCCTTTCTTATGTTGGCTGCCAGGTGCTCTCTGATATCCTATCAAGGCCCTCCTTGTCCTTACAGATCAGTTGCCAGCCTCAGTGAATGGAGAGGGTAAGTGGTAGCTCAAGCCCATGGGCATTGCCTGTATCCCTTGCTTAGGGAATACTTGAGCAGTGTAGGGAATACACTGCTTTGGGCAGTGATGCCAGCGGAGGCAGCAGTCAGCGAGACCTCACTAGTGCCAGGTGCCTCCAGCACATCCGTGCCTGCTGGGCTTCCTGGAAGCTCTGGGGACTACGTTGCTTCTGGCCTACGGCAGATGTGGCCCTACTAAAAAAGGGCTGTGCAAGTGAGAACCACTTGCTTTTGTGTAAATGATATTCCCTCTCGCTGGATGGAAAGGAGAAGCTAAATCACTCAGTGTTGTCAACCCAGATATTAGAAATACAGCCCACCATCGAGGGAATCAATTCTCAAAGCCCTCTGGTTAAAATGATAAATGCAAAATTCCTTTTATTTGCTTTCTGACAGGCCAGAGTTATTAATCTTCCTTTTTTTCCAGTCAGAGTAGTGTTCTCCACTGTATATGTAAAAATTGTTTTGCTGTTCCCTAGGGTATTCAGAGCTGTATTGTTGGGCATGTTCTTTGGGCATATAAACCTTTGCTTTCCAGGAGTCTTTCTGTCATCTTTCATAAACACTTGCAGAATATAAAAGTGTAATGTGAGCTTCCCATTTCATAGTTGTATTATTTTGTTCTTGAACAACAGAGGTGTCATTGGTTTAAATCTATATTTGATTTAATGAAAGTGAACTTGGCTTTTTTGAATGTGCACAGTAAAATCTGTCTGATTTTTTTTTTAAGTTTATTACTGCAAGCAATGTATTCAGACCTCCAATTGCTTTAATTAAGATTATGATACCTGTAAACTCACTGAACTGGAAGGATAGACATTTACAGCATATGAAGAAAGCCTTTTAATTTAATACATTAATCTTGAAGTAAAACTATAGAGCAGTGATAAATTGGGTCCAATATATTAAGCCGCCAAGTATATTTTTATGGTGCCCTCTTTGAAATGTGAGTCACACATACCTGGCAGGATAAATGCAGAATCTCTCAGAGCTATTTAATACCTATAAAATCCCATGGAATATGTTTAATAGTATATATGGAACCATAGGTGTCAGAGGCCTGATTAGAAGGAGTTTAAAAAGGTTGCTTTGTTTGGGGAGAAAAGCATGATTTGAGTAGACAGCCTGCCATTTTTTTTTTTTTTTAAATACCAGGTTTCTGACAGTGTCTTTTCCTGTAGAGTGCTGTGGGACAGTTTCATAGGTATTGCAGTACGTTAACTTCACAGGACACAGGCAGCTTTCACACTTCTGAAATGTCTGTAACTGCTCCTATTTCCATGAAACGCTTCTGCTCATTACTACAGCAGCGCTGCCTGCTCTGTCCTCCCCCTCAGCTCATCTCAGTATCGAGCAAAGTTCTTCAGAGCAGTCGTGTTTACACTGTATGCCAAACCTTCACCTGTTTGATTTGCGCATGCATACTGTCTGCCTCCTCCTCTCTTGTTTGCTTACCCCAAGGACTGCGGCTCCTCTTCCCCATGCTTTTTGGCACTAGCCAAGAAGCAGGAAGGAAAAGAGTTAGAGTCCATCCATGAGCAGGGTCTGCTTTTCTTACTATAGCCTAATGGCAGTTCAAATACAGTGTAAGTCACAACTTTCATCTCATTTTGAAGTTGGCTGTTCTGTTAGCTTTTATTTTTAACCAATTTGAATATACTTTAAGATTTTTCTTGTTTCAGTGGAGTGTAACCAGTTCAGAGGAACTGGTCTGCTTTCATGTGTCTTTAATCATACTCTGCAACTGGCAGCCCTGCTCATCTTGGCACAGTGCTGTTCCTTGGATGTCTTCTTTTGAGTTACTATCCCTTTATATAGAAGTTGGACACTTTATAAAGAAACTTGAAACTGGGCAGGATTGTAATAGATTGCAAAGAAGCTGAGAGCTGCCCCCTGCCAAGCACCCTGGGAAATAAAACTGATCCTTTTTAACAGAATTACAAGCAGAGCTAAACCTGTATTAGTCCTGAGGAAACCAACATTTCCCAGCTGGGTACAAAGCAAGGTGGAGACCTCTTCTTAGCAAGGGATTAGCTGGGCATGGTGAGCTCGGCTGTAGTTGAAACCTTGCTGGGAACAATTCTTTAGCCTGGTGGATTTGAGTTATAGCTTTGGCATTCCTTAAAAGAGGGCTGTGTATGTGGTTTAACAGAACTTTGTTCTTCCACTTGTAGTAGGAGGTATTAATAAAAGCCAGGAGTTTAATCTTGGGAATGTGGACTCTGCACAGTCTTGGGGATTGCACAGCTTTAAGCCTGTAAGCACCCTTCTCAGCAGAGCATAAGATGACTGTGGGTGCTTTCTTGGCTGGTACTGTTTGTATATTGTAATAAAGGACCCAGTGTTTTAATTCTTTTCTTCATATATTAAATATATGTCAATAAGCTGTCAACTTTATTTTAATGAAATCATGTACGAGCAAGTATTCTTTTACATATATTGCCATCCAAATGAAGAACACTCAGTAAAAAACGAAGTGTTAGAAGGGAGGCTTCTGGCAAAAGCATGTAGTTTGTTGAGCCGGAACAGTTTATTTGAGATAATAGGCCAAGAGAGGCAAGTAAGTTTTCCTGTGTTTGCCTGTCAAAGAGCAAACAAGGCAAATCAATTAGCGTTGTGCTTTGTGGTTTTATCGCTCTGGAACGTCCTGTGTATCTTAGATGCTAATATCTAGAAAAGTTGTGAAAAAAATCTGGGGTTAATCATAAAAGCTGTGGGTCTTTTCTTTTGTTCATGAATTTGTTTATTGGTTCACTTCAAGCTGAGTATCGTTCTGCTCTGTTTTGATGCCCTTGTTATGTCCATTTTATGTAGCTGTTGCGACTTCGTACTTCATCTCCCATTCAAAAATTTCCTTATTGAAGAATGTCTTTCAGTTTTAGTACCTTTGCTTTATTTAGATAATGACTCACACGATTGTTAAATCATGAAAATTGTAAGTGCAGCGGGTCTTAGACACACATCTTTCTCTGTGCATTACAGAAAAGGAACATCTAAGATGCTGTATCTCTTGCTTTGTATTTTATACATGGATATGTGATCTAAATGAGATTTTTTTTTTTTCTTCAGACTTCTCAGAACTTAGGTTGATTGTTCTATTGAACCTGTCCTTTACGGTTTATGAATTGCCTTATTCCTTTCAAAAAGGAAACTGCATATGTATGTGCATGTACCCAAGCGCCATGCAATTTATACTGCTTTTAATATAATTATATGTAATGTGTTTTTTCATATTGTTTCAAAGGTTTGTAGGTCTATGTGTTAGCAACGTTCACTCCCAGCTGTGTTATGGCATATTTTACTCCCAAATATTGATACAAGTTAACGCTTTCTAGGCTGTCTTATCTTATGTGTTTGACAACCTCCACCCTAAGCTAATAGCTTTCAAGTACAATGTTCTCTGGGCTGAACTGATGCCTATAAACCTGAAGCATCCAGGTCCTGTTTTCAGAGTAGGTATATTACAAGTAACAGGCTGTCTGTAAGGATATATGTTCCTTTAAAATTCGCTTGGGACAGCTTTCCTGCAAAGTTGTTCACTTTGGTGGAAGTACCTCTGTTAAAAATTAGAACTTGGAATAGATTTCAGTGAGCAATAGTTAAATTTTCTTCATAGCTCCTAAACTAGACTTTGAACCTTTCATTTTGTCATAATGTTTCAGAGATGCTTTAAAAGGATAACCAAAACTGTCAAAATAATTCTGTAGTCTGTCCAGTAAACTGAAGCAAACACTGCAGTAATTCACAGCAGGCAGAGGTGCAGTAGTTTTTGATGGGCATTTAACCTTCATAGAGATCCAGTAGCACCATTATTTCTGTCCTCTTTTAAAAACAAAACAAACAAAAAAAACCCTTCAACCTCGTTAGATGAAGGCCACAGAAATAATGAGTCTTTGGCCAGCTGTGTTTATGCAACCTGTTTTTGCCAAGCTGTTAAGCCCCTTATAAAGATGCCACAACATCCCAGTTGTCTCAGAGGGAGCACAGTCTCCACGGTAGTTGCCTTGGGTGGAGCTGCCAGCTACCTTTGCACTGAGTGGGTTTCATACCATTTCATTTCAAGTGCTGAGCTTTTAATCTTCTTTGCTATGTCTAAATCCATTTCCAGAGCTCAAGTCAAGCCTACTTATTTGTGAGCTCCCTTGGACTTTTTTTTTTTTTTGTCTTGTTTTCCAGACACTTCTGGCTGTGGTGAGGGAATACCCATGAGGAGGCCTGTTTGGGAGCCCGGTGTCCTGCAGAAGCCCTGTTGCCCCTGGCATTTGCCTAGTTGGGGTGATGGTGGCCACCTTGCCACTCACAGGGGTAGCTCTGGCAGCAGGAGTGCAGTGTTGGGTTCGGTTTGTTCTTAGGAGTGCTGGTTTGGGTAGAACCCTGGTATTTTGAAGGGGTGGGGGTCAAGGGTGAACAGATATTTTTTGACTAAAAGTATCAGAAAGCAGATACATTGAGTAAAAATGTGTGCCTCCCCTCTCCTTTTCGTGCTGCCTTTTCCCTCCATGTCATTTTTCAGGAAGTGGCTGTTCTTTGGGGCTGTCTGACTCTGTCATGCATTATTCATAGTGGCCAGATTAGTATTATTAAAGATAATTATCTTCAGATAACATAGAAAAAAATGCTTATATCTTTGTGGAGTAATGGTCCTGAACAATAGCTCTGATATTGTAGGCTTTCTCCTTGTGTTAGACTGTATGTTTTGTTTATTTTTTTAAAAAAGGAGCTAAAGCCACTTCCATAACAGAAAACACCTTTTGTCCTTCTTTCTAGATGTTGGAAAACTCCAAGTGGTTAAATGAGGACAGCACAAGGTGTGTAGCCAGTGTGCGGATTTAGGTTTCTTTCTCATATACGTGTTGGAGACATTTGCTCTGATAATGGCAAGAGCAAGGAGGCAGAAAGATGCAGAAAAAAACAGAAATAAAAAATATTCATCAGTTGGGAGCTGTTAGAATATTTTAAGCATAAATAGCTTCTAGAGCCTACACAAGGTTGATCACTTTGTTATATAGACCATGTTGGCAGGTATTAATATTGTGGTGTCACTAAATGAATCTTTAGACTTCTGGTTGAACAAAAGACTTTACATAGTACTCTAATAGAAACTGGATAGCTTTGTGTTATAGTGTAGTTTCTCTCATATTTGTAATATTTCCTGTTATGTAAAAACTAATGAAATGGGAAGAATTAAATCCCCAGGGTTTAGGTATAAAGCTGAATGGCACTACACTAGGTGATATCTACACTGCTTTAGTACTATGTTATTACCCTTAGTTCTGAAATCCATCAGCTAATAAAGTATAGACTTAAACAAATATTTCTAAACTAATGAATGTTAGGAGCTGTTGTCTTGTTGTTTGCATGTATGTATTGCTCTGCTCTGGAACAGATCAATAGCTTCAGAAAGTGCCATGGAAAATAGGGGAAGTTTCGTGCTAGAACTGTCTGCTTCAGGAATCAAAAAAAAAATACTCTGAAGGTCAAGACTATGTCAGGAGGAGAGCATCAAGGGCATCTTGAAGCCATAGAATGAGTTAATGTAATGAAAAGCTGACTCGTTTACGTATTAATACAGTCTGCATGAATTTGTATGTTTTCTGACACTTGTTTAACTGTGCAAATACGACATCCTGTGATTATTTTATTTAATAAAGGTTCTCATTTGTTTTCAACTTGAAACCAGTATGAATTTCAGTGTTGGAAACAATTTTCTTGCTATCATCTTTTCCAAACATTGTGCTCAGTGAATGAAGCCAGGGATACTACGTCTTCCTGCCTCATTAAGAGATAGATTCAGAGAAGTACTAAGTGTCCCTAGCTCCGATTCGCTCACTGGGAGCTGACGGTGCCCAGTGTGTTCCAGACAGACACAAGGTATGAGAGTAGTTCTGTGACAAGATGGATCCCATAGATGCTATTTTTATGTTTAGGATGAGTACAAAACCATGAGTTGCACACAGTCTGTGAGAAAAAATACTTTTTTTTTTCTCACTAAGGACCTTGGGCACTGTAATCAGGAACTGTAGGATCAGTGGGATTATGTGCAAATTAAACCCAACAGCTTCAGCAACTATCTTAAGTCTAAGCAATGTGTTGCTCCCTGTTGTTCATTTCACATGAAACCTTCCACCAGGTCTACTGGGCTGCTCCAAAAGCCTTGCAGGCTGAATGCCTCATGCCATCCTTCAGACCCTCCTTAGCAGGGCACAAATGTATAGGACCATTAATTTCCCTTCTTTGGCTGGAATCGTGAAGTGGATTGTTGGAATTTTCACAGAATCACAGAATGGTTGAGGTTGGAAGGTACCTCTAGAGATCATCTAGTCCAACCCCCTTGCTCCAGCAGGGACACCCAGAGTACATGTCACAAGGTGGCATCCAGGTAGGTTTGGAAGATCTCCAGAGAAGGAGACTCCACAGCCTCTCTGGGCAGCCTGTGCCAGGGCTCTGTCACCCTCACAGTGAAGTTCTTCCTCCATATGCAAGTTCCATATGGGGATAGAACTTCCTGTGTTTCAGTTTGTACCTATTACCCCTTGTCCTGTCACCCTGCCCAGTGACCACCACTGCTTGATCAGATCCCCTTTTAATCTTCTCCAGGCAAAATGGATGATGACGATGCATCGTTTGAGGGTGCAAAATAATGAGGGTGCATCGTGAAAGAACATTTCTTTATTGTTCATTTGTCAATTATTTGTTTCCATATTTTTATCAAATAAAAGGTTGTTAATTGGCATTTTTAAATGGAATAAAGCATGATATTTGAAATAGTGCACTTCAGTTAGTTTTATTCAGAGGCAGTTTAATGTGAAAACTGATACATTGGAATTACTACATTGCTAAATTCCATTTTTATTTATACTACATTTGTCCAGTTGACCTTTGCTCACTCAGAAAACTATCTGGTCTTTGCTGTTAAGTTTTTAATGGCTATTGTAATCTCTATTTTGCAGTAGGAAACCAGTGTTTCATGGCACTTCCATATTCCATTCTTATTACCTCACTAATTAACCTTGCCAGAGTTTATTAACCACTCTGATTCATATTTAATATCCAAACATAGTAAGAAAGTGGAGAGTTGCTGCCTCATTGCTCCTGAAGGGAATTGAGAAACCTACTTGAATGCATTTTAATTAGAGTGGTGTTCTCCAGAACTTCTCAAATCTGTATATATTGGGTCAGGCTCTAAAGAGTGTGTATTGATGTGAACTACAGGTCCCCATTTAATAAGATTGCTGAAGTATGATCATTTTGTATGCAATCTTACACAGTTTCATTCCAAAAAAAAATGAATTACAGTGGCATTTTCTTACTCAACTGATGTTTCTTATAGACTTTGTGCATGTCCCATTTATTTCTCGGGCCAAAGTTCACTTTTGTACATGTCAGCTACTCAATGGTGTAAGCTGATGGTCCTCTTTCTTGCAGATTGTGAAGAATTTCAGGATGACTTTTTGGTCAATTGCAGTTTGCCTGCAGCCACAGGAGCCCCTGTCTCCTGTGGGTTTTTTTTTTTTTTTTTTTCCCCTTGTTTGGAAGAGGGGAATATTGGTCAATGTCAGTTTGATAGGAACTAGTAGGCTTGATAGGAATGACCAGTGCTTTGCCTCTCTGGAAAGGGAGTTGCACTGACACCATGAAGCATCTTTTTGTGAGTAGACAGTAAGGCTGTTTTTTCAGGAGTGACAATCTGGGGAAAGTCTCTGAGGAAAGATGTTTCTTCTTCACTTACTAAGCAATCTCATGGAGTTACATTAATGACAGGATAAAAAGATCTGACAGATCTCAACTTACCCTTTCTTCCTTTTATTGAGGGTTTCAAAGGAAAATGTGCTTGGAAGTGGAGAGGGAAGCAGAGGCTGGGATGGAACAGACAGGCCTCAATACTTGTCAAGTATTCCTTAATGACAGTCTCCAAAGGTTTTTATGTTTTAAGTTTTCATAAAGACAAAAAGGCAACTTCTCTCTTGAAGAACCTTTAGTAATAAAATAATAGCCTTCAGAAGACAAGAGAAACCAAAGCTCAAAAGGACATGGAGTATTAGGCCCTTTTGATGTTAGGGCCTTCCTGTTTAAGCAATTACTTGGAGAGTAGCTCTGCTGCAGGCCAAGAGTTCCTACTGTGCTTTTGCTTCAGGTGAATGATTGATGCTTTTGGATCGCACATCTAAGGACAGACCTGGCAAGACTCTCGCTATTGGCTCCTCATGCACTGGTATCCTACACACTGTTACAGGATGATGAAATCAAGGGGCATCTCTAGGTGTAACACTGTCTGAACTTGCAGTTTGCTGCTGACTGAGGTAAGATTCACTAAGGTTGTGTCTTAGCTAGTAGCAGGTTTTTTTTTTCATAGTGGTACATCTATGTTACCCTGTTTTTGCTTTTCTCTGTGCTTTTTGAAATTATTACAAAAAGTAGAACAGTTCTGCAACTGCCATATCTTTTTCATGTGCCTTTCAGAATGCAATGTTCTTCACATAGAAGCAGGATTGTTGTTTCTATCCATTCCTGATCACTTCCAGTACAATATAATCTTCAGCACATGACACTACAATCCTTCACACAGCACCCATTTGTGAAAAATGTTCACATGATTCAAAGAATTATTCTAAGTACTTTTGAGACCTGACTACTTTGTTGATAGTAATTACACTCTATTTTTTTCTACTTTTAAATAAGAGATTTTTAAAACCTGTTTCAGTGATACCTTATGCTTACTCTAACATTGACAAGCAGTCCCTACTTTCTTTAATTTATTGGACATTTACTGATTTCCTGGGGCAAAGCTACTAATCTTGGAGATAGTTGTAGGAGCAGGAGTAAGAAGAGTGCATGTTTGGATGCAAATATGTGGTTTTAAAATAGAAATTATGAAGACTTGATAAAATGAAAAAATAATATGCATATGGTTCCACACCTTCAATAAGTAAATAAAAATATAGCATATTAAACAGCCTTATACTTCCTACCAAATTTAAAAAAAAAAAGACTCTACCGAACTGTTGGGTATATTTATTTGTTAATTATTTACCCCATAATAATTCTCCATTTTTCCAGCAGCCAACTAGATTTTTCTGAGTTTTTGAAGGACTGACCAAACTTAGTTCTGGGCATAGTAAAACACAACCTAAAATGTTTTTGAAAAAGTATTGGTGCTAGATATTTTCAAAAGTCTGAAACACTTTAAGCCATATGTAATTCTAGAATTGTTGGACTGTAGAAGCAAAGAATTATGTTTAAGTTGCATTGACAAGCAGGACTCTGCATGTTTTATCTTTGCAGTTATCATCATCTGAAAAGTGTCCCTGATTTCCTGAATTTTTATTTATTATTATTTATTTTGACTACATCTTGTGTGAAAGGGAAACTGAGCTGAAACTGAATAACAATGGATGTTGAATAGAGAAGGGCTTTTCCTGTTTCCGTAGCAATTTCAGTCAAAGAGATGATGCTGCACTGTGTAACTCCCTTGAGATAATTTTTGTCTTAATCCAATTTTTAAGTTAGAAAAAATGATTTAGATTATTTTTAAAAAGAGCAATTAAAAAGGTAAAATCTTTGGAGGCAGGATGAAGAATATTGAAAGGCAGAGATTCACAGAATCACAGGAATCATTCAAGGCAACATGTCCTACCAGTTAAAAAGAGTAAAAAAGGATTTAAAAAGCAGAATGAAAGATCTGTTACAAATAAAAAGACAACCTTCAAAAACTAAAAATCATGTCTACTAAAGAAGAACAAGAAAAAAAATGGCATTTTAAATGTAAAGCCACAGTAACAAAGACCAAAAAATATTTTCCAGACCATCTTCCTAAGTGCATAATAGCTAATAATAAAAACACTTTTGAATACATGATAAGAAAGAAAGGAGTCTGCCAGGCAGTCAGCAAAGTTGATAATTAGGATAAAGAAGAGGCATTCCTGAAGGATAATGTGATTGCAGCACAGCTAAATTACATATTTTTCATCAGAGTTTATGTCTGAAGAAATAAAGAGTTTTTTTGCGCTTAAGTTTGCAATATTTTTTCGGTTTTTCATTATGGAGAAAGAGTCTTGCATGTCTAAAGCAAATATAAAGACTTCTGAGGGACCTTGTCTTTTAGTAATTAAATGCAGATGAAATTAAATATTGTTAAGTTCCAAGTAATGTATGTGTTGAAGAGGGAAAAAAACCACTTAGTCTTGATCAAAGGTATTGAATAGCTTTGGTTTGAGTAGACTAAATGGATTAACAATCTTCATCTTAGAGAAGAAACATCTGTAATGAGAGAATTTCAAAGTTCAATGTATCTTACTCAGGAGATACAAATAATTATGCATGTGAGTGATATAAAAAATGTGAATATCGTATTCAATGTTTGCTGTTTCAAATTAGTGTTGTAGTGCAGGCACACAGTTAAATAGCAAAAAGCACATTGTTTAAGAACAAGTGAAAAAAACAAACCAAAGTATACTCTTCTTCATACATTCCAGAATCAAATGGTTTCCCAAGACTTTCTCAAGAGGAGAGGAAAAAAAAAAGGGATTTTCTAGGAAGAGAGGATGACCTTTATTAGACGCAGAGATACAGTTATTAAAAACTAGTCTGAAAGAGGTGCTCTGTGCGCATATAAATGTTTCACTTCTGCTCCTGCACTAGCTGCTCTAATACTACAATTGCGGAAATTACCACTGCAGATCAGGAGAATCTGCACTCTGTAACCTATGTCAGCATCTCACTGTTAAACGTTTAGTAAGACTGAGCTATTATGTATTTACTTTCATTCTATTGTTCCCAAGATCTACGTGCCTTCTAGTCTTTTAAGTAGTTTAATGATGGCGAAACTCTGCATTGATTTTTTTTTTAAAATAAATGAATGTAGCACTGGTATTTTTGAGAACAATTAAAATAGTCTAAAGAACCTCTAATTTTGAACAAACAACCCCCTGTTTTTCCGAAGAATATGAAGTGTGAATCCTTTTCAAAAAGAATACCAATGTCTTGTTTCTCCTTTTTCAACTTAGTTCTGCATACTTATTTCCTAAAAGAGAAATAAGACAACTTCAGTACCCAGCATAAGTCCCTTTAGCCTACTGTTTTAATGCCCTGCCAAATTTCAATTACATTAATTTTCCTCTTTTTATCCCTGTATGTGTAGGATTGTGCTACCAGTTTTTGTATTTGTTCACCTTCTCGACAAACATAATATTTTCATTTTTCCTTTAATGTTTCTCCTTAATGTTTTGACTTTCTGACCTGTAATTGTATGTGTTTTTTCTTGTTTTGAATTGTTCTTCTGCCTTACAAGAAGAACTTCTAACTTGCAAAATGTTATGCCGAAGGATTTCCTTCCTCCAATTGTAGCTCAGCTTGCTGAGAAGCAACAAAAATCTCTGCTAGGAACTTATTTGACCCTTTCACTCACTCACAGACAAATTATCAATTTCTCAGGTTGAAAATTGACAGTACCAGTAATTCTGCCAATAGTCTTACACTTTGAGAGAAGCAAGCTGTGGAATTGAGTTCATATTTTATATTACCTCCTTTACCCACAAAGTGTGAGCCACCTTTTTAATGCTGTGCAGCAGTTGTTATGTGCAGAACACAACTGCCACCTCGGCAGGGCTGAGAAGAAAGGAACAGAAGGGCAGTATTGAAGCACTGGTTTTGTGTGGAGCCGCTCTGCGAAGAGAGAAAATATTTGGTGATCTTGTGGTGTAGAATCCATCTCCCCAGTTTAATTGCATGGACATAAAGGGAATACATATGTCCTCCCTCACCCTTCAGAAGGAGACAGCCCATCTGTGAGGGGAGTGCTGGCATGATGAACTACTGCAGACCTGCAGTGTCTTCATTTTTCCTACCTCTCCACATACAGCCTCACATTGTCTGTTGCAAACGTCTTTTAATAGTGGGAAGCATTTATATGCTATTTTGGGGATAGAAGATCAGTAATGCTTTTATATCCCAGGATTCAGATCCTGTTTCACGACTGCAGTACGTCACACTCTTCAGAGAGGATGGCCTGTGGATATTTGAGGATATTTTAGACCAAAATGGATGGTATCATTACTAAATTAATGACTGAATTGTGGAACAGGCTTATTGCAGCTGATGTTTTCAATTGAGATATGGTGTGTTTAGTGTTGAGATGTATTTGTTGTTTGTTTTCATTTCACCATGTGGGATTTGCAGGCCAAGTGAACAGTGAGGCTGGTTAAAAAATTATTCAAAGCCACAGCAGTCATCAAGAACTCTCTTTAAGCGTGTGGAGACAGGATTTGAGTTATGTTAACAATCTTAGTTGAGGCTTTCTCCCCATGCCCCACCATTAGTTATACCTGTTTCTTTAGTAATTAGTGCATTTGGGATGTCGTGTTATGTGTGTGAACATGTTGAACTGCAGGGATCACATTGTATAGGCTTTTTTACTGGGATGTACCCATGGGGATGCCAGTGAGTTGTGTAGCATGAGAATAAGATGCCTTTTAAGCAGTGAGGGAATTTTTCCTGCTAAGAAAAAAGGCATTAGCAGCCTTTGAGGAAAAGAGGTCTGTTCAGAGACAGCCTAGCAGGACTCTGCGTGGGACATGTGAAAGCTAAGCCTGCTTTCTCCTTTTTCAAGAGAAGGTGTTGCTCATGCCTTCACACACCTGCCTTGAGCAGTACCAAGGGATGTGAGAACCCTTGGCTAGAAAGGGCCTGAGCAGAGGTCCTGGGCCACGTGGAGGCCTGCTGCTCCTATGGGCAGCCAGAGACACAGTTGGAGCTGCTTTGTGCAGCAGAAAACTCCAGGTTTTGTTGGTTATCCTGTCCCTTTTGGGACTATAGCATCGCAAATACAAAAAAGTACTCCCGAAGCATCTTTAGTATCACTTTACGTGAATAGGTAACATATCTGTTGTTCTCATAAAGGTGAGATGACAAATAGCACTGTTGTGATAGTACAGCTGAGAGGAAAGACTGTCCCTGAAAAGACTGGATGGCAAAATACTATAAGAGGGAGGAGGTCAAAGAAGAAATGGATGTACCTGACATCAGTTGGCTAGAAACATAATTTATGAATTATCTTTGTTTAGGAATTTGTTGTTTCTCCTCCCTGTCTTTGTGTACACCCTGAGGACTTGCTCTTTGCTGAGCTCTTGACTATGCTGTAAGTGGAGAGCCCTGGAAGGGCCATGGTGGACACACTGGGGCTGAAAGTCCTATTCATTATCAGTCAGCAAAACTGTGCTCAACTGAGGCACTCTCATGCTGACTTTATAGACTCTATTGATTTTTTTTTTTTCAAAAATAAACTTTCAGTTGTCATCCTGTGTACTTGAAATCAGTGCACTATATTTAAACATGGGAATTATAAATAGAATGAGTGTGCTGAAAGGTGTGGTTAAACACAAGTAGTGGAGCTGCTTTGCCCTCTTCCAAAAGAGAAGAAATAAAGTGCACTCAATGCTTGGCTCAGATCTTAGTTTAAAAAGACACTGTCGACACTAGAACAAGGTATTTTACTTTCTGTCACAGTTTAACAGTATCTCAGATTTAGCCTTTTTTTTTTTAAGACCTGATTGGTGAATTCTGATAGTAGTTTTGTTTGTTTTTTGTTTTGTTTTTGTTTGGTTTTGTTTTTTCACTGGACTTTTGTGATTCTTCAGAATTGTCATGTTCCTCAGAGTATGAAATGTTGGTAGAGGTCTGACAGTATGGGAAAGGTTTTCTTCCATCTCCCTGCCTTAAGAGACAAGAAAATGCCTAGCACATCTACCTGCTTTTTCATTTTTAGCAATTCGTCCGTCAGACTACTGCCAATTTGTGGTATTCAGAGCTGGCAATTGTAGAGGAGTTCTCCAGATGTGTGTCATTCCCTTCCCTCCCTCCGTTATTGTGGATAACTTGACATTTCTTATTTTCATTTCACACTGGAGCCAAAACAGATTCTAGCATTTTCCAGAGCATGGAAATGACTTTTCTTTCCCAGCTCTAGTACAAGTTTGCACATGTGTAAGACAACTGCATCCATTACATGTTTTCCTGAGCTGTTGCATGAATTTTAGTATTCCTGAGTTGAGATTACCATTTTGCTGGCTATAGTCCTGTAGTTTTGGATCGTGAAAGACTTCATTTTTGTGCAAGAAGTTGTAATGATCTTGCTGGTAATGTCATTCAGTATCCATTCTTCAGACTTCAAAGACTTGACCTTGGGGACTAGGTTGCATAATGTTGTATTGAATTTAAAGGGAACAAATAGGATCCAAAAGGGCAAGCTGTTGAGTACTATTTTATAACTTTGCCAGGTTTGATTGTTAAACAAGTCTGTGTACTGAGACCTTGATCTACTTGGTCACACAATAAGCAATTACGAATGGGAGGAAAAAAAAACATAAAAATCTACATAATTCTTTATTTAAAGAAAGAAAGAAAATAGATAATTAACATCGTTTGTGATAGTGATGTTTCATTATTTCATATAATGAAAATCACTGTGTTTGGTTACTGTGGACATTAACTGATAGTTTTTGGATGAAAGGAGAAAAAAACCACCATTAAGGGGCCAGGTGGCTGTTGCTGTTTGGAGAACAGTCTCACTCCCTTAACCCAAAGTGAGGAACACATGAAGAATGGGACAAAAGAGAGCAGACTGCCCATTGCTGCAGGTGATTCAGTGTTAAAGGCAAGTGCATAGCAGGGAGGCTCATTAGCCTCTGCTTGCAAGTTTGTATTGCCAGTGAATTGCTTAACACACTGATTTTTAGCAGTTTTTTTCTGGATTGGTGACTTGCAGCAATATTGCAAGGAGGAAGCTATCTTTGTTAGTTAGCTGAAGCTTCCTTAAACTGAAGCCCAAAAGAGGAAAAGAGGTGGGAGGATGGTAGGGGATGAGAAATCCCCAGCTTTAGGATTTAGCCGGTTCTTGGGAGTTATGAACCCTTTCCTTTACCCTTCAAATGGGGAGGTTAAAAAACAAAAAACAATAACAACAAAAACCCTTGTGACGTTCCTTTGCTGTGTTACTGATAGATGCTCTCTGACAAAGTTGGGAATTTCTACAAAACCACGGAGGATATATAATGACTGTAGCTGTGGTAAGCAGCATTTCCCAAGCCAATCTCTTTGCTTCTGTAGCAACTTGTACAAATTTACCTGTATTTCCAGGATAGCACCTTGTGAGTCAGCTGGTTTAGCTGCGATGTATTGGTCTATGTGCCCGTGCCAGTCTGGCTTTCCATTCCCCCGCTGGGCCAGTTTAGTTGGGCCATCAATGCATGGAGTCCCTAGGGCGAGAGCATTTGGAGAATTAGGTAGCGGTATGATAGCTGGGATAGAGAGTTAGCTATGGCTGTTGGCAGATGGCATGAATTAGAGCAGCCTAAAATTCAGAAATGAAAGGAAATTGCAAAGAGTAATAAGCACAGCAAGGGATGTATTCCTGAATGTATTTTAAACATGTTTGTTTCATGCATGACTTGAAATAGGTAGGAATATTTTCATGGCAGAAAATACATCATGAGTAGTAGATGACATAATTAAAAACCACTTTCAGATAAGTATTTTCTTGTAAACTGAATTAGTTCTGCTACATACAAAGTACTGTTTACAAAAAAAGGGTGATGTTTCCACAGTAATTGTGGAAATTCATTAGTGTCAGTTTTGAAGAGCGGTTATTAAAATTTGCTTGGCAGATTCTCTGCTGATTTCCATTTGTTTAAAACTTCACAGTAAATGTTTCTCCCAGATTTGCAATACCAAATTAATTTTTTGATATTTAATGAATGCAAATTGCTTGTTTTCTGCCATGTCCAACTATTTTACAGGGTTCTTAGGAAAATCTAAGCTTTCATTTTTATTTCTTATTGCTTTCCTAGCTGATGTCAGTGCAGATTGCTGTTGAGAAAAACAAGGAGAGGGGGTTATTTTGTTTTAAACTCTGCAGCACACACTGTCAATCACAAACATTTTTTCGAGGGCGCAGTTTCTTACTGCATTCAGGATCTGGTCAGGCTAGGGTATACGGGTAATATTTGTTTTTCAGCATCTCATTCTGAAAAAAGGCCCCATTACTTTTGGCACTGAATCCTTTTATTGTGTGTGCATGTACATGCAATAGGCTTTTAATGAAAAACATTATGTATAGTGAAAAACGTTTGTTATCTACAGTTAATGTTTTATGAACTTTGCAGGTGCTGGAATGACTGAATACATTTGAATTCCCTTTTTCTTGAACCTACTTGACTTTGCCATCTACTGAAATTGTAGAAATTGTTGCTTCAAGGTTGCTAACATGAATTATTATTTTGATAATCTTTTTATAGAGGTCTTTAAGCTTGCCTTTCCCCTTGGGATGAATGCTACTTGAGAAAGACCAGGATACAGCCATGGAAGTGTGTAGAATTAAGAACTAAGGAAGAAACAGCCTACACGTTTATTACTTTGGATTCAGGCATTATTCTGCATGGGAAGTAAGGTCCTTTGAGCTTTATGGTGCTTTAAATCTTTTTGACCGTTGCGCTAGGAGAGGGAGTGCATGCATATCTCGCTAAGGTGCTTCCTACTACAAACACCACGTGCCACTTTAAGCAGCGATAACCCTTCTCTGCCTTGCTGACACATGAAGGGAAACATGGTTGGGAGAGCAGAACAGCCCAGCACTGCCCGCTGCAACAGAAGGGCAAGGTGGTGTGTTGTGAGGCTGACTGCGCTGCTTCCTACGGCCGTTTATATGAGCTCTGGGCAGGAGCAGCGCTGGCAGAGCTGCCCTTGACTCTGGCTGTGTGCTCATGCCTGCCCCTGAACCCAGCCATTTGCGCAGAGCTCAACTTTCCCTGCTGCTTAAACAAAACTAATGCCCTCTCAGAGCAGGGCTGATCCTTGGGGATTAGCAGGCAAAAGCAGTGTGATCCTTAGGAAGGATCAACTCTATTGGTGAAAATTTACTGGTCCTCTTATGCATGTTCTCTTGATTTTGCTAAAATAAAGTTGTTTTCTAAATTCTAAAATCTGTTAAGAATAGAGAGACAAGTTGCAGTATTTTCCACATTGAAATGTAATGTATATAGGCATAACTTACACTATGTCATGGCATCTTTCCTTTGGGGTTTTTTAGAACTAGAAATCATGATACTCTTAATTACTCCTGTAGATATCTCAAGGAATTGTAGTCTTTCTGCTTATCTAATTAGGAAGATATTTAATGATCTTGTATTATAAAATAATAGGCTATGTATGACTGTTTCATAAAATATCTTGAGGTTCTAATAAAATAAGAGTAACCTATGTATAGTTTTATATCATGCCATTATTCTTAAGTTATGTTTATCTGACAAACTGCCATTAACTTTTAATTTCAAAAAGTAATTTATGCTAAATTTTTGTGCATGGTCAAGGTGGCTCTGTAGGACTTCAATATGGAAAAAAAGATTCCATGTGCTCAATCCATACTTTCCATAGAAGACATATAAATATTCTTGTAATTGCTATGCCTTTGGTAACATCTATAGGCAGTAACCTTTATTGCAATGTTAGTAGAGTTGTTGTAAGAGGAGCTTGCAATCCAGTCTTAAAAACAAACAAACAAAAAAAAACTGGGTTTTCAAGCTTGTAAATAGATGCTGTCAGTAAATGCCACACAGTCATGTTAAATGGCTGTGTGAAGTTGCACTCCAGAAAAATGACATGAAAACACCAAAATTAAAAGGGAACATATTGATGTAGTGCTACATCCAGAGTGGTAGGCAAAAAGGACAGTAACATATATACCTATACAAATGCATGTCATGTTCACACAGGTTTTGGGAATTTAATTACATAAAGCATTTTCTAATGGGGAACACTGATTAAAATTAATTGCAGAAAATAAAAGTTTAAAAAATAGATTTGTAACTTTCTTAGGGATACAACTAGAGACAAAGAATTAAATTGCTAGTAATTAAGCTGTACAGCAGTATGAAAAGCTCACTTTAATTGAGCAGGGTGGTACTTTGTATTAATTAGTAAAATGTGAGGCATATTTCCTCTATAGCCTTTTAAGATGGAGAAGAGATGTGATGCATACATGATTGGTTAACCTTAAGGTGAGAGCAAGAGAGATCACAAGAATATTAGTGACAGGAGCAGAAAAACTGAAAGATACAATGAGTGGTTCAGAAATCTTGTGGCATTGTCTCTATAGGTTGCTTTTTTTATTTTTTTTTTGTTTTGTTTTGTTTTTGTTTCCCCGGCATTGCTCTTTTCATTAGCTTGCCTGTGTTTGAAGAAATAAATTATTTTAAGACACTGGTGACAGAATATGAAGTGTTTCACCTTGAGATCACAAGTTCAAATTCGGATGTAATTGCCAATGACGAAGAAGCTGCCCTCTGCTCAGTGGCCTGTCTTGATGAGAGCTGCTTGTCCTAGCCTGGAGCTCCGCGGAAATACATCCGTGCAGCTAACACCGGGAGCGATGAGGCTTGCCAGAGCTGAAGAATTGAATGGGCATCTGGGCACTTAATTATTCTCTGACTCCTTCAGGATAAATACCTTGCTTTGCCAATGTGTGGTGAACAGTCAAACCCAATTGTGTTGGCTCCGAACACTTTCTTTGTCCTTTTTCTGAAGCTGAGATATAGTATGATCTCAGAGTTGTTAATAAGTCCACAATATGTTAAGAATGCAGAGAAATACGAGAATTAGAAGTTAAATAACAGATCTACAGGGCTACTCTATTTATTGACTGATTTTTCACAATTACACTACTTTCCAGTAGAATTCAGAGCTAGAGAAGTCTTACTTTCCTTGAAATTTTAACTCGAAAGAAGTAAGGAACAACTGCCTTATCCAAATTTTCTTTTCCTAAGTGTCTTTTTTTTTTTTTTTTCCTAACAGTTCTAATTCCATCTTTTCTGGGGCATTCTGCAGGAACTATTTGATGATCTTCTGTATGCTTTATCATAGCATTACTGTCTTTTTATTGGTAATGCAGTGATCTAACTCTATTCTAGACCACTTTACTTTTTGGCCCAAACTTTGGCCCACCTCTCTGCCAAATGCTGTTATAGTGCTCCTTGCTAGCCGTGCCTCCTGTGTTCCCTCCCTTCTTGATTGCAGGAGGTTTACTCATCATCCTGCCCCATCACTTTGGCTCTGTTCTTGAGGATCATCTGTGGCTGGTGCTTCCTCACAGGTCCTGGTGTCTGGGCTCTGTATATATATCAAAAAATATTGGCACATGATGTCAACTGATTGGGTTGCCACACATGGTCTCTCACTTTCTGGCCTTCCAAACTGCAGGCCATGCCATAATCATTGCATACACTGATTTCATCTGCCCCATCCTGATGCCTCTTGTCTCTCATACTTAAGGATTTCAGCTGCTTGCGTGGCTTATCACTTGCTTTGCTGATTTCCGTTCTTCAAGTTCACCCAAGTTTCTTGTCCTTCATTTACAAAGTCTCCACTAGTAGCTGCCCTTACTTACTGATGAGATTAGCTAAGACTGGTTCCCAAGTGACTGTGCCAATTAGGCTAGACATCATTTCTCACATCTTATCTATTTTGTAGCAAGTTCCTTTCCTTCCAGAGCAGCCTGGCCCACTGCCCTGAATCAGAGACTCTTCAGTGTTTTGATTCCCTTTTGCTCCTAAAAGGGAAGTAAACTTTTAAGCGTGACTTTTTCTTTTTTTTGTCTTTGTGTTTTCTACTGGTCATCTCCAGATCCAATCTTATGTGTTTCCTTTGACTCATCATGTTTATTTTTCTTCATATGACTTCTGGGGAGAATGTGGAAAGCAGTTGGAAGGTTTTACTTCGGAGATGGAATGGGAACGCCTGCAATTTGTCCAGTTCAGAGGTACACTAGGAGCCAGAGCCCTTCTCAGGAAGGAGTGTTTTCCTGTACTTTCCTGTTTTACTTCTGTCTGCAGACTGGATGTATGACTTCCAAGATAGACAGTAATTTTGTCTCCTGCTGTAATATGGATCCAAGACACGATCTCTTCTGTATTTGTCCTGTGGCATGTCTGCTCTGTCTTCTTCCTTTTCTGGTAAAGGTCTGCAGGTTTGGAGTGTTACTTATAGCTTATCATGTATCCTATGGGTATATTTTTGACTTCCAGACTATCTATTCCAGACATCTATTTCATGTTCTATTTTATTTGGTCACTCTGACACTTTTGTTCCTACAAAACATTATTATTATCTCATTGCAAGAATTGTCAATGCAATAGTCTTAGTATTGTTTTACATTCTTACTGTTAATGTTAAAGTTATAATGTTAAATAATTGAATTTGATTTTTAAAAATCCTTTTTCCTTTTTTCTTTAAGCAACAGTTACCAGTATAGACATGTATTGCAAGTATATCTACACAAATCCCAGAGAGAAGAATAGTGTCTTTCTGACACTATGGGCTCTTCATCAATACAGATGATCAGTATTTTATTTTCACTCTCCAAAGGTCTGCAGCAGATTACAGCCCTCTTGTTTTATGCTTCCTACAGCAGAGAGATAGAAAGGAGCCTCATTCAACATGAGGCTCCTTTCTCATGATTCCAATGCCTAAAAATAAACCAGTATGGAGAAATTTGTATTATACAAGAATGCAAGGATTGGTACCTTTTTTGGATGATTAAGTGGTTTACATATTTGTATTGAAACTGTAGGTAAGAGATAAGGACAAGAATTATCAGAAATTAAGAGTATGAAAGCTGGTTTTACTAGTATCATCATGTTTCTAATACACTAACAGCAATGGTTAGAAATTTTATGGGGATTAATTTATTAGGGTAAAGGCACATGAGAATAAAGCAGTTGAAGTGAAATAGCTTACTCTGTTTTTTAAAAAGTACTTATGTGCACAAAAGCAATAGCTTCCTAATGGGTATACTTTGGTCCCTGGTATTTTCAAGAGAGGCTTTGCATTGATCACTACAGAATAATGCAAGTGCGAAAGATGAAATAGCACAGATTTATTACTGTATTATGCTGAGTTTTTATTATTTGATTCATTAGAGTTGAATCTAGGCTATTTTTAAAGTGTGCCCGTCTCTCAGGGCAAATCTTCTGCTCCGTCTCAGTTAAATCCTGCTAATTAAGTATCAATGTTTCATTAAATTGACTAGAATATTTGTGTGAAGGCATTTCATGTCTGCAGACTGCAAGACAAAATAAACCAAAATGCAGCAAAATACAAATTTCTAAATACAGCTATTCCAATGAAAACTAAAGAGGTGAATTTTAGTTCACCTCTAATTTGGCTTTTTGGTATGTAATGATATAGTTTAGATTTGGTTTTCTTACATATGTAACTTTTTCTAGTATTCCTCATATATCTGGATTGATGTAGCAATAGATTTTAGTTGTATAAAGAGAACAGTGAATGGGTAGTAAAAATACATCTAAACAAATATCATTTTTCCTTTCCTTTCCATTTTCAAACACATGATTATTAAATAAACTGAAATGAGCATTTTTAAAGCCATTAACATGGTGAAAAAAATTTAGTGACCAGTTCAATCGTCCTAGAAGTCATACATGACTTAGATATGTGTAAATATTTTAATGGGTCCAGAATATTACCACTCCAAGTTAGAGTGTTTAGGAGTACTGATTAATATATGTGTGAAACTGAGCTTGTACACCTAAGAATATTGAAGGCAAGTGTCTAAAATGAAATAAAAGTGCATTTAAGTTCTATGGCATGCAATTTAAAAGAGAAGGAAACCTCATCACAGCCAGCATAAGGGAGACTGGCTTCCTATTAGTTTGCATTGTGTCTGCATTCTCAGTGATCAGAAATGTAAGTAATAAACTTTTTGTTGTCATTACAAATTAGTGGTTATTTTTCAAATATAAATATGACTTTATCACTATTTGACTTATTTTTTGTGAAGGACATGAGGCAACTGCAACACTTGGCTTTTCTGTTCACAGAGACAACAAATTGGGCATAACTTAAGCAATCATTTCTAGTTAGTCTCAGTTTGGAACACTGTCCATAGTAGTAAGATGGTTTATGTTTCCTGACTGCTAAATCTTTGTCCCCACAGACATGGAGCTTTGGGTACTCAAGTGCTAATTTTAAGTCAGGTGAGGATTTTAATTAGGTACTTATATTTGAAAGCTAGAGAAGAAAATCACCCCGGTGCAGACGTCAGCATGTGGCCGATAATGCTATTAGGGAAAGACTCTTCAGATATCTTAAATCTGTGAGTGTTGCTTGATTCTTTCCTTGGCTGTGGAAAGACAGGATCAGTTATTAACCACAATTATTCTGCACGTCCATTTTCTCCCTGGAAAATGATATATTTTCAGGATATACTTGAGGAAAAAAAATGTGATGAGATATGTTTGGATGTGTGATTTGATTCTGAAATGCCCTCTATTCTAAGTAACAAACCTGTTATTTATCAAGGAATAAACATGTCTGTCTCACAATACATTTCATAAGATCTGGCACTTTTTAAAAAGTACTTGAAAGCATCTGACTGTTCAAAGCCTAAGGGAGAAAAAAGGTAAAAAGCCACCTCAGTTTCTTTAGATAGAGATTAATTCTATGTGCTATATGAAGTATATAACAGAAAAATTAGTTTGTCCTTGTTTTAGTAAAATCTTGCTTTAATTGTGCTTTTTTTCTGGCAAATGCAGTGTTATATATTACATGAGCCTGGCTGATTAGGTTGAATCTTGCTGTTGATTAATTAAGCTTAAATAGGGCATCGCGAAATAGTGAAACTGTTGCCACAATTTTTTCTTGTGGTTAGAAGTAGAGCTGACCACCTCTGAAGCGTGTGCTTTGCAATCAGCTTACAGCATCTTTGGGGGACCACGATGATCTAACTAAGATTTGACCCTCCAAAACAGTGACTGGCATTTGGTGTCTCCTCACCTTAATGGTACCTCTGAAAAAAATGTGGAAACAACCGAGCTCAGATTACCTAAACTAGGTAGTCTTGAAATGTGCAGACTGATGTGAGGGATGGTGCTAAACAACAATAAGGCATCAAGGATCTTTTTGTACAGACCTTGTAATAATAAAAAAGATGCTTTTAAAATACACTATAGAGTGACTCAAATTCAATGTTTCATCAAATTTTACCTGTCAATCTGTATTAACTTGCACTTAAACACAAAATATCTAAGTCATTTAAAAATCAGATTTGCTCACAATAAATTGAGTACATCCTTCTCATAGTTATTTGTACTTTCTCTGTTTCTTGCAAAATCTAGGGGTAATCTTCACACAATGTATGAGGCTTCCAGAACTGGAGTTAAGTTTATGGAATTGTAGGACCCTGGTGCCAGGCTGCTCAGCCTCCCACCTCATCGACTTCTTTTACAACACTGGAAGCCAAAAGCATAAACTTGCATCTTCTTCCAACTTAACTATGTTGCCCACCATCTTTATTTGTGGATTAAGGATTGAAAGGGATTGATCAAGTGCCAATTTCACAAATTCTGCCAACTACTACAAGTCTCCTACAGAGGCAGCTTTCTTTTCAAGCTGTGTCTCCTGACCCAAATTAGAGAGCTTTATATAAAGTATTCTACTATGAAAAGTTTTGAAGACCTGCACAATTTTCTTTCTACTTCATTTAAGTTAGGTTTACAAAGTCAAGTTCTGTTTTCCAGGTGTTTGAGTCTTGAGTGGATCCGATATATTTTGTAATTCATATTGCCAGCCAATAAGATATTAAGAAATGGCTCTGGAACAGGCAATTTCTTGCTATATCACTCTCCTAATTAATATGATGTCATTTTAAATTATCACCGTTATGAGTAGGAACACACAGAGACAGCAAACATTGATCATTTCATTTCTTCAGTATTTATTGGGTAATATTTTACTTAATTAAAATTTAGGAAAAGCTGGTTTGCCTGCAAGTGCAGTTCTAGCCTGTATGATATAATTAACTATTAATCAAATCAGGATCCCTATATAATAGTGTTACACAACTCCATTTGCATCCAAATGACTTTCTACAGCTGATGTTTTAGCACTGGTAGCCTCAGGAAATGAGAGTGATTTGTGGTATTTTCAGCAGCCTGCCCTTTCTGCCAAGCTCAGAAGCCTGTTCTCCCACTCTTGCTGAAGATGATGGGTATATTGCCAGAGACTGCTGTGGGTTCAAGCAAACCAATTTGAATCCAAATTTATTTTACAGGTGAACATGTGAAGTTCACCAGTGCTGTTCTAACACCTATTCCCCAATTGCATTATGCTTTCTTGTTTTCTAATAAAGCTTTTCTCAAGATTTTCTTCATCAAGATACATCAAGATTTTCTGTGCACCTCCTGAGCTTCAGTACTAAATCTTTAATTACAGCAGCATCTGAGTACTTCAGATTTTAGTCCATCACCTGTTACTCGTTTCTGAGTCTGTGTCACATCCCGGGCTCCTGGCGGTCAGAAGATGAGTGACCCCTCAGATGTTACCCGGGAGCTTACTGGAGCGCAGGCTGCCTCCTGAGGCCAACACGTAGCCCCAGGCTCCGGACTGACCTTTCTCTGTCTTAATCGCTTTGAAACCTCCGTTGTCCAGAGAATTGTGTTCCCCATGGGGTGTGTGGGAGTGCCACATAGGCACTTGGGAGCCACATTATGCTAATAATGCTTTGGTCCTTAAAAGTGCCAGTGTTAATAAATTCCTGCAGCAACTGGGTGAAACAGGCCAGAAAGGATTTTTTCCACCACTTTAAATGTGTGTTTTTGTGTACAGAGCAATTACAGCACAGATGATTTACAGAAGTAAACAGTTTTGCCTGTATTTTAGATCTATTTTTATATACAGCTTTCTTTTCAAGGTCCTGAACAGTAGTTTCTATGGAGTTGTGCATATTCTGAATCTCAGATTTCCAGTGTATCTAACTTCATGTCCATACTAATGAAAGCATCAAAAATAATCCTTCTTTAGAAACCTGGCACATTATAGATATGTAAAGAAAAATGACACAGCCAAGTTTAGAATGGAAGAATTGTGCTTCTATATTAGGAAATGAAAGTTAACTTTCCTTTGGGTTTTTGGCTCATAATGCTTTTGCTTTCTTTTTTATTATGTAAATATGTTAATCCAACTCCTCTCATAGTAGAATAATTGGTATTTTGAAAACCAGTGCTTAACATTTTAATTTATTTTGAATTTGTTTGTGAGATATGAAACATAGAGGAGCATAGTGTCATAGAGATTATTAAACCTGAAAGAATTCCAAAATTGCTTCTTTTTATGGCTCATACCTGTTTTAACTTTGCAGATCTCTGCTTTCTTTATCTAAGCTGCAATTGGTGGCTTCAGATTTTTTTTCAGAGTTGGGGCAATTTGGCATTGTATGGGTCATGCAGCAGGGAAATGTCTTCCCCTTCCCAACTTCTGCCCCCTTCCCAATAGGATGATCCACCAATACCATCTTATTTAAAGAAGAAGAAGAAAAAAATCAGGAAATATGGGATCTGGCATTATTTTGAGGAGAGAGAGAGAAAAAAAAAAAGAGTGTTTGCAAACCTTTATGCCCAAATAGGTCCAGCAGTATTCTTCAACATTGTGGCCTTTTTTTATTATTATTATTTGTTCCTTCTTTCTAGTATAGAATTGCAATGGGCAAAGACTCAAATTATATTGAGCATTTACATTAATAATCTAGAAATCAATTTAAGTTTATTGTTTTCTAACTCTAGCAACATGGTTTGATCATAGTCTTTCCCCATAACTATGTAAAACAATTATGGTGTTCTTTAGGTTTTGCTCTAAAACCGGTACTGAGCAGTACTGAGCATTCTTACTGAAGTAGAGCAGGAGGGAAAAAAAGTCATGAGGATGTTACTAGTATTAGTACTAGTATTAATACTAGTACTAGTGTTTTCAGGGATTTACCTTAAGTCTGAGATCAATGCAGTGCTAATAAAAAGAGAATTTATCACACTATATTTTCTGTATAGCAACTTTTCTCTAAAAGGCCTTGGGAATACATACATCAGTGAAGTGCACAGATACCATCAGCTCCATTTAGAGAAAAAAATAATGAAATGCATGTCTGCAATGAATACAGGGTGAATACACTGATTTGAATAAAGGGTAGTGAATATTTCTTTACTACCTTTCCATATGCCCTAATACATTTTCAGTGATGATAGTGTCTCTCATTTCTTCTCTCTCTATCTATGTGATAGAAGTCAAAGAATGTGAACTGCCAAATTAATAAAGCAAAGGCCAGAGGAGCGGCAATCTCTAAAAGAGAAGGCATGGAGAGATTTTGCTTTTGTCATGGGTATAACAAGAGGCAAAAAGGAAGTGCTTTTGTTCATTATGATTGGGAATGTCTCCCACTGAAGTACAGTGGTAAGCTTTGAGGGGACAGAGTTCCAGCATGTTATTGGCAACCCCTCTGTCCTCCTCAGTGATTTTCCCTGTGAGCTGTGGGGCAGACCACGAAGTTAGTGGGCTGTGTGCTTGGGAAGGCTGACTGGTGCCACTATCCTATCTCTGCACAGTCCAGGGCATCGCTTAAAATAGCTGAGAAGCAGACTTGTAGTTTGATGAAGTTTGGATCACTTGAGCATGCGTGCGCATTCCTGTGTGCATATGTGCATCTATTATATAGATAGTTTTTTCAGGTGGGATTTACTGCAGGCATCATGCTATTTGGGACCCTGTGGCTGGAGGCTGAATAGTCTTGTTTTGCTGTAGAAGAGACAAAATGGCATCCTGAGCTTAAACTTCTGCAAGGAGGCTGTGGTCACTGATATTGAGGAAATAAATCCTGTGATTTGTCAATAGACAGCACTGATACCTTCTCAAGTATTTCATTTTAATAGAAATGCTATTAATTTTCAGTTCTCCTGAAGTGATTTCTTTGAGGTTGTGTCTAGCTTGTGAAACTGTGAGTATTTCACTCTTATCCTTAGAAAATTGCAGACTGCTGTAAGAATGTCATGACCTTCTTGATTTCTTGCTGCTTCCTGCCTTTTCCTGGAGTTTCAGCAAGTGCTAATATTGGTCTCAGACTGTTTGCATAATGGAGCCCAAAATAAATAATGGAGAGAGTTTAAAGAAAAAAGTCCTTTCTATTTTCTGGTTTATTTTTCAGCTAGCTCATATAGGGAGAGATACCAAAAAGGCAAGAATAGGTCTTGGATCTTGTGGCACAAAAGAAATGATGCAAAAGATGCAGTATACACTATTTTAGCTGAAATTTGTGCCCTTTTTTTCTCTCCTTGTTCATCTCCATGATTTAGGGCTGTGTAGGGCATGTTGCAAGTGTGGAATCATCTTGGAACTTCATATATCACTTTTCTCCCTTCTAAGTTTGGGAGCCACTTCCAAGAGAGTAGAAAGAGGAACTGCTCTTTATTCCTGGGTCCACAGTGTACTTGGAGCTATCTAGTATCAATATACGTAATTCTGACTCTACATAATGGTAGTCAACCAGCAGATTAGGTATCACAAGATCAAAGAGACTAGGAAAGCAGCAGAAAAGGTGTTTCTTCATCAAATTCAAAGATAAGGACATAGGCAGAAATAAACAAACTTTCTTCATTAAGGAAGAAATCACTCGGACCACAAGATCCCAACTGCTTGCCAAATCCTGATGGGATTTAAAGTACTTGCAAGATTTGTGCTCTGTGTATCCATTAATTTCATTCATAATGCACTTTTCTTGGGAAAGTTAATCTTTGTGAGAAGGGGACAGTGTGACCCAGAAATGGGGCAATTTTGATCTTGAGAAAGTTAGAAGAACATTGTGGCCTCTGTTACCAAATAGCTGTGCGAGTCTTTGGCAAGTTAATTCTCCTCTTTGTTCCTTGGTGTTTTGCCTAACTAGATAGAGCAGGTGGGACAAGTACTGGCACGTTTGCTGTTTCTTACTGTATATTTGTATAGTGCCTAGCACAGCATGTCCCTAATCTTAAGGCCTCACTGACAGAGTTAATGCATGCTCTAAGTCATGCCAAACACCCTGTATCCTCAAATTCCTCATGAAAAGCAATACCAAACTGTACTTTTCCAAGTTAGCCCGGAGGATTTCTGTAGCAATCACCAGAGTCTGAAGGCCTAAATTTTAACAAGGTATTTTGTTCAATGAAGTTGCTCATTGCTGCTAGCTCACTCCAAGCCCTCAGAGGTGCCTCTCTATTACTAGTCACATCGGATGAAGAAACTTGTGTCAGGGCTGGAACAAGGTCTTCAATGTACTGCCGGCTCTGTTTTTTGATGAGGTGTGAGGCAGTGTGAAAGGACTTAAAGCTACAGGTTAGTTTTCCGCAGAAGTACTTTTAAGTGTATGGCTTAAAACTTTCAAGGTGGAACTGCACCCTATACTGGATAGGACTAGGGCGGAGGAAACAAGGCAGGAGCTGCAGTTGAGGACTTACTGTTCCAATTAAAAAAAATGAAGGACAGATTCATGATGTTGGGCAAAGGTTTAAAATGAGCAAAATGTGTGTGATTTATTAATAGGTATGAATATTAGACGTAGCAGTAGACAATTTCAAGCATTTTTTTCTGGCCAGCTCAAAGGCAGACACAGCTTTATGAATTAAGACAATCAAAAAAATACAAAAATTATTAAATTTCAAATTCAAAACTTGGAACATTTCACTGTTGCTCCCTAAATCACTAGGTGTTATGGAGGCTAATAGTATAACTAGGAAAATGGTGTAAAGAATGTGCTTTTTGTGCAATTTTTTATAAGTAGCGATTCTCTTCTCTCAGGTATATTTCAGTTGTGTGTTTTTAATGTTTCATTGATTACCTAGGACACTAAAATTGTAGTCAGGAAATTTTTTAAAATGCTTATTCTCTGTCTAATAGGCCATATATAATTTGGTATCCATAGCTTTTATCTGAGTTCAAAATGTTAAGTACTTTCTAAACAATTGGATATTTTGGATTTTTTTTTGTTGAAGGAAGGAAATATAACTTACAGCAAATGGGGAAATGAAATTGCAGTTCTCTGGCTTCATTCTCTCATAGCTGACATCATTCTTGTGTTATCTATCACCTGTACATTATCTTGTTTCCCCTTTCAAGGGGAGCCATATCACCTTTGGTAGATGTTTAGGGAACATTCAAGTTGAGCTGATGTTATGTTAATATAGAAAAATAAATTCAGATTAAATCTGCACAGAAATCCTGACCTTATTCTCTTTCATATGAAATCTCTTCTTATGCATCTTCCTTGATGCTTGTATTGGCAATATGCGTTAACATCTTCCATGCCAGTTCTCTTTCCAGAATTACTAGAAGGATTGCAACATAGAGCAATGTTTTCATTGCAGACTGTATTACGTGAACAAAACAAATCATAACCTAAGAACATATTATTGAATATAATTAATCTAAATATAATGAATATAATGGAAATTTCCGTGCTGACTCGATAATCTCTTCCTGCAGTACCAGTCAGCAAAGGTGAAGAGGTCAGTATCACATGTGTAAAAGTTTAAGCTATTTTCTATAAAAGGAATGGAATATTTCGATGAAGACTCAATGCTGCATGATAAATATATGTCACTGAATGATATTTCATGTTGACCTAGGAGGAGCTAGGGTTTATGTGCCTGTACACATGTGCAAAATGATGAAAACTATGGTGTTATGTGATACAGTGAAACATTGCAGAGGTACTTTGGAGCAGAGAACTAATTCTAAGCATGTCAACATAGGGTCAGCCTTTCCATGTTACAAGTACGCCATGGAGCAAGAAACAAACTCACTGCAGCTAAACACAAATAAAAAAAAAATACAGGAAAATGAAAAAGTCAGGGTTTTGTCTTTGTCTGTATATTATTGAATACTACCACTTTGCTCTGATCCTGAAGAGTTCAAGTAGGTTTCCTTATTTTAAGGTTGGTTCTGGCAGAGTATGAATTTCCCTTTAAAATAATTTTAGGTTCTTCCTTCGCTCTGACATAATTCCTCCCTCAGACCTGAAGTAATTTGATAGGATGTGACCATGAATGGTCATGAAGGAGTGTCCACCACCTTACTACAGCAGGATTTGTTGCATGTAACTGGAGATCCTGACCAACCTTTCATCTTCATCCTCATGATGGCCAAGAGGAGGTAGGGAAGTACTCCTTTCCCCATTTTCATAGATGGAGACTGAAAGGTAATGCAGCCCAAATGCGGCCCAAGAGTATTCAGAAAAAAACTTTTGAAGATTTGAAAACATCAAAGACATTTTCATATGGAGAAAAGACAGAGTTCCCAGGCAAGACAGGATCTCAAAGTGCAGGTCTAGGAGGGGCAGGTTTTTCAGGGAAAAACCACCAGAGAAGCAGCCAGCTTACATATCCTACACGGAGGTTTGGCATCTTGGTGGTGATCTGGTTTAAACATTTTGTTCCAAAGTTAGATTCTCAAGCAAAGTGGGTTACGCTGCCGAGGGAAGGCTTTGTGCTGGAGGAAGAAAGGGAAACTTGGTTAGTAACAAGGCTTGACACTGTTTTAGTTATGTCCTTCAGCCCTGCCCCAGTACACCTCTATTTTATTTTTTAGATGATGTGCGTCGCTAAAGTGATTGCTGCCCTAGCTGATGCTGAAGAAAAATGTGTGCCATCCTGAATAAGTACTAAATACACTGTGACTCTCTAAGCAGCATTCTAGTACGTGAATATAGGGGGATTTGTAGAAAAACCTTGCCTCTTTTTTATAGTCAAATAAATTTCTACACTTATGCGTCTTCATAAATGTAGGTGAAACCGAGTAGGTTTTTTCTGGTCTCACTGTCTGTTTGATTACATAAATAATCCCTTTTAATATTTTTTTGATGCAAGCAATAGCTAAAGTTTTATTTCTCTGAAAGATTTGTGTTCTTTTCCAGATGCTGCTGTTTTTCTGCTGATTTACATTGAAAAATCAAACTCTGTTTTTGTGCATGTTGGGTCGTTGTGCATGTTAGCTCAAAACAGCCAGAGAACAAGTGTTAGAGGATATATTTGTTAAAAGAAGATGCTTTTGTTAACAGTAGAATTTTTGAGAAAGAGAGATGATATTGTATGTGTATACTTGTGAGATAATAAAGGAACACTCTTAAACCGTATCTGGGAGATGATTAAAGCAAGTTCTAAGATTTATTTCTATATGTTACAAGTAAAGAATAGTATTTCTTGAAAATGTATTACTCTTTTGGAAGGGAGCTGGGGAGGAGGCAGGGAGATATTTTATTCTCAAAGTGGTTTTTGTTCTTTAGATGATATTTTTCACTCTTTTTATCTGTGCAGTCTGAAATGAAAGAAATTTGATGGTCACAAGACAATTTGCATAATAAAATTTGAGAGATTCTACTCCAGTTGCTGTTATACAGGAATAAATAGAAAGCACACTCTATAGCATAATCAGTCCCTAATTACTTCTTGCTTAGGTAATCAACCCCTGAACCAGTTTACACTGCAAAAAGGTGCAGCTGTTGAGAACGCATATGTTTGAGTTCATGGAGCTTTGTGTTTGCTATTCAAGTGACCAGATTTCTCAACTTAAACATTGTTAGGCCATTCAGCAGAGGACTCTTAAGAATTGCCAAAGCAATGTAATTTCAAAAGTGATTTTGTATACTGATATATCTAGATATTATGCATAATGTATGCTTTTTTATGCGCGTGTGTGTTGCTACAGCCTACGTTGTTTTTAAAGACAATGAAAAATGCCTGTGTGAAAAATGCTTATCAAACAAGGGCATGCTGTTGTTTCCTGACTATACTACTGTGATTATTTAATATATACTGTGTCTTTATGTCTTCAGTAGGTTTGTGGAACTGAGACATATATGCTGGAGCCAATACATATATTTCTAGGATATAGGAAGTAATACTGGGTTGTTCTAAAACAAAATACAAATAAATCTCAAATTCTATTATTTAAGAAATAATATTTTACTCTGCTGTTAAATTGTGCTATTCTATTGTATTAATTTTTGTTTTGTTGAGGTGTGGAAGAGATTCCCTCTCATAGAAAAATGCAGTTAATTACTCTGTTTTCTCTCCATTCTTTTGGGCAGAAGAGTTGGTATTGCCATATGGTATTGCCTGTCCTTTTCATAAAGTAGAAGTGTCTGTACTGTGTAATCCTGTGTGTTTTCACCATGAAACAGAGGATTACTGTGAATGGATCTTGTGGATTTTGGCACATTTTTTCACTGGGAGTCAGGCTTGAAAGACAACACTTCATGTAGCCAGCTCTAAATGTTGAAAAGCATGAATCATACAATTCTAAAGTCAAATGTAAATTTGAATGTTTTAATAACTTGCATTAAGGTTTTTCTTTCGGTTTTCTCATAAGGTCGTGCTTTTTCCCCAGCTTTTCTCTTCATTCAAGATGTCTAAAACTTTATATGTGCTATTGCGTGCTTTGAATATACTATGCTAATGTATGTTACAGACAGATGCTATTTCTTTCATAAGCTTCAGATGAATGCTGAAATAGAGTATTTTGAATTCAGCAAGACAGATTAAAATTCAAGTCAATCTGTGGCTTCCTAGTATATATTTTTCTTTTTTCTTACTAAAAACAGTCTGAATTACATATGGGCACTTGCGTCTCAGGTCTATCATTAGTAATATTAGTAACAAGACTTAACTATCCTATTCTGTCATATATGTGCAAAGAAAATATTAAAATTTTCCGTTGCATCAGAAGTGAAGATAAACTAAATGACAAAAATAATAATTTATTAGTAATACTTCAACACTCTTGGTTTATTCTGGAACTAGAACTCAATTAAATATTTGAAGTGGGTTGCGACCAGTCTGGATCAAAATGAAAATTCAGGCAAAATTTTGTAAAATTACTCTGTTGTCATTAATTAGTCCTCTAAGGTTCTCTAATAACTAGGAGAAATCTTAGATTGCACTGAATATCTATAAAATGTACTAGGCCTTAATGATTTGACAGTTTCACTTACCTGGATTTCGTGAGTAACTATAGATATAAATACGGGTGGAAAGTGGAAAAAAAAATCTGACTATTTAATGTGAGATGTTTTTGCTCCGTATAAGCAAAAGATACCTGCTTTGATTTAAATTATGTAATTTGTTTGTAGTTTGTAAATTATGTTGTTTGTGTGATGATTATTCTGGTAGTTTTAAGACCATTTAGGCAAGTTTAGTCCTGGGTCTGAAGACAAGAGAGAACTCAGGGACGTCTGAGTTTCAGACGAAGACAGGGGTTCTTCATCCATCCAAGTGTTCAAGGCTAGTTTAATGCTAGTCATGCCACAGTAATGCTAATACCAGATCAGGATAAAAATTGGGAATCTTTCTTGGGATATATGGATACAATGGAGTTAAGGATAGCCTGAACTCAGTCAACTGAGTTAATGTCTTCTAGAGTAAAATATAAAATGATTGCAAATTCCTGTTATGCATCTTTTCTATTTCTAAGTCAAAACTATTCTGAATTTTAATTATTTTTAATAAGAATTTTCAGTTCATTGTTAAACAGAACTGAGTAAAAGGCAGGTGTTTTAGTCCATATGCAACTTAACTTGTTTTCTCACAGGCACTGTATTTTTGTATTACATTCTAATTGTGCTTTCAGAACATCTATGTTTAAACACCCTAGGCAGAGGTTATGCCTTCGTTTAGTCATTGACCCGTAATGTAGGTTCATTTAAAACCCCAGTCAGGACAGAGCTAAAGGTGATTCCTGCCCTAAGGAGATTTTTGAACTGTGGTTGAATGTTGTAATGCGAGGTTGGTGAATGTTGTAATGCGAGGTTGGTGCACCTTCATCGCTTTTTCTTTGCTTTGTATTGTTTTAATTGGGTAAGAGTTTTCAAGACACTGAAATGTCAGTGGCATTTTGTCTTAGAATTTAGGGCTTTACAGAAATGTTGAACTATTATTTGTGATTATTTAAAAATGAAGGTAGTTGTGAAACTCCGTCATAATAAGATAGATACCACATCAGTGACTTGTAGTGGTTTGGTTGTATCTATTTTTATCTGACTTGGGTGCCTTATTGATAACCTTACACAGTTTATCTCTGAACTGCTTTCTACTTCAGTACAGGACTTTCATATTTACCTCTTCTTTAAATTTCTTTCTGTTTTTCTGTTTGTTTCTATATTTTGGTATATTCTCTTCTATATGTTATAGTTTTAGCTTAGATGAAGGTGCTTCACAATGATCCAGTTCATGTGATCTGCTCAGGGGATGTTTTCATCCTGTGCTCAAAGGCTGATTAAATGAGCCACTCAGTGGGCTGCATAGTTCAAAATGGAAAGCAATATCCTTAGACTACATAAAAACAGAACAAAGACTAATTTCATGGTTTGCATAGAAGAATGGCAGAAATAATGGTCTAGTTGTAGAAATATCTATTGGATTAAAAAATCCTTCCTTGCATATATATTTTTTTAATTTTGTGAGGAGTATTACATTAAGTAATTATTAATAGGACATCTCATATCCACGTTTGTCTTGCTTTAAAAAGGTTAGTCTAGTTGTTGATGTGAGGTGTGTGTAACGGATGATTATGACCATGAGGTTAAGATGTTCTACTTCCAACTTCATTAAGCTGTTAATATTGAGTACTGCTGGCCTTAGGCTGGAAAATGAGCGGTCTCAAAATGTTCAGAGTGCATTTCCCTTTCCATTGTAGGCTTTACAAAGTGAAATGCAGGAAGCTGATTCATACAGTTAACAGACACTACATAGACTGAATATGTAAGAAGATTATTGAAAAAAAAGAGAAGAGAGAAACTATTGGCGACAGAATATTAATTAATGGATTTAAATTGGAGCAAGGGTAGACATAGAAAAGAATCCTTGAATACTGAGGATAATGAAGTTCTGTAATGCCTAGCTGTGAAGACTCTGGGATCTCCAGCTCTGCAGTTGTTTAAGAATACAGAAATGTGTGCTCGTGGCTATGGAGACATATATGATTCTGTCCTAGCGACGGTGAGATACAGATGAAACTGTTAGGCTTTTCTCTTCTTTACATGGGCTGCCCCTCACCTGTTTGTGTTTCCCACTTGGTCTTTTCATTTGTGTTTCATTGCAAGTTTGCAGTGGACACTACCTGTGGATAGTGAGTCTTCATGGGGCTTCTCTGACGCTAGAGATACAGATGTCCCATCTTATTTCAGCCATGCCAGATGGAAAATAAAGCTGAAAGGGGAAATAGTCCTGAGCATTACTTTTTAGCAGGAATTCCCAGGAGTCTAAAATAGATCCTGGTTTTACCAGATGTGATTCCAGCAACATGAAATAAAGCTGTGAATTAATAACTGGATATTCCTTCCTTCATACTAATTTTCTTCATTTATAAATGGAGAGGGTGGAAAGCTTGTGTACTATTTCTTTATAATCTGAGCTACTATCCTAATAATTAAAGAGAACAGAAGATCTTATGAAAGCACATATTCCAGAACAAAACAGCTTGTATCCAGCATAGCAGTATATTAAAATAATGCAATATAAATTCCTCCTCTTCGTACTGGAAAAGGTTTTCCTTTTTATTGGATGGGTCTGTATATGCAAAAATGGCCATCTTACTCCTGCAGCGTCTGTATTTGAAAGTCCCTCTTGGCAGCAATGTGCTGCCAGTTTCCTGGTTAGATTTCCTTGCAAAACTTGAGAAGGTGTTCTGGCTTTTTTTCCTGGAAGAACTGGATTATGGTTTATCACTTCTGTTTCTTTCTGAGCTGTATTGCTTTTGGAATACGCTCTTATTGAGTGTGTGCTCCATCATTACTAAGCCAAAGCTTGTAGTGCCATCTACTTGATAAAGTGATAGATCCTAATTTAGGAACTAAAGCAGTCTCTCAAGTGAGAGTGAGACAGAGAAGTACTGCTAAGGTAAGAATCTTGGCAGATTCATTGTATGTTTGTGTTGCAGGCTATAAGCCTTGTATTTTGATGGCTTAATTTTTGGGAGATGACATTTATAGAA
Organism: Crypturellus soui; assembly: GCA_032275445.1. Lineage (NCBI taxonomy): Eukaryota > Metazoa > Chordata > Aves > Tinamiformes > Tinamidae > Crypturellus > Crypturellus soui. Next base: position 247,302 of record JAUBNY010000342.1, read on the forward strand.
GTACAGAAATGAGAGTAAAGTAGTCTTTACTGATGATTGGCTAACCTAAGGCTTTGGGGGAGAGCAACCAAACCGTTTGAAAGAGAAGTTATTTGCTGCTACTATGCACATCTCTCTCTGTTAATGTCGTTGCAGGATAGCCCAGTGAAAACGAACTAAACTGGAATATTCTGAAATTCACAGCAGAACTGTTGCTTTTGTTAGGTGTATTTGATTTATGACTCTTCATGCCAATTGGCTGCCATTTGATCAAAAGTTACTCTCGGCAAAATTAACTTCCATATAATTTATTTGAATCATCCTAGTCTTATGTGATTAAGGAAAAATTAGCAAACTTTTCAGTTGTTTTGGGGTTACTTATTTTCTATTCTGCATGAAGGGTATTTTTTCCATCTTAACAGCCATACTAGTTACAAATCTAGTGGCATCATCCTCTCCTGCAGGGATAATTGATGATGATTCTGCTTTGTTATAGTGTTCTGGCAGCATTTATGTTGTTTCCCAAATAGCCAGCCATATAGGTAGTGCTTTGCTTTTTTCGCAAACCTGTTAGTAGCTCTGATTTTTCAAAGGGCTTTAATTAAGCCTGCTGATTAGGGTAGGAGTTATGAGTGAACTGTACTTGCAGAAATTGGACGACAAGACATCATGTAAGGAGCATCTGTGTTACTTTTGAATATATTAAGTCATTGATTACATAAAACAGGAAACATTCTGACTTTAGAACCGTTATGTTAAATAAACACCATTGATTTTCCTGGTTTGGACACCCTTTGAGGAGTCTTGTGAGTTTCAAACCAAAGTTTGGGACAGAGTCTCAAAGATTGAGTCATACTTTTAACTACCACAGCACAGTAGTGTCTCCCTGATACTTCAAAGGAAAAAAAAAAAAGTACAGTTGTTCCTTCCTTTCCATTTTTAACTGATTAATTTATAAGAAGAGCATCACTCAGATAATTTGGTATGAGTAAAAGCCTGATCAATGCATCTTCAACAAAGGGAAGTACAGAGTCATGCACCGAGGGAAGAATATCCCCATGCACGAGTACAGCTGGGGGTTGCCTGCTGGAGAGCAGCTCTGTGGAGAAGGGCCTAGGAGTCCTGGTGGACAACAACCTAACCATGAGCCAGCAGTGTGCCCTTGTAGCCAAGAAGGCCGGTGGGATCCTGGCCTATGTTAGGAAGAGCGTTGCAGCAAGTCGAGGGAGGTGATCCTGTCACTCTCCCCAGCTCTGGTGAGGCCGCACGTGGAGTACTGGGTGCAGTTCTGGGCTCCCCAGTACAAGAGGGACATGGAGCTACTGGAGGAAATCCAGTGAAGGCCTACAAAGATGAGTAGGGGACTGGAGCATCTCTTGTGTGGACAGTCTGAGAGAACTGGGCATGGTTAGCATAGAGAAGACTGAGATTAATGTATGCAGACATCTAAAGGGAAGGTGTCAAGAGGATGTGGCCAGACTATTTTCAGTGGTCCTCAGCGACAGGACAGGAGACAGTGGCCACAAACTGAACACATAAAGTTCAATCTCAATATGAGCAAAAACTTCTTTACTGTGAGGGTGACAGAGCCCTGGAACAGGCTGCCCAGAATGGTCGTGGAGTCTCCTTCACTGGAGACCTTCAAAATCCTCTTGGATACCACCCTGTGCCATGTGCTCTAGGTTGCTTTAGTTGAGCAGCAGGGTTGGACTAGATCTCCAGAGACCCTTTCCAACCTCAGCCATTCTGTGAACAGAGCTGAGAAATTACTAAAACCTAGGGCTGATTAAATGAGTTTACCATTTCATTTAAGACAGTTTGGTACTGTGTTTCTCCTCTTGTCATGCAGAAGGCAAGAGCTGGAGCCAACTGTTGCCTTCTTTTTTTGAATACTCTTCCTCTTGCATTCAACAATCTTAAATCAGAAAATTCCCTAACACACTGCATCAAGCTTTGATTTGGTGTAGGTACCACTTCAGTATTTTTCAACTAGATTTACTTTCATCACTTGGAGAGAGGCACTGGCAGTGGCTGCCATCCTTGCTAGATGTCAAGGAGCTGGGACTGCCAGGGGAGCATCTCTGCCTCCTCTTGCAAGCTCCTGCTGCAGGCACGGGGCCAGAAAGCCCATCACTTGGGAGCTTTTTCCTGCCTTGCTGGGCTGGGGGGCCCTTCAGCTCTCTAACAGAGATGTGAAGACCTGCAGAGTGGGAGTCTATAAGTCCTCTAGTCCTTTTCACTTTGAGATTGAGGATCTTTAGGTATAGCCCTTCATGATGAAAGAACCGAGAGGATATAAAGTTTTGAGAGACCTGTAATGCTTCCCAAAGACTGGAAAGGAAGATTAGGGAAATATTTTATTGATTTTGGGACAGTAGGTGGAGCTGTTTGTTGCACACTTGAAACCTCTTCTGATAAAACAGAAGATTCTAAAATATGCCTAAGAAACAGTTTTCATTTTCACTGATTATGTATCGCGTCCTAGCATCAATTCTCTAAATAAATACCCCTTTAGAAAGGAGAAGATTTGAGCTAATCTTGCCAAAAAAAATTAACAGCTTTTTGGAAACTGATGTATCTGTCTGGTCCTTCCACTAGCCCTCATCTAAATTTACACACCAGTCAAAAGAAAGTAGTTCTGTTCTGGTGTACCACATGTAGCTCCTTCGGCTTTTTGTAAAAATATTCAGACTCTTGCAGCTAAGACTTACATATGTCTAATTTGATTCATTAACATGTAAGAATTTTATATGTGGTACTTTGCAGTGGTACAATTGTCAACTTGTGTTATCTGTGTATTATATGTACTTTACTGTTTTAAATAATTGTTAAATAGCATAATTGTGGGGGAGATGGGAAAAGCAATATCCATTTTGGTATCACCATTTTGCAAAAGTGATGGAAGTTGACATTTCCTATGAGAACATAGTTAAAAATAACAACAAAGCCACCTTTAGGCTGTTTTGCTAAGTGTTCCTTGTCATAAAGAGGCTCAGTTGGTAAATTCGAGATGGAAAAGGTAAGGCTTGGGAAGACTAGACCTATTTGTGTGTTAAACCTGCTATTCAATTCATTCTTGAGTGCAGCTCAGGTAGATTCAGGGAGATGATCCTGTTACATAGGGTGATCTGAGAGTTTTCATTTAAAGCTCACATCCCTCTCAAGGCCCCTGGCACCTGTTTGTTATGATGAGATGTTGTATACACTGCAAGTATGTTGGAGATTTTCTAGCAAAAGCTTTTCAATCCATTCTAGTGCTGGAAAGTGTTCTATAGCATTACAGTAAATCTGTCCAAATTACAATGTGTCAGATTAATGGAATTAATATTGTAATTGAATTTTCACCCTAAACTTTGATGGTTAAATTACCTGTTTGCATTGCCTCCTTGCAGGCACAGAAAGAAAATTAAATATTACTGAAATAAGTCATGGAATACTTAGTAATGGTAGACATTGCTGCTGTTTTCTTTTGCAAATGAAAGCCAGTAAAATTACAATATCTTTTGCCAATCTGTGCATAATGATAACCTTTCATATAATTTAGCTTATTTCATGTAACAGCCTTCTTTCCCATTTTGGCAGCTGAGAAAATTCATAGAGTAAGCATGTAACTTAATTTTCTGCAGAGGGTAATGTAGCAGAACATTACAGTACACAATCAAAAGCACATGCAAAATATTACTTGCAGTCTTTATTTTCTCAGTGTAGTTCAGGATCTCAGTTAATGAGGTTTATTGGTAAAATAATCAGATTTACAGGTGGAGTAATAAAGAAGAAATAGCACTGCGTCATTTACAAGAATGCTTGTGTTCCTGCTTATTTAATTGTAAATTGAGGCACTCTGTAAAACTGTTAGTGGAAACCAGAGGCATCTGCTTTTCACATTGCCTAACTGCAGCTCAGCACCCGGGAGGTTAAAAAAAAAAAACACAGAAGTGGCAGCAGCTCTGCATCCTATTTGCGACAATTTGAAATGGCCTAATGAGTTCTAAAGTGAATTACTCAGAAATGAAAAACTAGCAGTGTATTGCTCGTTACTGCTATTATTCATCTTATCATGGATTCTGGAAGACTTCAGGATGTTGCCCAAATACATGGTCATATTTTATTTCGTTCATGTGTTTGACATCTCCTGTGTAGGTGATGGTACCCCATGCAACACAGAAATCATCACCAACAGAAATGGTAAATTATTTCTTTCTGAAATATTTTTGGTATTTTATTGGAATGTGGTTATTTTCTGATGAGAATTTGCTATAGCACTTGGCATGTCCACTTAGCTTGTGAAAAACTGAACAAAACACTTAGACACAGCTTCAGTTGTTCATACTTTTATGCAGAAAACAAATCTAGCGGCTTTATGGAGTAAGCTTTGGGAAGCATGTTTTGAACCTTAATGATTCAGTAATGTTTGCCTGAATTAGCAGAAAAGCTGAAATAATAATGTGGAGATGTAAGCCATCCCGTAAATGATTTTAATGAGACTGTTGGTATTAACTATACGTTTGTTCATTTAAACGTAGAGATTTGACATAGAATCATAGAATCACAGAATGCCTAAGGTTGGAAGGGACCTCTAGAGGTCATCTAGTCCAACCCCCCTGCACACGCAGGGCCACCTAGAGCACCTGGCACAGGACTGCATCCAAGCGGGTCTTGAAGATCTCCAGAGAAGGAGAAGATCTCCAGAGAAGGAGAAGATCTCCAGAGAAGGAGAATACGCGTGAATTAGGAGCCCGAAACACTTTGTGAAAAGGCTGGAAGAATAATTAATAATGCAAATGAAGATTTCTTGCAGAGATACCAGAAGCAAGAAGCTTTTCAGAGAGTGTTCCAGTGAGTCTGCTATTTAAAGAGGAGAGAGAAAAGGAGCACTCCAGGAAGATAAAGCTAGTTAATGAATGCAAAATAAGTGTTTTGCATTGACTTTTTTTTTTCTTAAGAAGAGTTTAGAGCATTTTTCACATGAGTCCGTCTCACTGTTGTGAGAGTCTACCTTAATCAGAAATGACAATAAATTTTAGATCACATCAGTAAAAACAACAGAAATCAACCTCCAGGACCAGATGGCAGTTGCTCACAGGTCCAAAGGAATTAAATATATACATATATAGAGTATATATAGAAAACTGTCTGTTTATTTGTTCTTGATTGTAGGAAAACTCACGGTTTTGACATGTGATGCTGGTTTCTAAAAGGATATGCAGGAATGGTAAAACTATAGAACAAGAACAACTTCTGCGCTGAATGAATGAAAAAATGTGTTCCTCGCTGGAGGCTCTTGAGGAAACTAATGTCGAGCAGTTTGAGGCATTTATTTCATGGATTAATTACTTTTTAAAAATGGGCTGGGGGAAAAAGTGGAAATAAATCACTTTCCTTAGTATGAGGTTATCATGGATTTCTTTTAGGAACTGTGTCATTAATAATGGAATAAAAATAATGCAATGATCAAGTTGGATGAATGTAAAAATTATTACAAAAAACATATTAATAGCTGAGTGACAAAAATTGCCCAAAGGCTTCTTGTCTTTAAAGTGAAGGCAGCAGCAAAACAGCATGTTACATTAAATGTTTATTAATTTAGAATTTATATGGATGTGTGTGTGTGTATACACAAAATGGCATACGAATTGAATACTACTGTATGTAAGATGTAGCTAAAAAACATGCATATACAGCAAAAGGGTCCCACTAAGCAAAGAGATCTTGGCATCACTAACATTAACATCTTTTTGCAAACATAGACTGAGAGGTTAGTTATGATCAAAATACAAGTAGAACATTAAAAGTTATTGTGAAAGAAAGAAAAAATTAGGACTGAGACTATGTTGCTTTGTAACTTCATAGGATATCCTTATCTTGACTAGTTGATAGTTACAGTTCTTGTAACTCTGCTTGGAGAAGACTGATAGAACGGAAAAGTGCACAAAAAAGGGCGACAAGTTTGATGAAAGATGCAGAGTGGCTTTCAGACAAGGAGACAGAATAGATTGGGGACAACACTGTTCTGTTCACTGCAGTCTTTAAAGGAGTTGTGGGACAGTTCAAAGGGCTTGTAGTGTTTTATACTGCTCTGGGAACTGTGAGCGACCTGCCCACTGGCAGTGATAAGGTCAGTGCTGTTATGACTGGGAGTGCAACCATGCCTGTCCCTTTCCACAGTATTCAAAATTCTCAAGCAGTGAAAGACGGTCACCATAGCTGTTTGGATCAAATACATAGAAATCTGAGCTAGACAAAAGACAAATCTATGACTTGATAGATCATGTTGCAGTTCAACCTAAAACTATCTGCCACACAGCATAGGCACATTCAACTTGTTGCTTTAAGCTCAATATTTATTCCACATTTTTTCTCAGACGGGTGAGTTTTCAGGAAGCAAGTAGAAATAGTTGTAGATTTATGTGATAAGTGATTTAATCCATATTTGGGGAAACACCAGGAAAAGCATTTGTGATGAGTGTTCTGTAAATGTAACATAGTGGTGGTGTTTGGCACATCAGTGAGATTTTCTTGTGCCCCTTTTTTTTTTTTCTGTCAAGTGTGACTTCAGTAGTGTACGTTCCAATCTGATGTGGAGAAGATTTTTCTGACTTTTAATGTTGGGAATTAGTTTCCCACACAGCTGTTGGTAATTTTTTCATCAAGGCAGAGATTGGATTTGCTCACAGTTCATGACATCCAGTTTTTGGCTGGTCTTAATTTGTGAATAAATTATTTTCCAAGATGGTATATCTGATATCATTGTTGCTGTATCAGAAAGAGAGGATGTAACTCTTTCTTCTTGTTAACATTTAGAGGGAGGCTTGCTCCACTGAGTATTAAAATCACGTTTGGAACCAATAATCTTAGGGATCTTTTATTTTTTTCTAAGAAGAAATCTGGGTTTGTTTTTTTCATTTTAAGAAAAGGGAAAAAAACGAACACATCTAGCAGCATTATAAATGTTTTGATAAAGAGAATGCAATGCATGATGGAAAAAATATGTTAACTAAAATAGCATACATTGAGCAATGCAATGTTTTAGTGTAAGTCTTTGAGCCCCAGCCTGAGCTTCATCTGAAAGATTTCTGGATCTGTCAGGAATCTTTCATCAACTTCAGCAAGGTTTTGCAAGGATGTAAAACTCTTTCCCTGTGCCATTGCAGCTCCCTCTAAGCCCTGTTGGGATCCACTACAGCTCCCTCCAACTGCTCGCTCCAACCCCAACCGCTCATTCTATAGTGACATTGATTTAGATAGTGTTATTTGAGACTCTACATCTGCTTGTTCTACCCAACATGATTCTCAGCACTATATTACCTGTCTAGAACAGCCATCTAGAAGGCACCCACCATGCTGGGTGTACCTACAGTATGCCACACTTTGGAAATAGAACTTTCCTCTCACCTGATGCACTGTTACAATCATGAGTGACAGAGCTGAGTGCCCAGCCTAAAACCAGGTATTTTTTTGGAAACAATACTCTAGGGCAGAGGCATTGCTACTTATTCTTCCAGTTTGGCATGATGTCTGAAGATGCAAAAGATGTATATAGAAATCAGAACCAAGTTACATTCTCCAGAAGCCATGCAGTTTTCTGCTTCAGCTGGCCACGAATTCCAACAGTATCCTGGCCTGTATTAGGAACAGCAGAGGCAGAAAGACTAAGGAAGTGATTGTCCCCCTGTACTCAGCACTAGTGAGGCCGCACCTTGAATCCTGTGTTTGGTTTTGGGCCTCTCACTACAAGGAGGACCTTGAGGTGCAGGAGAGTGTCCGAAGAAGAGCAGTGAAGCTGGTGAAGGGGCTAGAGCACAGACCTTATGAGGAGCAGCTGAGGGGAGCTGGGGTTATCTAGTCTGCAGAAGACTCACAGGAGACCTTATCGCTCTCTACATCTACGAGAAAGGAGGTTGTCGTGAGGTGGGGATCGATCTGTTTTCCAGAATAACTACCAAGAAAATGGCCTCCAGTTGCACCAGGGAGGTTTGGTTAGATATTAGGAAAAAAATCCACATATTAAGAGTGCTGAAACATTGGAACAGGCTGCCCAGGGAAGTGGTGGAGTCGCCATCCCTAGCAGTGTTCAAGAGACATGTAGATGAGGCGCTTAGGGAGATGGTTTAGCAGGCATGGTGGTGGTGAGTTTGTGACTGGACTTGATCCTAAAGGTCTTTTCCATGATAACGTTCTGTATTTGCACAAGTCATTTCAGCCATTCTTGGAGACTATTAAAATGTGCTTACCTTGCTCCTTGAATAAAATGATGGTTAAGTCCTGTTGCTTAGTAGATGTGCAAGTTCATGACTGGACCTTGGGATCACAAATAGGAATTTATACAAATACAAAATAATTTATTTCAAGCTACACAGAAGCCCATAATGGGGCTTCTGAAATTTAAGGTAATCTTTTAAAAAAAGTTTTGATGGCAACATTTTTTTCTAGTAGAAACTTAACTGTGTGTGGGAAAGAGGCTTAGCATCTTCAATTTTGAGGGAGATAAATTCCTCTTTAGGAATATCTGAATACCAAGTTCAAAAGAAAGTTTGATGCGGATGCACATGATTCAGGAGATTTTCTTGTCATTGCTTTGCCTTCCTGATTTCCAGCAAAACACTGTGACGTACCACAGAACTCAACTGTAAGCGGTACATAGGGCGTTCGTGTTCCCATTTTTGTTTCAAGCTTGCAGTGGGTTTCATATGTGTTTCTCTTTTGAAAACTCCTTCAAAGCTGTCGTTCCTTTAACGTAGTAAAAAATGTTTTTAGCTGCCTGTGATATTAGCCATTAGTTACTAAATTGTACCTGAAATTACAAAATAATAATAGATTTGGAAAAAATCTTATAGTATGTTTAAATCACGTTTTCCAAATTTTATGTGATTATCTTTAGTTGCAAAGAAAAACATAAAAGCATCTGTAATATGCCTCCTATGTCATGTTTCCCTTGAAGATGTGATGGCGTCTTCTTACAGAGGGCTGGGTAAATGTTGCCATGTCCATATAGGAAATGGAGAAAGAACAAAATTATCTAGTTCTCCAGTGTCATGTTAGTAATGAGATGCAGAATTTTGTTATGATTTAGATAAATAGATTTAGCTAAATTTAGTCTATTAAAACATGCAAAGTAAAGTAGACTTAAAATATACTATAAATGCGGAAAGAAAACTCTTCCAAGTGTTTGGAAATTTCTATTTGTGGATCATTTTGTTATTTGCTCTACATAACTCCATAAGATTAATTTCTTTTGATTTCCAAAAAAACTTTTGAAAAAGAGATTTTTGAAAAAAAAAAAAACTTTTAAAAAGGTCAGATAAATGCCATAATGTTATCAGAATACTAGAAATGAAGAGTTCTTATAGACTAGAATCTTATGGAAATAAAGGTAGAGGAACAAACAATGACTTTTCAACTTTGTCAAGAGGCACGTGGGACTTTATACTGAAGGACTTATTTTCTTTGGCTTGTTAATTAATGATTTGGAAATACATGACAAAATACTTGGAAGAAACAGAAGTATTTAATTATGTAGAGGCAAAGTTACCTGGGAGGATGCAGGTAGAGTCTTTGTGTCAGGCTCTGATGGTGGATTGGGAATGGTGAATAAAGGCCTCTTGCATTCACTTTTTAATAACAGCTGTACCATCATCAAATTTACAAGAAATATCTTAAAATACTTTCTGCATGACTAAGTTATGGATTTCATTGTTCCAGATAATTCTGAAATTCTGATTTAGCAACATTTTAGGAGAAACAGACAAGCAAAATATTCTAAAAATTTAAAACACTTTTATGGATTTGAGCAGCTGCGATATTAAAGAATCCTTTACTCCTTAAAGAATAAGAACTTTTCTACAGGGGGGAGCTTTCCACCTTCATGTGATTTCCTGGCCATCTGCTTAAAAAACACAAGTGTTTGAAGGGCCATAGTCCATCAAGTTTGTTCCTGAATTTACTTTCCAAGTCTGGAATCTATTACTTTACAGTTAGTGACTGAATTGAAAGATATGAAAATAAAGAGGAAGTAATGCTAAGAATAGGAAAGAGGAGGTACACTAATCAAAGCAAGAGATAATGAATACATGTGTAAGCTTTAAAGTCTGTTGGAGACTTGACATATTATCATAATGGTGATAGGAGGTTTCAATTATGTGCATTTCAAAAGAATGAGATGGGTGAAACCTAATTCTGGAATTGGGTTTTAAGTGGAGGCTGAATGGGAGAGCTGTTGGAGATAATTGTTTAAACAGTTCACCAAAACTAACAATTAGAGAAATTCAGTTTTAGGAACTTTAAAAGTTTCTGAGTTTCAGTGTGCGTGGCTCCTAAGACCATTTAGATATCCAAACATGGAGAAAATTATAACAGTACTGAATAGCAGCAATAAGACCATTATGTACTGTAAATCAGGTGTCTGTATGTCTCGTGCTTGGAGAGAAGGGATATAGACTTGCATGGAAAAATTATGGTTTATATCAGAACAATATTGATTTTTTTAACAATAATTTGCTACGCTAGATGCTCTGGCACCTTTGCAATATGGGGATTAGTACTTGTATTGCTGGCAAATAGTTCACAAGTCAAGGTGCTCTCTAGTCAACGCACAGATACTTGTAAGACTGACAGAGGGTTTTATAAAGGGAGGCGGACACTTTTTAATTAACTGAGATGGAGAATTTTGCTGGAAAAGGTAAAAGGAAATTTAAAAAAATTAAATGCTAAATTTGGGGGATAGAATATTAGGGTTTTTATTACTAGATTGTTTTTTCTGCTTCTAAATGATTTATAATGTGGGGTAGTCATTAGTAATAAGGTTTAAAATTCTTATGGCTGCAAATGCAGGAGAGGTGGCCGGTGTTGTTCAGTGGTTCAGTTAATAAGCATTTAGCAACTGTCTCATTACAGGCTTGTCCTGTAATGAGACCTATGTGATTCTTCTTCTGTTCCCAGCACATGGAAATGTGAAATAAAATGGGAGTCATTGCAGGTTAGGATGGCTTGTTTTAAAATGAGGTAAACATTAATGGGGAAATATTCCTAAGTAATATTGATGCTTGCAGAAATGCATCAGTTGCCATGACTTTCTATTCAGATGGTCCATCATGAGGCTGCACATGAGAGTTTTATCTCTTGTGAGATGAATAGCTGTATTAGCCAAAGGTAGAAAAACAGGAAGAGAGCTGGTGGGAAGGCCAGTAATAGCAAGTTGCTCTGGTACTGTGCAGTAATAGTTAAAGCAGCTTCTCCCTTCAAGCTCCACTTGCTTTAGTGAGTTGTTAGGAAAGCACAATATCCACTTGTTCTACCTTTCAGAAAAATACTTTGACATCAGTGTTGTATCACTTTGATTTTTTCCTAATGTCAGATTTGGTGCTTCTGAGTGACAGTTCAGTATTCTGCCCCTCCATCGCTTCCTAAAGCAGTTGTTAAGCTCTGCAATGAGCCTGGCCTGATACGGAACAGCAAAAGAACAGGGGAGTAAAAGGTGATTTTTGTCAAATATGTGGTTCTAAATATGCATTTGAATCCTTGATATTATTGGTTCAACAACAGGACTGATTTTTGTTTATTTTTTATTTTTTTAAGCATTTTGTAGGCATATACACTACCAGCTGCTGACCTCCAAACTTGCAGGGCATTAGAGGAAAGTAAACAAACTGGAAGGCTGTTGTTAATGTGTTGGAGCTCTGGGAAGCACATCCTCAGGAAAATGTTGAATCCTAAATGATGTATTTTGATATGAATGCGTGTCCAGGTTAAAGACAGACGTACCCACGGGCTGAAGGTGAAGTATTTTACTGACTTGAAAGGAACTTTTGATAGCCTGATTTTTTTGAATTATATAATTGGCCTGAAAGATACACTTTCTATGGCTTGATACAATAGTATATCCTGGCCTGAGACACTGAGATGTGTCACTGAGATAACACAAGCCTCTCAGAAATACCCCAAATACTAATTAAAATTAATGCTCTTATTTTTGTCTTCTTTCATGCTTGCCATGTCTAATGTATTAGGTACTACTAAAGTGTTAGAAAAGGTGAATCTTCTGCTGACACCACCTCTATTAGGTCACCTACTTTTGCAAAAGGTGTTATAGGTGACTCTATATTGTGCTCTTAATCCAGGGAAGAGACAAGTTCCTATCAATCTTAAAAGTGAAGATCAGAGTCATAAACAAAATCAGGTGCCATTTTTATTTTTACTGATTTTTTTTTTTAGTACATAAACCACTCAGTTGAAAGCTGACTTATTTGTGCTCTGCTGAGCACATCGCAAGATTTCCTTAGACTTGCATATTCTCAGGGGCTTAGTTGAGTTTTGGCTATTATAATTGGACACAAATAAATGTGTAGGCACATAATGCATATTTTAAAATGCTTTTGCAATTTACATGATTTGCTCTTTTCTTACTGCATGTGTATTTCTTCGATATTCTATAAACTTATCTTTATGTTCTGATTAAATAATAATTTGTGCCTTCTTGTTAGTAAATATTTTATCATTTAGAGTTTTGAAGAGATTCAAGTCATGGAAGAATTTTGGAAAGATTTTGAAGATACTTCTCAGCTGTGCACAGTTTAAAAAAAATTAAGATTACTTCAGCACATTTCCTTTTACTTTGAAATTCTTAGCATTTCCTTAATATTCACTTCCCATTTTCAGCAATTATTCTTGATTAGGGTCAGAATTCCCAGTGGTTTGAGTAGTCTCCTAATTCTTAAAATGCAGGAAAGCTTGTAGGGAGATGATTATACTGGTAATGGAGGAAGAAGAGCTCTACTTATGGCCATAGCTAGTCCTGTTTCATTCCTCACTCTTTCTTGACTTTATATCTCTGTTACAAATCGTGGCACTGGTGCCCTGTTGCTGCTACTGAACTATTTTATTTTCGTTCCAGTAAGCTGAGCATCTTTGAGTTTGCCATCCTGAGACTGTGGTGCAGCTGGTAAGATCTAGATTCAGTGATGAAGGCTAGTCATCAAATACTCATTCTTCTCCCTTGGACATTGCTATATGTTGTATTCTGAGACCTTTGGCTTTGCAGAGCATGCTGGTGTTAGGCAAGGTAGTACTTTATTCTAGAGCTTTATTTATGTAATTTGGACAAGACTATACAGGTGTATGGTGTTCCTTTCTGCAGTCATTGGTGCAGAATCGTAGTATAAACCCAAACCACATGGCCTGTGAATTCCTGGTAAGCATTTTTAGCATGAACCTGGTTTCTGAAGCATGTCTCTGCAGATAAGTGTGGTTGAGTAACATAAATTATGACCTCTGTTTATCACTGAAGCCTCTACATCTCTGGTGCAGGTCAGCAGAAGACACCAACAGTTGAAAAGAAATCAGGAGAGTTCCAGGACCCTTAACAGTTTTGGTAAAGTGTCTTAAATACTTCTTGGACACAGAGGCCCTGTGTTGGTGGCACTGGTCATAAAATAAACTGTAATGAAGGTAATCTGTGCCAATTCAGTGCTTCCTGCAAGGGGGAAATCTCTCAGCTAAAGCAACCTTCTCCATCATGGATTGTTTTTTGCAGGGCATGCTTTTATTTTATTAATGATGATGAAAAAAATGCTATTTCTGAATTGGATATTGGTTGTGAATAATGCTTTTTATATGAATCAGTAGCTCTTTTCGAGGCAGAATTGTTTTATCTTCGTTTTGCTTGCTTTGCTTTGCTTTGATATATTAACCATCAATCATTCTCTGAGCTTGCTTTCTCTGCTTTTGTAGTTACATAGATATAGCCAGTGTCCTGAGTTCCTGATTTTAAGTGCCTGTGAGTTCCAGTTTGTGTTTTATAGCTCTCAAAAACATTTCATGTAATTGCCATTTGCTTCAGGCAGGAATTGGTGCAATTGTTTTTCTCAATAAAAATAACTGGCTGACAGTCAAGATATTAGGGTATTTTTGTGGTTTGCAGTAAATGCCAGATTACTCCCTTTTTTTGTATGTCTGATTTATACATATTGCAATAGTAACTGATATTTGCAACCTCAGCCTACAGTGGTAGCTTGAGAGATGCTGAGGAATACAGTACAGGATGGGGTAAAAAATTTCTACAGATATACATGTGAAAAAAAAAAGTTATGCTGCTAGCTCAGGAAAATTGAGGCAAATACTTCCTTTTAGCTGAGCAGAAGTGGCTGCCCATTGATCTCTTAACAGCTAACACTTGATCGATTGCTTCGTTAGCCTCTGCGTGTGGGGATACTTGGCTTTTGGTTGTTGTGACCCACCTTTGCCCTTCAATGTGACATGTTGTGCATTGATGGTGACTTGTCCTTTTCCAGGTTGTTTGTGCTACAGCCATGATATATAAAAACATACTGTGAAAGTGTGGTGGCCTCCAAAGTGAACAAACAAACAAAAAGTGAACGGTAATTGTTTTTCAAGGAACTGAAGAAAAATAACTAATTGTTTAGACAGTTGGAAGGAAGAAAAACTAACCCATTTTAATGCTGTAAAGCAGCATCAAGACAACAGACTAGCATGTACTATACCTATACTGCAACAACCCTTTTGTTTGTGATGTCTGTATCACAAGGAGCAAATATTGTGTCTCTGGGTTTTCTGTAAGTTTTCATAACCCTCGCTTTTTAGTAAAAGAAGCTTCCTTTCTCCTTTTTTTTGTAACTGAAGACTGTGCAGAAAAATACATTTGTGATCCTCTTGTACCCAGTTGCAAATCCAACTGTTGAGATGGTCATAGGCATTTTTACTGCATTCTTTACTGCATTTTTACTGCATTCTGTGTGCTTTTGCCCTACTCCCAGAACACCAAGTTGGTCACTCTTCACATAATTGCAATCGAATGTATGGAACTAAACTGAGTAATTCAGTTATTAATAAACAAATAAATAAAATCCACCAGTGTCAGAATTTTAATCACTAAATTAATAAGAAGTATTGTGTTATGGTTCCCACTGGAAAAACTTCCTTTACTTGGAGCTTAATTACATGCACTTCATTAGTTGTTATTAATTAACAGATATTGCAGTTAGAGAGATATTCCTTTGTGACCACTAAATTATGTGAGCTTTGAGGTCCTGCATTTATGGTGATGCCAATGCTTTGTATTCTTTTTTTTTTCTCTTTCTTTTTTTCTTCCTTTTTGGGGGAAAGATTGGAGCTTCATATTATTCTAATTTACTTTTTATCATGCATCTCTGACTCTTCTGCTATAAGCCAAAAGTTCAGCTTTTGACATCCTCACATATTAAATCACTGGCAGTCGTGCAGCAGAGGCAGGTTTGATCTGTACCCAGGTGCCTGTACTGCTCTACGGTGCTGCTCTACAGAGTGGGATTTAGGAGAAGGCCTATATCTGTTTGGCTAGTCCAGCCAATAAGTAACTTTAGTCTAGTATTGAATAAAAGTTTACAGTCAGACTATCTCTGGGAATGTTTCACCTGTAGTTACAAAATGAGTAGCTTTTGACTCCTTATTCCATTACACTGTTTGTGTCTTGCTGTGCCACAGCTTTCATGGAATTCATGGAAAGGATGTAAAGCATTTGCAACTCCTTTAATAGGAACATTAGGAAAAGTCACTTTCAAGCAGAATAAGCCATTTTAAAATTTCAAAATGTATCATTTCAAAGGCAGTGAAGAGAGAGACTTTACTTGAATTTCAGTTTTTTCCAAAACTTCTGGGTTATTTTAATTCTTTTACCAGTAACCAAAAACATTCCTCTCCGCTCTGACTGTGCTTCAGGCTGATAGATACCTAATAAGGAAAAAGCAGAGGTCACACACTGTCCCAAAAGAGGACTGAAAACTCTGTGAAATTCCCATTTCCTTTTTCTTTGGTGGGAAACTCCACTGTATTTAGCTGGTTTGTTCTCTAGGTGAGACTTGAAGGGTTGAGGAACAATTATTGGAATACAGAGAGCTATGAGAGTATCTTGCCAGATGGGTTTGATTTATTTTGGTCTAGTCTTTTAACCTGGCTCTCCTTCTTCTTCTGTAGCTCCTTTTCAAGGATAGATTCAGCAATGCATTTTCCTGGGGAAGGGATTTGAAGGGTACTGTGTGGGCCAGGTGTGGGTACAAGGTGTGGGCAATTCATTTGAATAATTAAGTTTGTCTTTATGTGTATATTTGTGTGCTCACATACATATACGCATTAAAGCTAAATAAATGTGACTGTAAATGATGCAAAGTAAAGACCAGTATTTTCTAATGAAATTTACCAGATTAGAAGATTTTTATATTATTTGCTGTTGCCTGCTGATTTGCTTTCATTTCATTACTGTATAGTCCTATATATGTTAAAATAACAATATGCTATTAAATTTGCAGAAACATTGCCATAATACAAAGCATCTGGAATAAGTTAAGAGCATTAACTGTGAGAAATCTGGAAATTTTAGCAACGTTAAATGAAGACTGAGCCTTCGTTAAATATTCGTGTTACTATAGCAATAGCTATAGTTACTGAATAGATACTGAAATCTTTTAAGTGACTGCCTTGAACATGTGTGCAATTGGAAGGTGAAGGTGCTAGCAATATTTTTCTGCCTATTTGCAGAGGTTTGCCTGTTTTGCAGTATGTGACGTGATAATGTCTCCAGAAAGTGCAAACATTGTTCATGTAAAATCCAGTGGCATAACACATCATGTTAAATATATATTGCCTTATGGGGAACCAAATTCTTTTGTATTCCAAAATATTGTCTGTATCCTGTAGAAACATATTGTAATTTTTAGCTTTTAAATCTTTGTTTTTAAAAAATAAACAAAAAAGCCATAGATGTTGTGTCTGATTTCTATACTTAGGAAAATCACTGTTTCTTAGGCTTACATTTACTGAAAATAGCAACGTGGTATCTTTTGCCCTTTATTGTGTTAATTATGTGGAATTGTGTGGTTTGCAATTTTTGAGCTATTTGAACTGCAGAGTCTGTCATGTATCCAAGCCCAGTAGTTACTATGCACAAGGAGCATGGGAAGCACGAAGATGAGCTGGGCTAGGGAAGTGGACTTCAGCAGGTATGCACATGCATATCTCTTGAAAATATGAGTTAAGTAATGGGGTTCAGAAGGAATTCACTCTGAGATCAAGTTAATGCAGACCTCTTGCTTTGAGGTGTTTTTTTTTCTCCTCCACTTTACATAATGTAAGCACATATAATAGGACATGACCTAAAAACAAGGTATGGCCTGATACATTTGACAAACACCTCTGCTTTCTTCTTGTGACATATTGGGACTGATGTGTTTGTTGCAGGATGTGGAGAAATGTTCTGTGAACTTTGGTGTAGCATAACGCCCTCCAGATTTGTCTGTGGTGTGTTCTGTGCTTCCCTTTGCTTGTGAAGAAGATGGGAACGTTTGGTCAGCCAGCCCAGCTGGGTTCTGGAGCTGCTACTCTAAAGGAAAAGTGTTTTCAGCACTAGAGAAATCTGAGAGCCAACCTCACAGTCTCACCTGTGCCATAGTACTCATCTCGCCTGTATGCAGAGACTGTCTTTGTGTTGCATTTTATGACGGCACGTGTGCAGTCCCGCAAGCACTGCTTACCATGACCTGCTGCTTATTCTGTTCTGGATTCCATGGGAAGGTCCAAGGAGGGCTGTCCTCACTTTCTTGCACTGGGGAACAGTGTGAATAATAGTAAAGCAGTAATAACACTGATTCTAGAGCAAATCTGTGTAGGTCTGTGACACTGGAGTCATCATTTCCTGCTGTATCACTGTAGATTGAGCAATGAATCTTGTTTTATGAGGACAAGCCATTTGGCACTGTGAAAGGAGCCTTGTTGAATACTTTTCTCTACTGATCTTTTATGTACAATTAAGTACTTGAGATGAGGAGGTGGTCAATATGGCTAGGAGTTTAGTTTTCATCCCTTTAAAATTGTCTGAATCTAGGAATGAACTCTGTTAAGCTAATCTTTTACCTTGGTACCACAAGGAGGGAAAAAGTCTGGATTAGATCTATGAGAAATGCACTATCCTGAGTTTCAAAGTAATAAATATTGGTGATGTCTGGTACAGAAATAAGGCTTTTGAGAGACTTAGAGAACTACGTTCTGGGTGCTCAAGGTGCAGAATAACTCTAACAGAAGTAGGGAATAGATAGCTCTCAAACTATAGAATTTATTGGTTCAGATAAACTTGTTGGAAGTGGGTATGGATGCTGTTGAGTTCAGTTGCATCCTGTATATGACTGAAGATGATTTGGATATGACCTTCAATGATAAATTATAGCAGAGTTTACTAAGAAGATGGAAGAAACATTGGTGTGTTGTAGAGAGATACCAGAGGGGAAGTGAAGAAACATGCTTCAGAGAGAGCAAAATGACATTTATTGAGAGGGAATGGAGAGAGGAATGTAGTAAATGTTTATATAAGGATAAATCACTGTGGCAAATATGGAAATTAAAAGAAAAAAGGGGAAAGGAATATAATGGAGGTGGTAAAACTGTAATGGTTTGTTGCTGTTGGGTTACTAGAATGTTTCATAGACTAGTACAACATAATGTGTCTAACCTAACAGGAAGCTGCTATAAAATGGTAGGAAAAATGTAATCAAAGCTTTTAACTTTGTAGCCAGATGGATCTATAACAAAATGCCTGGGTGGATGAAATCACTAAGTTGGTGGAAAATTGTTGGACCACTAGGCTCAAAGAGTAGTGGCTTGGCTCATAATGATGCTTACAGATGATTTTGGGCCCGTTCCTGGAAAAAAAAAGTATGCAGTAAATAGGTGCTTTTAAATATATATGTATACACACACACACATATATTTGTACATATGTGTATATATGTATATTTCTATAGCTAGGTACTTGAACATTACTTTAAGTGTAAGTCGTGACACTGTCCTCCTGCAGCTTCATCTGTTTCTTGGGGTAGCTTCACTCTTTTCAGACTTTTGTGTTACCAATCTTATAAATGGTTCTTTTCAACTCCTAGAAATATTGAGGTAGCCTCCACTAATTCTATTATACAAAGAGAAATAAAGCATGCGTATGCTTTACATATGCACACTATTGTTCTGTACTTTGTCGAGCATGTTTTCCCTGAATCCTGTTATTTGTTTTCTCTCAATGTATGTGTAGCTATACATGCTGGGTACATTCATTATGACTGTTTTTTCTTACTCAGCGTGTAATGTACTGTCTAATTTTCAAAACAACAAAACCACAATAAAACGCAGATTGAAAATTAGTGAATACTACACTTCTGATATAATTGAGAATACAGAAAGCTTTTGGAGTCTGCAGACACTTTCACAAGCAATCATCATTTGGTTCCTGACTTAGTAAAACACCCTAATTTCTCTGAAATGAAAGAATTAAATTTCTTGTCAAAAATGGAGCTATTTATGAATAATATAACCCCATGAATCAGAACAAAAAAGTATAGAACATGTATTTACAAGACTACTTAATTCATCTAGAATATTTTTATTACTATGCACCAAACCTTTTAATTTTCATGGACTGATTTTTGTTTTGTAAAATGTTCTTGAATAGGCCATGAATTCTCAAATGGTACTATCACCTTGTAAAGCTGGAGCAGAGGCTTCCTTGAGGGTTGTGGTGGTGAAAGTGAATGAAGGGAGATTATTGCTGGTAGCCCACAGTACAGAGTTTAAATGGCTTGGGCATGGGTTACTGAGAGGAAAACAGGACCTTTTGCTTCCAAGTTCTGGGCTTGGAATATATCTTTCTGACATTTGCCGCACATGTGCAAAAGTTATTTTAACAGTATGACAAGATATTGGAGGAGAGAGGCAAAAATGAGATTTCCCATTGAAATTTTCTTTGTATTTTTGATCTAGTGAAATGAAGCAGAAGCTGGATGAAGAGGGTAATAAGTGCAGCATACTCTCCAAACAGCAGAAGTTCAATGAGCACTGCTGCATTCGCTGCTGTTCCCCTTTCACGTTTCTTATCAACAGCAAGCGACAGTGCCAAGATTGCAAGTACAACATCTGCAAGAGCTGCAGTTCTTATCAGAAGAAGGAGAAAGCTTGGATTTGCGGTGTCTGCCAGCAGGCAAGGTAGGAACGTATTGTTGAAATGCCTTATGTAAAGCAGCTGTGGCTGACCTGAGTTTTTCCCCTCTGTTTGTTAGCAGGTGACACTGGTGAGATGAGGCATGAAGTATCTGTTTATGCGGGTGTTGATTTGTTCCTCAAGTGTTTTGTTACCTGTTGCATTGCTAGGTTCTTTAGCTAGGCTGATGAATCGGCAAAGAGTAATTGGACCTAGTTTGTACAGGACTGTGATCCTGTTAAATATCTATGTTGCTTGTGGAACCTGAACACAGATGGTGGTAAGACATTAATCATTTTTCAGCAAACCCCACTGATGTGTAGGGAGGGAAGAATATTAGTGAAAAGGTCATCCAGCTGTGAATGCTTTTTGGAGTGCTTTTCTAAATGGCAGGTTTACTGGTGGGGATGCTTTGCGTTTATTTTGGCAAATAATCGTTCAAAACAGCAGTGCAACCTGCTAGTTATTAACATCTGTTGAGAAAATGCTGCCAGGTCTCTTATTTGCAGAGGGTATTAGAGTGATTTTCTGTCTCACCCTTTTAAAGACACAATTAAAGATAGCACCAGAATAAAAAAACCTATTCCAAGCAAACACATAACAACAACAACAAAAGGCTTACTCCTTGGATGGTGACCATTCTTCCTGTCTGCATTGCAGGCCAGATACCAAAGGCACTCTTAGCTATGGCAGCAAAGTACTCAGCAAGGGGTTTTGCTCAGGTAATAAGAGTAAATGAAATAGTCTGGTTCCTTATAGTTTTCTTTTTTTTTTTTTGAACATTTGAGTTAAATAGCCAACTAAATGTGAGAAAGTCTTCCCATTTGGTAGTAAAAGAGGATAAAGACAGCAGCTCAGTTCCTTTCCAGCCCTGTATCATGTTCCTGGGCTCCACAAACACTCATTGGTCCCACTTGCTTCTCCTTAGCACCCACTTGAATTTTAAGCATTTACATAGTATCCATATAAGAAGTGTGTGCTCAATGATACAGCACCTCAAAAGCATAGAGATCTCGGGTAGATCATTTTATACTTACTTTGATATTTACTTATGATTAGGTGCTTTAGTTCTGAGCTTCTTACTTTTGACAAGGAGCAGAATTGCATAAATAGTTGACATTAAAGTTATTGAGGCTGCTCATATGAATAAGGATTTCAGGAACAGTCTCGTATAACATGCTAAAAATAAAGAGTAATACCTTATTCATGTTTTGGTTGTCTTTCTTTCCTTATTGTGGTTTTGCTTTTTCTACTCTGATAGACAAGAATGGACTAAATGGACACACATTGTGTAGAGCTATTCACTGACACTCCACTTACAGCAATAAGCTAGTTTCTACAAAATGATGGAGCATAACATAACTGTTCCACCTGTGCAGAAACCTCACTGATGATACTGCAACTTAAAAGGCCACCAGTTAATCTCTACAAGAAAGGAGTGATACCATCCCTGCACAGTTTTGATGAAGCAGCACTCCAGAGCAGCAAGATAAATTCTCTTTGTGCTTGTTCAGACATTGGCTCCACTTACTCATTATTGCTGATTCTTTCTGACAAGTTTGACAACATTCTAGTAGGATGTAGCCTGAGAACCCAAACTTGTATTATTTTTTTCTGGCAGCATCAGACAGCAATGTTCAAACAACTTTACTCACCAGAATTAAGTGCACTGCTGGAGTACAGACTGCCTCCTGCACACCAACGTTGCAGCTGTTTTGTGGTACGTTTTAAAATGTTAAAACATTTTGAACATTTTAAAACATGTTTTTTTAAATAATATTTTTTAAATTTAAGAAATGGAAGTCAGCAAAGACCTAGCTGGAGCAGGCAGCTTGGTGTTGGGAGAAGGCTCAGATGTCACCATCCATCTCCCCTGCACAGGAAGGACATGTGAGCTGAGCCGTGTCAGAAAACTAAGAGTACCTGGCGTGTGATGGTGTTACTTGTTTCTCCTGCCCCTAAATGTGTGCATTCAGAATAGCAGAATCATTTTCAGTGTAGCTGGACAAACTGAGAATATCCTCTGTGTATTTGTTAGGGTGATTTTTGATGGTACAATGATACAATAGAGAGCACACCTTTTAAGCAAGTAATACATAAGCAGAACTAAGTAGAGAGAAATATCTGACTTTTTGGGTTTTTTAAACAAAGCAAGAAAAATAAATGTTTTAAAATATTTTACAAATAAGTCAGTCCTCAACTTAGGTCTTCCAGCAGCTGTGAAGCCCCAAGTTTAAAGAAGGCAGAAGTTCCTGTGGTGTTTTCAGCTGTCAGCCTTTGGACCCAAGGGAGGTGCAGCCCCCAGGGTAGCTGCTGATTCTGTGTGTTTTACATGAATACATCTTCCCCAATCAGTGAGGAACCAGCCGAATTACAGGCTTATCTTTCCCAGCAGCACAGAGAGCTACAGAGACAGTGTTTGCCTCCACTTTAGTCATTCAACCATTGCAAATTGCACTTCTTTATTCGACATCTCCTGAGTTCACCCATATGGGCAGCGGAGCAGGCAGCCAGGTTTGCAGATGCTGATGAGCAGCACTTACTGTAGTTATTCATTGACTCAGCAAAAAAAAAAGTCTCAGAAGAATTTCATTTCAGAAAGAAAATCTTTAGGTATATTATAAAATGCTGCTATTTTTGACTCTCAAAGAGACAGAGCTTTCCCACAATCCCATGCAGCCCTTCTAGTCACCCACTTGCAACTCAGTAATAAACACTTTCTTTATTTATGAAGCCTGAGACTAAACCTGAGTAATTGTTTAGTGACTAAATTGCAAACATTGCAAACCATTTTGTGATCTGGTTTATTGCCTGGACTGTGCAACTTGTAAAACTTTTTAGGGAAGGCAGGGCCTGAGATTCCTCATTAGCTGCTGAGCAGTTATTTTCTAATATTTTTTATTATTATTTATATTAGCAGTCAATATTTTTTTGCAGTTCAAAAAGCAGGAGCAGTTCCACAGTTGCTCTCAGTTCCCTATCCCTTTCTCAGCGACTTATGTCCCAGATGGAGCATGGACTATATCCTCTTGCTCCTCCCTGGAGCCTCTCTTTCTTATTTGTCTTTTATTTTTCCCTTTGGTGGGACAGCGCGCATAGTGGAGGTGGTTATTTGTTTGGCTGCTGCTTTGATCTGTACATTTTACCACACAACAGGTACTAAGCTAGAAATACCTCAGAGGAAACTGCATTTTCAGGTTGTACTCTCCCTCCCATCCCTAGTTAGTGCCTAGTTAATGCAGTTTAATGCTATAAAAGGAACCATGATGTCTGCATAACTGGAAAAGTCTCAACATGTACAGACTTCCCATAGTGATCTGCTTTTATTTTTCAGCTCTGCTCTAGAGCAGAGCTGGAATAATCCCATTTTTTATTCTTAATATGTATTTGGAATATGTCAACCAGTTCTGTGGTGTCAGAAGCAGTTTGTTGCTGTAGAAAAGGCTACAAAGCATTCTCAGCATAAATTACCTTACAAAGATGGTGCATCTTCTGCATTAGAACTTCAGAATCTAATTTGATGAGTTACTAGGAGATTTCATTATACTTAACTGCACACCATGAAATACTAAAAAGTTCCAGTGTGATCTGGGAACCTAAGAATCAATGACTTGGAAATGGTTAAATATTTTTGGAATTAAAGCATTGTATAACCATCACCTGAATTCAGATTCAAAACATTTCTGGGAACTGTACCCACCTCATTATGGATCTTTTTCCCCACTATCTTCCTCCAAAATAACAGCAGTAATTTATACAGTTTGTAAGTGGTTTCACAGTAGATTCATGCACTAAGGTGATCTTGACCCTGAAGAAAATCGGATGTGTGACCTAGTTGCTCGGGGCATGACCCTAAAGGAGACGTGACATTTGTTCTGTGGAATTTTGTTTTTATCTTTCAAGGCAGAGATTTACATTAAACATTTATTGGAGAGCAAATATGCAAGTCAGCGTTTGAAAAACAGGATGTTTGTGGGAAATTGGGCCAAAGAGTGTATGAGGTTAAAGACTCTGTTTTTTGCAAAAGCAGTAAATTCTTCTCTAAGCTAGTGAGAAGTTTGGTGTTTGCAGGAGGATGAACAATGCTTTTAAAGCATATCTCTTGCACTTTAAGGATGAGTTAAAAGATAATGCATCTTTACAATATTGCGAGATTCAGCTCATTACAGACCCTTACTACTCTGAAATGTGTTTATGGCTATGTCTGTCTTTGCACAGTGCCTCCTCGTTAGGCAGTCATGTGTTTGGGTAGCTTTGTGCAGACTGCAAATCCGAAGTGCTCATGCCCCTGAGTAGATTCCTGGTGTAGTTCCTCTGCATTGACTTCTTGGTGTCATATAGTGTTCCTTTAGAAATAGAGCAAGCTTTCCATTCACTTGATATCCTCAGACCATGGTTTCTCCTTGTCTTTATTTTCTAGAGCCCAGGGAGCCATCACCCAAAGCATCCTGCTTGTCATACTCTGCTTTCAGTTTAACACTTGTACTAGAAAAGCTTAGTGTAAATCCGTAAAGTCTGACTGACCACGTCATTTTTTCCAGGACTATTTGGACCGAATTCTCCCATATTTTAGAGTCCCTTCTCTGGACTCACCACTTTGTATCAGAAGATCTCTGTTTCTGTTCTGAGTGGGAGTGCGTACACCTACTGCTTTCATGCCTTCATATCCATCTGCAGTGCGAGTCTCTCAGTTGCTGTCAAAGCTCTCACTCAGATGATGAGGGTTTATCATCTAATGACCTTTTGCTTAGCTCCCTGAACCGGCTTTTCAGGGATTCTCTTTATTTACATAGTTTATGACATATGTTATGTGATTTATTTATATTTTAATGAAGAGTATGGCAGCATTACCTGGTTGCAGAAAATCACTGTCTTGCTTAAGAAAAGCTGCTTGGTTTCTTTTGGTCTTTTGTGAATGACAAGAGAGAGAGACTCAAATACCGTTTCTTTTTCTCCTTAACGATGTTGGTTGAAGAAAAACACAATCATGCTGCATAAACTCAGACTTTATGCAGTCTAAGTAGTAGTCTAAGCCGTTCAAAATAGGTCACAAAAATTGTCACTAGGGTCGGTTGCAGCACAGATTTATTTAAATGTTAATGAAGAGAAGTGCTCCTTTGTTTTTCACATTCCCAGTAGCGGCCAAACCTGCTACACTAATTTGTTCACTGCTTAAAAAAAGAAAGTGAGAGAATATTGTATTTTTATCTTCATAGACTTTCAACCCAGAGTTATTTTTGAATGTTCTCTACAAGATTTTCTTTTGAACTTATTGTGGCACTTGGTTGAAAGATCTGCTAATGTAACAATTTGCATGAGTAGCAAATGTCTTACTGGGAGCTGAAGCATGAGAATTATTTTTTTTTTTCATGTACATTACAGTGAGAATTGAAGACAATTTACCAAGGTCCAGTCTACCTGCAGTACACAATACATTTGTCTCTGACTAACGTGTACTGTGATTAACACTAATGTAAAGTGATTCTCTTTGGAGCAAGGCTTGTGCTGAAAAACACCCCTCAACTAGACTGTAACTTTGCCAGTCCCAGGGGCAGTTCCAAAATAAAATCTCTATCCTTCAAATGGTTTTGTTTGGAGGAGCTATTCATTGTAGTGAGATTTGTTGTCAACTAAACTGTGTTTTTGCTGAAATGCAGTAAAGCTAGTGTATATATAGCTTCCCAAAGGTTACATTTTCTGTGCTTAGTTTATGCAAGTTTGTGTAAAACTTTCTGTGATCTCTGCAGGAAATCTTTGAGTTTGCTGGAACACTTTAGACCTGAGTCCAGGAGACTTGAGCTGTGGTGCTGGAGGAGCTGGGAGGGAGTGATGGTGCAATCCGAGCGTGTCCGAGGCTCATGGTGCTGCATTTCACTTCCAACAACTACCCCAAATGTCGGGCCTTCCACTGGCCACACAGTTAACTGGGGAGGAACCTGTGAACTCTTAATGCACAAAACATCACTTAAAACACAGGTGCACAAGTAGAGAAATGAAATGAAATGAAATGAAATGAAATGAAATGAAATGAAATGAAATGAAATGAAGGCGCTGCTGGGGAAGTGCTCACACTTGGCCAAAGCTCCCATCAATGCCTCAGCACACAGACTTGACATGGGTAACTGTAGTGGAAGTCTCTTTTACCATCAGTCATAGATTTACTGGTTTTAAGCATCCCTGCTGTTTTGCTCTGAGGCAATGTGTTCTAATCAGTATGTTGTAGAAATTTTTTGTGGGAACACAAAAATCAAATGTATTTTCCATAAATTTAATCTCTGTTCTGCAGCAAGAACTGCTAACTAAAGCTGCTTCATGTGCATAGAAGAGAAATAATAATACTCCTTCATTTCCTATCTTTGTACTAACTCCAGAGTGACCATGATATTACTCATTATCAGAGCTGAATGAAGCTTTGACTTTGGGGCTCACTTCCTCATCCCATTATGTAAAACATCCTACCCCAGGTAGATGCTGCCAAATGGAAGGACGATGTTGAGTGCACATTGTCTTTCCTTTTCGCCCAATATTTAGGATTGTGTATATGAGTAGTGAGTGGAAAAGTACAAGATAATTTTGGCCTGGGCTTTCATTACAACTGCAGGATGATTGATAGTATCCATAGTATTCATAGTACTCTTAGTATTTATTATTTCATATTCATAGTATTCTTAGGATTTTCTGTGGCCAGTTTAAAAGAAAAAAAATGGTTTTCAACTTTAGCTTTCAGTAGGTTGGAATTGAAAATCAGAATTACAATTGGAATTGAAAATCAGAATATTGATGCAGCTCCCCTACCCCTGACATTGGCAAACCCTTTAGATGGTATTTGAGGAAAAGATGGTATCCTAGTTGTGAACTGGCCCTTTTATTTCTTCTGTGGATGCATTCGGCTGTAACAAAACAGTTTGTTTCGTGATTTGGCTGTGGGAAGCTAATTAAGGTGTAACGCTGCTTAGCAATCTTCTTTTGCATTCAAGCAGACTCGTCCATCTGCTAAAAGGAGGTTAAAATATCTCCTAGGCAGCCTGGTTGGACCGCAGGTTGGAGCTTTGTGCCTACCTACAGGAGAGTTGCATCTATCTGCTGTGAGGTCCTTCTCTGACATTTGAGAGAACTTGTACGGACCTTGGAAGCGCTGACGTTGTAACATGATGTCAGGAAGTGTGTATTTTCTCTTCCTCTGGGATCGGGCTGGGTGGAAACATTCACTTGCTGTACGGAATAGCAGGGCAGATATTCCTCGACTCTGCCATGTGCCTGTTATCTTCTCTGGACTGATAAAGGTTTTGGTCCATGTTTGTTTCTACGTGCTCTGAATTATGCCATTCATATTGCATTTAAAAGAATTACTAAATTTTAAAGTGGTAAAAGTAGTAGTAAAAGTACTACTACTTTTAATTATTTTCCTCAGCTGTATGTTCTTGTAGGAGTAGATGCACTTCCTTCCAAAAATGCCTGCTACTTTATTCTCTGTCTCTCTCTATCATCTGTTTTCCATCCCATCTCTTTATCTCCTTCTCCTTCCCATGCTATAGCTTCATAGGACTTTTGAGGACTTGTCGAAGTATCAGGGCGGACCACAAGCTTCACAGTCTTTTACTTAGAGTACCCAAGAGCTCTTAGGTTTTTGCATAGGAGTCAGGCACAAGGAGGTCCATAGCGCTTCATCCCTGGCTCTGGCTTTGTAGTTTAAAAAAAAAAAAAAGAGAAAATGTGTGAGAAAAACATGTAAACTAATTTCTGTGATAGAATGATCTCTGTTGTGGTTTTTTTGTTGTTTTGGTTTTGGTGGTTTTTGGGCTTTTTTTTGTTTTTGCTATTCTGATCTGTCTCAATTATTTCTAAAGTATGCACTGTGAAGAATTTCTAGCAGAAATTCTGCTAGACAGAATTAAACT
Source organism: Crypturellus soui (assembly GCA_032275445.1). Classification (NCBI taxonomy): domain Eukaryota; kingdom Metazoa; phylum Chordata; class Aves; order Tinamiformes; family Tinamidae; genus Crypturellus; species Crypturellus soui. Next base: position 275,178 of record JAUBNY010000342.1, read on the forward strand.
GTTCTTGCATAACACACAGCAGACCACAGTGCTTCATTTAGCTTGAAGAAAAATATCTAAAAATGGAATTGGAGAGCAGGGGAAAAGAGGTCTATTAAAATGGCTAAACAGAAGTGCTAATTAGGTGATCTTTTCTAGCTTTGAGTAGCCTGAGAAGTGAGGGGGTGGCTGAGTGCCTTACAAGACTGATTTGCATTTTAGGAGACCTGGATTCCAGTTTTAGCTATTAGCCTGATTGCTGAGTGACCTTGGGGAAGTTGCCATGTTTCAAGTTTTCCCAGGTGCAGAATAGATTTAATGATTCTGAGCTCTTGGAGGTCAGTGGTTGAAAAGTTAAATGTTATAGATGTAAAATGCTAGGTATTATTAATGTATTGTTATTATAGAAGTTTTTCTGCAAGTTAGCTTACTTAAAACCTCTGTTCATGTGTTGTAGTATCACAGGAAAATAAATATTTGAATTCTTATGGAAGATGAATGAGATACGGTGTTATTTTCAATATATATAGACACACTGTATATAAAGAATATAGATATGTAATATCCATGTATATGTTGAATATATATATAATCAACATATATATATATGAACCTTCGCCTGTGTTTGTTCCCATCATAATCAATATTATGTAAAGAGTGTGCAAAAAATTATGATTATTTAGTTAAGAGGAGGGGAATAAGAAGGGATGTAATACTTTTTCCTGCATAATACACAGTATAAATGTTATACTTTGGATTTGCCTAGTTAGGCAAAAACTGAGGGACTTTCAATTAAACTAAAAGATGACAAGTTAAAATGTAATAAAAATACAAAGGGGGCCCTTATGTGGCAAATGAGGTTTTACACTATGTGAAATAATAAATACTAAGTATTAGGCAGAGGTTAGAGATGAATTTCCCTTTCGTGAATTCTCACAGAGCAGCCTGGGAGGGCTGCGGGCTGTGACAGCCCTGGATGTGACTGGTGACAGTCAGGAAAGATGCTTAGGAGCAGTTGAACAAGATATGGTGACACCTAATTAGAGTGCTCGAATTTACAAGTAAAGTATTTACAGATGAGAAAAGAATTGCAAGCCAAGGAGCAAAGAAGAGGAAAAAGAAAGAAAAGTAAGATGTCAAAGACCAGTGTGTTGCTCTGACTGGCTGGTTGACTCCATAATGCTTGTACCTTCGTTTGTTTGGGAGTTTAATGACCCAGTTAATGCATTCCTTATTAACTCAGGGATTCTGCCTGAAGCGAGTCCATTAGAGGTCATCTGTTGCAGAAATAGTATCACTATCCTTATTTTAAATCTGAATTATGCATTTAACCTAACTAGACTCCTCAGATGTATTTAGACCTGGAGAGGAAAGCGAATCTTCCCTTTCATACTGACTTACCAATAGTTTGAAGTTTTCACTTGTTTTCAAGTTGAGAGGGTTGCTTTTGGATCAATTCAGCCTGTCCTGAGCAGGATGGTCATTCCTGTGTGTTGTGGTGGTGTTTTCCTGGTTGACAGGAAGGATGAGGTTTGCCTTCCTGACATCCCTTCTCCTGCAGAAACTTTGTAAGAACAGCAGGGCAACATTTAGCGCTGATGCTTAAGCTAGTTTCACCATGACTGTGGGATCTGCTACACCTCTCTGGGTGTCCCTCTCCTTTTACTTTCCCCCAACTCTGTGTTTCTGTGGGCAGAAGGTCCCAGGCCTTACATTCTCCTGAGAGGGACCGCGTGTTGGCTTAGGCCTGTGTTAGCATTAGCCAAAATGCAGGATACTGTGCTTCAGAGCAGGAGCTCTGCGACCAGCCTGACCAAATGATGGAGAGGGATTTTGCCATCAGGGATTCCAACCCCACTGACACCCTCCTGCGCTTGCTCGGAAATGTTGGCCTGCTGGAATATGCAGTGCCCTCCCCCAGCTCCCCTGAGTACCAGCCTTTCCTCTCCCTCCTCCTTCTCCTCTTCCTCTTCAGGACCACATTATGGGTGCTTACCTACAGGGCCTGGATTTCTGAGTCATGTTTTTCCCCTCTGGGTTGGGTTTCTGAAGTCATCTTAGCATACTGGTAGTTGGGAAATGTTTTTCAAAATATGTTAATCTGAAAAAGCTGTGTTTTTTTTTTTTTAATAACATCATTTAGTTGGTTTCTGTGAAAGTTCCTCTGGAAAAGAAAAGATTGCAAGGTTTTAGCAATTAATTTAAAATTAATTAGTTTTTAAAAATTAAATATTTTTGAGTAGAAAAAAAGTGCTTTTTTCATAATTATTTTTTCTTAACATTGCGTTGTAATTACTGTTAAGATAGTTTCTAAAAAAAAAAACTATTTTAGCTTTAAGAAGAGCTAATACTTATTGAAGCTTCTTATCTAGACCAAACATTCCATTTCAAGTTGAGTCGGAGTATCTTAGTGTTTTCATTGACATTTAATAGCAACTGCTTAATGTTTAAGCAGTTTTAAGATGAAAAAAAAGCATATTTGGTTATTATGCCTTATCACTTCTCTATCATCACTATCACTATCACTTGTCATAAAATACATATAATAATGAAAATATCATGTTGCAGTCAGCACTTTTAAGTTAGCTTTTAGACAGAACAAAGCTAACTTTCAGTTATACCAAGCAGTTTTAAATGCCAGATAGGAAAGATTACTAATTGACTTGACGTATTTTTTTCTTTTGTGCGCATTTGCTACCTTTCGGGTTTTCTCGTGCTTTATTTGTCCAACCACCAAGCTTCGGCAAGAACCTGAAATCAGTACTTGCCCCAGCTGATAGTGCCGTCACTAATGCCACGAGTACGGGTGGGGGCAGCCTGTGCTGCAGGCGTTCTGTGGGGCCGTGATGCGCACGGTTGGCTCTTGTTTTCTGTGCCTGGCCTTGGAAATGCCCTCTTAGTAATGGTTTGGTGTCAAGGAAAACACACGCAGGCCAGGAAGTGTCTTTAGCTCCTCTGCACTTCTCACAAGGAGAGAAAACTATATCCACGTTGTATGCCCCTCTGTCATAGTTAGCTTTATGCAAAGGTTATTTTCCACAGACCACAAGTAATTCATATTTTTTGTGCTAAATCCTATTATTTTTATCACCTTCTATGGGATCAGAAGCTTTTTATAGCCCCTTAGTGTATTTCCCTCCAAAAGATTTATCCTGTTAACTGTGAACATCTGCCCAGTTATGTGTGGATATCCTTAGAAAGCATTATAAATGCTGTGGTTAGTATAGGTGTTTTTTTCTTTGGGTAATAATATTGGAATTCCTCCAAATTTGTAGCCACTAGCTGTGAACAGCAATAATAAATGTGTGTCTATCCTCTAGCTAATGTGCTCAGCAATCAAGGGTAGTATCCTCTTAAAAGGCTCTTGTGTTACCACAGAAGTTAAAGCGGGAATTCATTTTGTCATTTTTAAAACGCTTAACCAAGCCAATAAATAGATCCCTCAAGGCTCTTATTCTTCAGACCCATCTCTCACTTGAAGTAAATGGTGAAGTCCTTAGTGCTTAGTATCTTCAGTAAGAATCTGCAAGATTGTGCATTTACGTATTTTGGAGGAAAGGCACTAACTCCCCCTGCTTCTGTGACCTGGAAATAAAAGAGTAGTGGAGGAAGCAAACGCTTCTTCTTTCTGAGAGAGGGAAGGAGTGTTCCCTCAATCTGTAGATAAAATGGAAAAAATGGCTTTCTTGCCCTGATTTGTAGTAGCGTATCTCTTCTGCTCCCAGCCTGTCTTGAAGCCTTTCTCTAGATGTGGCTGCTGGGGCCTGGCTGGATAGATTATTGTGCTGCTTATTATACCCTCCACCCTCTCAGCTTTCAAAGCATGACTCTACACATGTGGATCAGGAAAGAGGCTGGTAACCAGCCAGTGTTCCCTGCACTGGAAGAACACCTGATTCCCTTTCCTACCTTTCGTCTCATCTGCACCTTGTGCAGCTTGAGCCATCCAGGTGAATGTCTTTTTCATTTCAGCTAGGGAGTTAATACGAAGCCTTCGTATTTATTTGTATCTCAAATAAAATCACTTCAATTTAGACTGGAAACCATTTGTAACCTGAAGTTGTTTTTGAGTTAAAATCTCCACTAGTTTCAGGTTGTTCCATCATTTCTTTGCAGAAACAGTTTCAGAAGTAAAAACTGGATTTTGACAGTGCTTAAAAAATTATAGCATGGATTTACAGCATGCTTGGGAATTTCTTTGGTGAAATATTTTTATCAGAAAGCTGATAGATTCTCTACAGGCACATACTTGTTTCTATTAGAAAGTGATGAGGTCCAACATAGAAGTTTTGATGAGGAGACTTTGAGAGATCCCAGTTCAGTTGCCTGAAATACAGGAGCTGAAGTTCAAACCTTTCCTCTGAATCAGGCAGATGAGTGAATTTCCCTGTATCTAACAACGGATTTGTCATATTTGTCTTTTGTTCTGTCCACAGCCTCCTCAAATATTTAAAACTACTGAGTTTAAGGAAGGGAGCTCAGTATGGTTTTCAAATTGTCTTGCTTGTTAGAGAGGACACAGGAGGAGAAAGGCTTTAAAATGTCTTACCTAAGTAGATGGCATACCTGTGATTCTTTATGAAGTAAAGTTATCAGAGCCTGGTGCCTTGCAAAAGCTTTTTCTTTTTTTTAAAAATATGGAGCTTCTCATAACCATTTGTTTGTTTGTTTGTTTTGTTTTGTATGTGTTTTGTTTTGCTTTTTTTCTTTCTTTTTTAAATCATACGTATGGACCTTTACATGAGGTAAAACACTATTTATACAAAGCCCACATCAACATCCTTTTATTAAGGTGGCGATAGTGCTGTCTCTTGATATGGAACAAAAAAAGTGAAAGGCAGGGTGAATTCCTCAAGACTAAAACAAGAGCAAGTCATGAGCAGGAAAGAGAATCCAGCTCCACATCGGATTTCACCATCTAATGAAATCTGCCACCTACAGAGTAACAAAAAATCATTTACTGCATGGACTGCAAATACATTTAATTATCTATTAGTCTTTCCTACTTGTTATATGACATAAAAAGACATGAAGGAAATATTTTTCCTTGTACCAGAAACATCATATTCATTTTCTACTTTGCAAATATGAAAGCTGTGTTTTGATTTCAAATTCTTCTGCCCTTCATAACCCATTCAAAATACGCATTTGAAATGTACGGAATCAGCATCAGCAATCATCCAGTAGAATAAAGTGTCCAAATAATTTTGGAGACCATGATGATGACTTTATAAATAAATGAAAAGTGTGCAAATATCAGCCAGCTCCTGAGATTCAACACAGCTCAGAAGCCATGGTCTTGCTTGTCCAAATTGCATAAATTCACTTTCAATTAAAAAAGAAAAGTAATTCTGAGACACTTTTCAGCTTAAGTAATATTGGGACGGCAGCTTTCTTTGCAATACAAAAAGGGTGGGAGGGATTTACATTGTATTTATGTGTCTTTTAAAATATGGATCTCTAAATTTTAACTGAAAAAAAAAACAGAATATTTTTTGTGACAAAATTAACAAAGACTATGCAGCTTGGACTTAGTCTTAGCGAAGGCTAAACTCTGCTTACTAGAAGGTACTCACTTATACACAGAGAGAGATTTTGGAACTGGTGATAACTCATATTTGTATTCTACTAGCACCTATCAGCTGTACTCAAGATTCAGACAGAATTTAGAATTAATCCTGCCATGACAAGCTCCGTACTAAGCATATAAAAGAATTATCATCATTTATTCTGTTTCACTAGTGAGGAACAAAGACACACATAGGTGGACCCAGCTGCCTTCAGCCAGCGATGATCTGAAGGCAAAGTGGCATCTTAGCCCTGAATTTTGGGGTAGTAAATCCACCACATGATTCTTGAACAACAGTAACTGATGCACCTGCACAAGTACAGCTCAGGGACAGACACTGCCAAGCTCAGCCCAAGCCTTCCAGAATTGGTGCATCTGCCATCAGACCCAAACAAAAAATATACTTTTAATAGCTAAACATGCTGTTTTTGCAACACAGTGTTTTTCTATGGTCGTGGCAGTGCAGTTGAACCTCAGATATCCCTGTGGGAAAAGCAGCCTTTCCTATCCAAAGGACTGGCAAGTGAAGGCTGCAGTGAGCTCTCTACTAAACTCTCTTAGTTGATACCATAGCAGATGGGAAGTGTAGTCATGAGCAGAAAAAAAATCAACAAAAGTAAAGCCTTGCGTTTGCTGATGTGAAACACCTCCTCCATAATAGCTATCTTCAGATACTAGATTTCATGGTCTTAATAATATTTTTATTAGTGAGACAAAATCTAAAACTGGTGCTCTTCCCAGTTACCACACAGATGATGTTTATCATACAACCCTAATTAACAGTCTAGTTAAGATTTGTGAGTGAAGTTAGTGGATCTGATTAAAACTGGACAGCTGATACATTGACTATTAATATTCTCTTCTAATGAGATTTTTTGAGTTATGATTTCTTAAATCATAACAGATTCTGTTCATACAAATGGCTATGGGCACACTAACACAAATAGCAATATCTCTTGTCCTTTCTCTGGGGATCAGCTGGAGAAGTTTACAGCCACGCTGCATCTGGGAGCTGGGGGCAGGAATAAGAAGAGCTCTTTTTAAGTGAGTCAGGACTCTAAATCATTTCCATTTAGCATGGTTTGCAGAAATAGAGCAAACCAGCATATATCCAAAACGTTCTGCACATTACTGCTTTCACAGTTACAACCTATGGAAAATAAAAGTCATGTTGCAAAATGGATCAAGCTATTCATTTGACAGATCTAGGACATTGCTTAAAGGTTGTCTGGGTGGTGTTAGGAAATTGTTATTTAAACAATGTGGACAGAATTGTCCTTATCCCTGGCTTTTTCCTGTAAGGAATAAATAATTCTCAGGTGGGGCAGAAAATCTGCTTCTTTCATGAATGGTCCCAAGTGGTACTTGGCTAGTGAGGATTTCTTTCGCAGGGAGAAGCTCCTGATAAACCAAACAGGAAGGTGCAACTGTTGTGCCATGGTTTTGGGAATGTTTCCTCTAGCATAAAATGCCTTTTTGTGCAGTGGCAAAAATTGGAGCAAAATTAAAATGCTAAGTGGCTTGACTGCTTTCCCCTGTGATGCAACTTTTGTTAATCGCCTCTGAGCAGCAAGATACTGGCTGCTTATCTAAAAGGGGGGGTGTGTATGGTGGAGTGGGGGAAGGGAAGAAATTAAGCACAAAATCCTCCCTTTTCCTCATTTAAAATTACTGGCTTTCACTAATGCACCGCCTTCCCCAGAGGGTTCTTGTTTTCGGTGGTACTGAAAACCAGAGCCCTAAGAACTTTAGAGCCTGAGAATTGAAGCTCGCTGTCAGGGTACAGTTTCAAATGGAAAAATGTTCCCCTTCTGATGCAAATCTCATATGTTTCTTCTGCTTTTAATTCTTGCTGGATAATTGTCCCCAGACGCTTCTGTAGAATCATTTCAAATCTGACCATTGCCCCAAGTGTAAACACAGCAGTTGTGCTTTTCAGAGTCTGCAGAAAATGAAATTTTTTCAACATTATCCCTGCTGTTAGGATTTACTAAGAGAGTGGTGCTTTATGACTAATAATCAAAAAAGGGGGAGCATCATGGGACACTGGTCGTTCTAAGCTAATTCAAGTCGACATCAAAATCGGAATAAGCTTTTTTTTTGCCTATGAAAGGGAGCTATATCATGTCACTTTTACTTTTTTTCCTTAAACAAATTGCTAATTTAGTCTGTGTGGTTTTAGAAAAGAAAAATAAATTTTCAGAATTGTAATATGCTTCCTTGAGGGAGTATTACTGAACTTTCTACTTTTACATTATCACAGTGTTTTTTCCTGTTCTCCTAAATTGGATTAAAGTTGAGTTACAGAATACCTCTAGCCTTTTAACTAGCTTAGACAAAGCCTCTGCAAAAAATTGTTTCAGTTTCTGTATTTCGTTTGATGCCAAGAGTTTAGTTGTGTCTAAATGAGTTTTCAATGTATTTGCAAGCTCTTCTTTTCTTCATTACAAGATGAACACAACAAATTGCAAATTGCAATTTTTAAAAATCTATAGTGCAGCTCTCAGAGAAATGGAAAACACTAAGAAACTAAATCTGCCTTTCTCATCCACATATCTAACATGATCATGTGGTACTGTTTTAGTATATGTAAATAAATATTCATTAGCATCATCTGTGAAATGCTACTTGATGTTTTTATCCTAGTACTGTTTGTGCTTCCATAATTGAAGTTCAAATGAATTTAACATTTGAAGTTGAGCTTCAAGTACTTTGTTACTCAAGAGGGATGCTTCATATTACTTCTAGGATTACCAAATATATTTAGGGATTTGAAGTAAATATTCTGAAACTTTATAAGTATCTTGATTAATTTAAATTTAATGTGATTTCAGAATCATTTCTGTCCATCACGTAGAGCAATGACAGAACAATGCAGACTGCTTGAACTGCTGATTTGCTAAATAAGTGTAACCTTTTGCAGTTGTTAAATTGCAAGTAGGTCATTGTTTTTTTGTGCTTCTCTGTAATTGACAGCTCCTTTCTGAGCAGAGAAGCTAAAACATAATTTTCACTGTCACAAACTCTTAAAATCTCCTCTGTCTCCCAACTGAATGTAAGAGCCAAGTGCTCTTACATTCAGTTGGCATTGCTCACTGATCTCTCAAAAGGCCTCGGTCTAGGCCTGTTGTTGAGAAGACAGTGACCTTTCCTGTAGACTGTCCCTCACGTCCGTCAGGATAGGCACGTTCCGAAACAAAGCATGGATTTTGCTGTCATAATAATGTGGGAATGAAAAATAAAAAATATATTTTTTTAATTTTATCAATCCAACCTGAAATTGCAAACCCTGAATGTTTACTCTGTTGGTGGTGTGTTTGAGTAACTCTGCTTTGCAGTAAGGTATGTACCTTAAGGGAGCTGTATCTCTTGGTTGGACTTAGGAGACCTTTCTGTTTATGGGGTTTGACATAGCTGGCACTTTTTTTTTTTTTAACATGACTTTGCTGATACAACACTATAATAGCCTAAAATAGGCCTAAAAATTAAGACTAGGAGTTGAAATTACATCCAGAAACAATCTGGCCACTTACCGTCCAACAGAATACTTGAAATCCCAGCCCGTAAATAGAAGTTCAGGTATTTAGAAAACTAAATGCAAATGCGCAGGCAAGTAACTGTATGCAGAGAATAACTTACGTTTTCCAGAGCTAGTACTTTCTTTCATGTACTTTAGATACCTGCTATTTAAAACTTGACCTATTTTCCAAGAGACTTTCCATTCATCTTTGCTGTCAGACATTTCCATGGTAAGATTTCACGTTTCTCTTTATCCTTTCTTTACCTTGAAATGTAATATTTGGTTATTATTGAAAAAGAAAAGATACAATTCAGATGGACCCTGGTGGTCTTGGATGCTTTTATTGGAATTATGTTCTATCAGCTAATACAGTAGTTTTATTCTTTGCATGAATAGTGATATAGTTATCTTTTCATTTTTCTTTTTAAAATATTTATACTATTCTTTAGAAACTTGAAGGCTACAGAAAAGAAAATCATTGGGATTGTTTAAAGATGAGCTAATGCCTATCTCCCTGGCACATAACGATATTTAAAGATCATTTAAGCTGTCGAAGACAGCACAGGAAAACTATGAAATGCAATACCTAAGGCTGCCTATGAAGAGGTAACCCATTGTAAAGTTTCTGAACTTATGATTTTTTTTGAGCTTATCCACCACATATCTGCCCTGGTATGCTCCCACCGTGGGAATAAAGAACGAACAACAAAAACAACAACAAACTGCTAGTCAATTACTAGTGAATACAACATTTACTTTGTTCATTACAGGAGCTGGAAAGAATGTGGTCAATAGGCCCAAAGTGCCCTGGAGAGCCAGTTTATACTCCTGAAGGTGATTCACAGCTTTGGTAGTCTGCATACGAAGGAAAAAAAAAACAATCTTCCTCATGTGCCACTAGACTAAGACACCTAGAGGTGTTGCTAGCAAGGTCTGCGTGTTTCTGCACATCCTGCATGGCTTCGGCACTTGAGGCAGGAGGCCTGGTGAGTTGTTGTCCTTTGGGAAGCAGTGCGAGAAGAAAGCAGGACACTCTCTCGCTTTGTTTCCCGGAGGTCTGTCGACAGGAGATGACAGGCTCTGCTGCAAGAGCGCAGGCTGAAGGGAGCGCGCGGTTCCTCCTGCACTCTATATTTGCGTGTGTGTTTCAGAGCGTGTTAGCAAATACCTGATTTTCCACCATTGCGGCGTATTCTCAGTGTGTGTATGCAGGACTTTGGGTGCACATGGGGAAAACTGAGTCGAGACGCTTAGTCTCCTCTGAACTGTAGTATGATTTCCCGAAACCAGGTATTTTTGTGCACTTGTGTCAGTTTTTGTGCACTTTCATGGGGGCATCCAGTTTTTCCTGTGTCTGTTTCAGTGTTGGCCTCCGCTGCAGACTAAGCTCGCCAGTGTCATTTTCTCATGTACGGAAAGAGCACATTCATTAGCTTCATTCTTAGAAACTGCAAAGCCACTTCGATTTCTTTTTTCAAAATGTTCCAGCTAAGGTATATTTCCAGAACAGTACATTTCTTTCAGAGGAGTTCAAGTTTTTCGAAGTAATGAACAGCAGGTAGATGCGTGTCAGCTAAACTTACCAGTAAGTTACAAGCCAGTTTGCTATATGCTTCAGACCTCAGCTGCACATGCCCCAACAGCCACATAGGTAACTTATTTGGAGCACACTTTCTATAACTGATTAGTTTCATTTATTTCTGTTTGATATCATACCTTGTTTTGCTGATCATTTTGCCCTTTTATGCTTAGAAGATAATTGCATTACCAGGTATATCTTTCTCTGCATTTCAGTAGAAATCCGCAAGGGAAACTTCCCTGCACAAGAGAGGTGCCTGTGAAGATGCCACATTGCCTTGCAGCCATATGACGCTGTCATAATTCTGTCAGTTTTGCAATGTGGTTTCATTTCAAAGCTTTAAGAAAGCAGCAGGTGCTGGAAGACAGCAGGGAGCAAGACTGTTGCTCCAGTTCTGAGCACTTTTATTCCTTGTTTTCATTAACAGCAGTGGGGAGCGTGGGTTTCTTCATCTCGCTGAATTCCAGAGGATACTAGATGTGTTGTTAAAAAAAACAACCGTGTTTCATGTCTGTAAAGGGGTACGTTAAATACCAGTGGGAAGGTTTTCTTTCCAATTTAGAAGCAAATTTATTATACAGGTACAAAACAAAATCTTGTGTCTACAGCACAGCTCTGTGAGGCAGAAAGTTCTGACTTCACAGAGTTTGCCACAGACTCCCCAGAGCGAGGTCTGGAGCCTCCATTTCACTGAGCCACCCATGTGTTCCACATTAAGAATATTCCCAAAGACTTCAGAAGTTTGGCGTATGCGAGTTCTTTCTTTCAGGTTTTCCCCATGCTAAGAAACCACAGGCTTCTCTGTGCAGGGGATATCGACTCTTCTTTGCCTTCTTGTTGCTGGGCTCAGCAGGGCTCTTCTGCTGCCAGAGACCCAGAGGCGCACTGTGGGCAGGGGCTCCTGGGGGTGCAGTAGAAACTGTAGTGCTGCTTTCCTTCAGGTTTGCAGGGAGAAGTTTTATAACCTTTGCTAAGGGCATTGATCAAAACGCACAATAATACAAGATGGATACTGTCCTAACGTGAGTTACATCAACATTATTTTTATTGCTTCATCTTTGTAGAATTTAATGAATTAAAATAATAACATACATATACATGTGTGTGTGTGAATATATATTCCGGAAGTTCTTTCCTCAGTTACATGAGCTAACGTTGAAACTTCATGTCAATGTTCATTTCCAACATAGTTGTGTATTATTACTCTTTTCAGGCCCAAGCGAGTGATTTAGTGATTTTGATGAAATTAACATACAACTAAAGAGACTTTTACAAATGATCGGACATTGTCTCCAAACTGTGTTTCTTCAATTTGGAGACATGTTTGTTCATTTTGAAAATAGCAAAGAGAGAGGTTCTGCAGTAGGTTCTGCAAATACTCAGATTTGAACCATATTGAACTAAAATCCATATGCAACTTGAAGTACATGCAGGCTTTTAGGTCATGCAGACAGGAAGCCAGAACTTTGGTTTTCCTACTTTACTAAACTTAATTCCTTTACAAATCCTTATTTTTAAGCTTTAACATTTCACTAAGTTTGTTGCAGTTAGTGAGTTCCCACAGATTTACACTACTTAAATTCCTGAGCTTGTTTCTCCAACTCTAGTTGGACAATGTTGTGTTCTGATATGTCACTGTGCTGTGGGGAGTACAAGAGGAAGTTAGTGTTGCCATAGCCACAGTTTTTAGTATATGATTGTTGAATTTTAATAAGACTTGATCATTTACCAACACTGTCATTGTAAAAATGAAGTCAATATTTTAGCTTGTTTCAGATGCATTCTATTTTTAAATATAATAAGATCCTTGAGGGGGGGGGGCAGGAAAACAAACACTTTCTGCTTCTGGCAAGTACAGTGGTTGGGTATGAATCTTGCCGTTTGCTTGTAGATGCTTGTCTGAAATAGAAAATGCTCAAATAAGAAATGAAAACTCGTAACTATTTGATTGCTACAGTAACAGAAGGTCCCATAGCCCTTCTCCAGTCTTGCCATCCTAACCTTAAATCCTCAAAATAACTCTTTCTGAACCATATTTCACAAGGAAAGGATTTTAAAATATTTTTATAAGTATTTTTTTTAAAGTTATTAGAACTGATTTCCGTAAGACCTTTTAATCCTCTTGCTAATTTAAATAAGAGGATGCTGAGGTAAGAAATTGCAACTAGTGATATTTACTATATTGCACCCATGAGCTAATGGGCTTTATGCAAATGTATAGGAAGACCCACTACTTCCTCCAAATACAGAGAAGGATATGCACACAATTCTGAAAGATTTTGCCTGTAGATAATTCCATTTAATAAATGCTCATCAATCTTAGGAATCCAGGCAGAATTTGAAATGCAGAATTATAGAACTCCTTTACCTTCAAAAAGATCCTATGTTTGGCATATCCGTGTCTTCTAGAAGTAGATACACAGAAATCCATATCAAAAACCTACAGAATGCTAGATAAAGTCATACCAGAAATAATAACATTTCTAGTACTTGAAAAAATAAACTTCTTATGTTTTTTTTCAAAAGTAGAGCATGTACTAAAGATCACTGCTTAATAGTGTGTTGAAATCTGTTTCCTTATTGCTTCAGATGTTACAGCATTTTTAACAATGGTAAATAATAAAATATTTGAAGTATTTTCCTTCTGTTACTTTTAAGCATGATATTCTGACATACTTCTGTTTCTGAAAATGATGTTGTATGTTTCCTGAATCAATAGGTAGAATACTGATGCACCCTGGACATTCTGTTGACATGTGTGTAATTGAATTCTTCCTCCTGTTCTGCTAGGCTGGTGGCAGTTCTTCCTGCTGGGGACTACAAATATTATATGCCCACAAGAGATTTTTTTCCTGCTTCAGTCTCACCCTGATGGAAGTCTCCTTATTGTGCATTTGTGATGCCTAGAGTGATGCCAACATATAAGGGTTTATTTTTGAAGAACTGCACTGCAGCTTGGAGTGATGCTCAGAGGTATCAGGATCTTGTTCAATTGTTCAGAAAAGTTCTGCACAGGGAAACTTACTCTCCTGGAGTTTCCTGGAGTTGCCAGAACTCTGGCAACCAAATCCTTAGGATGCTAAATCACTCCTGGGTTTTTAATCCTTCTACCCTTCTTTTTGGTTTCCTAGTATAACATTCATCAGCTGGACTACTTGTCCAAACTTTACTCTGGAAGAATCAGCAGTTGTGAGAGCCTTCAAAGTTGCAGTAACCCTTTTCTTTAGCATCAGGAGGGCAGATGGTAATCATGATGTGCTCTCTAAACCCTGTGCCTAGGGGCCTTGCTTTTTTGCTTTCTTCCCTTAGCCAAAGTTTTTTGCAGTATTGTTTTTAAATGTGATTGTTGGGCTTTGATTAAAGCAACTCAGTGGAGAGACATGCCATCATGTTTTATTTTTAAAAATGACAGCAGTGGAACAGAAATAACAATTTAATGTCACATCCACCATAGGAGAGTCACTCTAGTGGAGGGAACACTGGCTTGACAATCACAGGGGTCAGCCTCTATTTTTGGTTCTCTAACTGCCTGGCTGGGTGGCCTTGGGCAAATGGCTTTCACCTCCCCGTGCTTCTGCTTCCCTTCCAACTCTCTGTCTTTTTCATTTAGATGATTAGTTCCTCCAGGCAAAGGATATTTTTTGTTGTTTGTACAGTTCCTTGGGTCTTGTCTGAAGCCTTGGGGTCTCCAACACTGTAACAATCATCACTCACATTAGTTTTACTACTTATCTCTGATAGACAGATGCAAGAAGCCTAACTTTTGCAACAGGATGGTTGTTATGGGCACTTGTGCTAATGTACATCAGAGAGATAAAACCACAAGTCTTTTATTTCTGATGCATCAGACCCATCAAGCATCACTCCTGCTCTGTGGCGCTGGCATTGCACGTGCAGGAGCGTGGCATGATCTGCAGTGGTGTGGGCAGTCCAGGCATGAGATGTGCCCAACTGGCCAGTAGTCTTATGTTTGTTCAAGGGTAGACAGAATATTCAGTGTTGTCCTTGCTCAGGGTGACTTGAAGCCAGGTAGTCGCTTTGCACATGGAAGTTAGCAAACCAGCTTGTTCACCAGTAACCAGCTGCTAGAAAGGTAAGTGACACAAGTGTCCTGGGAAAGAATGACTTTTCCCTTCAGCTGACTTGTTAGAAGCCTCTGCATTCAGCCTCAGAAGAGTGTTTTGGTTTTGTGTGGGAGACGGGCTTGTGGAAGCATGAGACAACTCAATGTGAGTTAGCATCAGGCTCCGTTTATTTCGCGTTAGCGCTGTCCTTTTATACATTGAACACTTCAGATGCGAATGTGTATTTCGCTGACTGGCAGATAGGTGCAAGGAAGAGATAACATCTGCATTGTTTATCCCAGTAGT
The DNA here is from genome assembly GCA_032275445.1 of Crypturellus soui. Classification (NCBI taxonomy): domain Eukaryota; kingdom Metazoa; phylum Chordata; class Aves; order Tinamiformes; family Tinamidae; genus Crypturellus; species Crypturellus soui. The sequence goes on from JAUBNY010000342.1 coordinate 290,195, forward strand.
TTTCTTCCAGACAGTCCCTCTGGCTATCTTCTTCCAGCCAGTCCCTCTGGCTATCTTCCTGTTTATCATGCTCTAATCTTTTTAGCCAGTTGGCTACCTTCTTCCTGTTTGCCTTGCTCTAATTCTTTTAGTCAGGGACGGGCCCAAGGCAGCCCCTGTACCAGCCAGTCCCGCCCAGTTTTGAAAGTCTCAGCAATTGCATTGGCTTTTTTGATAGAGAGCTCCCACCTGCACAGACGCTTTTGATGCAGGGAAGGCCCAGCAGACCCTGCTTGCACCTGCCCACGACCAGTGAGTGTCTCCCTCCCCTCCAAGCACCAGCCCCTTCCCATTTCTCATTCTGTGTCTCAACCTGGCTCCATCAGTCATTAGCAGGGCAGTCCCAGCCCAGCTTGCATTACTTGCTTTTCCTTCCTGGAAAGCTGTCAACAGTTTGCCGACAACATGATGTTGTTGGGGGTTTTCTTCTTTACATGTTGCATGAGGTTGCTGACAGCTGTGATTTTGATATGGATCTTACCATGTTTTTCCTTAAAGCTTCAGGTTCCACAATGATGGATATCTCAGGTTTCGCTTTTAGAAATAGTTCTGACGCTCAACTCTTTAGAACAGAAAATATGAATCCTAAAGGCCAGAACTCGTTTGGTTGATTTCTTAAACTCTGATCTCGAAGGGAAGGGCTCTGGAGCGGACGCTCGCGCCGGAGCTCCTTGTCTAGAGGCGAACAACTGCGGCCAAAGCCGCCGAACGAGCAAGCGTAGAGCGCGAGAGGCAGCCCCGGCGG
>JAUBNY010000342.1:291078-314887 GCA_032275445.1 Crypturellus soui
TTACAGTGCTCATTACATAAGGCAGCAGAGAAACGGTAACCTGCTGCCACCCACTGTCCACGCCATTTTAGTCATGCCGAACACCCACCTGCCAGAGCACTCTCACGAGGGAGCTGGATCTCATTTCTTGCTGGAGCAGCAACGCATGTTCTTCCCCAATGGTTTGGGGATATGTTTCCTTCCAAAGCGTGATAGGAGCATGATGATTTCACCAAGTGCATATGTATAAGATGGGCAAGTATTATAATAGGATGTGTCAGTGAGTTTTCATTTGCATAGGAATTAGCATATATGAACTACATCAGAATACAAGTGCTCTCAGAGGGAAACTTTGGTGAACTATTACTAGGCTACAAAGTATTACTATATTTTTGCAAATACTATTAACAGAATAGTAATTTTTTTAAATGATTGTAAGTAAGGTTTTTAAATTGTGGGTTCATATCACTTAGAGCTGGATAATTCAAGTGGGGAAAGATAAGAGGCTGTGAAGTAGCTTGTTTAGAGATACTTTTTTTAAAAAATCTTCCTTCTGTTAGCAATATATGCATGAGAACAGATCTTTCAGCCACCTGTTATTTAACGCAGAAGAGGGGATGGGGATGCCTTGGGTCAGGTCCTGGGGACATTCTAGGCCACCAACCATGAGACCCAGGCAGGTAACTGTGGCATGTGGGGCTGGAGGAAACCCCTGTGCTGCCCACTGGGCATCAGCTCCGCTCCGAGCGCTGTCAGGGAGCTGCAGGAGACCGTAGCAGGTGAGTGGCCCTCATACATAAAGCATGAGTCCTCACAGGGCTTTTACCCTGCAGCTTCATGAGGGCTGGATGAGCTTGGCCCCAATCATAAAGAAAAACAGTGTGATTTTTCTCTTTATTTCTAGCATGCCTTCTCTGTGGGTTTGCTTACAGTTTGTACGTGTAAAATAGCTTTTCTCCTGTGTGGTCACTGAAGATACCATCCAGAAATGGGCTGGTAAGCAGAACTGCGGAAGCACCAGTGAAGGCTTTTCAGCAGAGGCAATATTAAAGGATACAGTAGGAAAAATGGTGTTTGTAAAATTTAGAATTAAAAAAAAAAGGCACAAGTGAGTCTTGGGAACAGGTAGTAGAGCAAGACTGATTTTGCTGCTAGACCTCAGGCCAAAGCTGTTATCTCAGTATTGCTGTTTGCCTCCAAGCGCACATCACGTTGCAGCAGCTGCACCGGGGACGTGTTGATGTTGCTATTGGAAACTTAATATTTTGCTTTCCCTAACCTTGGTGATTTTAGCTGGCTTTCTGCGTTTGGTCTCGCACAGCATCTCAGATCTTTTGTGTGTCTATCCTCAGAAGACCCCTGCGAAGCGGGGAGGTACAGCTAGCCTCAGCTGTAGAGAGGGGACGCTTCTCAAGCGCCTTCCTCCCTTGCCTTCCCTCACACCTCCTCCTTCGCTTCCACCAGCACTTGAGAAATCCTCTCATTGTGCTCCTGCAGGCTGCTCTTCCGAGAGCGAGCGGCGTTTTCAGGGAAGGGAAGGGAAGCGCCGGGCGAGAGGAGCCGCATACACTGCACCTTCTCCTGGCACAGCCCTTCCGTCCACCTGAAGCCCGAGAATTGAGTTGCAGAAACTGGCAATGGGGGTTTTCTGCTCCCCCTTCCTCTTGACCTCCCTCTGAAAATCTTAGAGATATTTACTTGGTAATGAAGAACACGTATGTCGTGAATAAAATATTTAGTGCAGAGTGAGAAATATACTTTAGGGGTGATTATCCTAGGAGGAACATGAAACAGAGCAGGAATAGAGCACAGTAATTACTCCAGGTAAATCTGCTTGCTTTCTTACTGTTTGTATTTCTGATAGTCGTATCTTTGTCTTGCATGATATTAAAATGAGGTGACTTGTGTTGTGCATCACTGTCCCTGCAATGCAAGTTTGTCTGATCATAGCATCAAATGTGTGTTTTAATCATATTTTAATTGACATTATTGTACACTGTTGTGGTAGACAGATGCTGAGAGGCAGAGAATATATAGTGCATGACATCACAAAAATTTAAAGTTTTGGTTTTTGTACTTGTGACTATTGTATTTCTGAGCAATATTTATCTGGACTAGCTAGGGGGAGCTTTGTTTTTCCTAAAGATGTTTTGATTTATGCTTGCATTCATAATGATATTAAAAGACCTTTTCTAATAACTTAGTCCCAAAACGTAGACTTAGCAAAAAAAAAAAAAAAAAGAAAGAAAGAAAAACCTTGGCAACAAAAAGGCTTCTGTAAATAGTGTTTCTTATTAAATCTGAGAGTTAATAAAAATGTTTACTTGTTGTTGTCCCTAGCACTGCTGAAATCCCAAGCAGTGCAGAGCTGCGTGGCTGCATAGAGGAGTGAACACAACCACAGCAGTAGTTTCCTGGGCAAGCAGAAGTGCTAAGAGCTCATTGATGTGAAGGGAACTACTGATTGATTTAACAATCTGCTGCGATGATCCGTGGTTTTCTTTGTTGCTGATAAAGGACACGTTTCCTCCAGCACTGCATGTATTTTCTGTCTTGACAGTGTTTTGACAAAGATTCTGTAGTGCTTGTGTAGATCATCCCTCTTAATGCCTTTTAAATGTATTCCAGGAAAGCAGCATTAACACTAAACACTGTTTTCTACTGCTGCAGTCATAACACAGGGTTTACAAATGTCAATGTGAAGTCTTACCAGATGCATTACAGCATCTGTGTTGTGACGATGGAGCAATGATATGTTATCCCACTAACGTAGAGAGAATCACAACTTCTAAAGTGAGCAGAAGCTGAAATGTTATTACACTGCCCATATTTAAGCTCAGGTAATAAGAGAATAGATTTTTTTTGTCCTGTCTTGTCAGCCACTGCAGGTTCAGGTTCAATTTCTTGTATATTTATTTCTGTCACAGGATAGGAAAAAATCAGTGCAGGCATACTTAAATAGTGAGCTGCTTTGGGTCACAGTGAAGCATATTCCTATTCTTCTGTAATCCCTCTCATAGTGGTAGCAGCTCTAGAGAATGCAGTGTCTCTCCTGCAGCTATAATCAGACAAAGCTGGTACAGCGCATGTTGTTACAGAGAGTACCTTAGGATCGTTGTTGCCGGTGAGTTGTTCCCATCTCTCTTTTTTTGTCCTACAGAGGGAATCTACTGTCTGTGCCCATCATTCAGCCTGTGTACTTGTGTATAGAAAATATAACTACATGAATAACTAGTAGTTATTTGTAATGCTAGAAGCAAGGGGCAGGGCAGCTCTGACTGTCAGTAGAAAAAAAAAAAAAGGGTAGCTGCGGAGATCTCTTCGTATTAAAGAACACTAGCCCTGGCATCCAAGTGTTCTTAATAACTTTGCTTCGTATGGAGTATCCTGTCTTGATAGATGATTTGGCGAGTATCCTCTCTTGATACGTGATTTGGGAAGACTCATTTTCTGGCTAGAATTCCTCCTTTTCTTGGAAAGTAATGAGAATCTCTTCCATTTCTGCTAATGCTTCCTGCAATTAGAAGGCCCAGGGTACATTTGAGGAGCCAGTGTGTGTGGTGGGCGCGCAGCAAGAGAACGGGAAGCCAGCCTTGCCCACGTAGCCGCAGGGGTCTCACACTGCAGGCAACTTTGCTGTGGTGTCGAGCGTGGACAGGTATCTTTGGGGCTCAATTCTGCCATGTGCTGAGCACTCCTTTCAGCACCCTCATTTCTTCTTCAGTTAATGTCTGTGTAGCTCTTCAGTGGCCCCCAGGGCCTGCCCTTCACACCTGGTGGTTTGTGAGCATGGTGCCCGCATGCGCGATAGAGAGGTCTCTGCTGAGGGCCGCTTCGACCTTGCCTCTGTCGCTGTGCAAAGCTCTCCTCATCAAGGCTTTACTCTGAAGAGGTCTTTAGGGATTCTGGCAGGCTCCTGGGTATAAATCCTGGTGTGTTTCTAAAGAGAAGAGGGAAAGACCATAGTTTTCAATCCCAAGTGCTAACGTTTCTGCACTGAGGTAAATTTGGACTTCTGGGCCTGATCTACCTCTGATTAAGTCTCTGCGTATGTGCCTAACTTTAGTATAAGGAAACTGAAATCTGTAATTATGTAACTTGATACTCTGAAAAGTTGCTTGTTTTCCTCTCAAAAGTTACTGAGGCCTTACTTTAACTATTTTTTACTTACATGAGAAAAACAGTCATTCTGATGGTCTAATGGGAAGGAGAGCCACCCATCCAGCTGGCTAGATGTGAATTCTTATTTCATACATCATAGCCATTTCCCAGTAGATGACAAGATGAAAATCTGTTAATTAATTTCATGTGTAAGAGCTTATATAATAAATTTGAAGAAATGGTGAATAAGCAATTTCAGAGCAATCACTGCAAACCATGCCAAGAATATAATTAGCTTTGTTGCATTGCTGCAGTGAAGTTCATGAATGATACTGAACAGTGAGGGCCCTTCTTCACCCAGATCAGGTGTACTTAGTGATTAGACATCGCCCCATTGTGGTGGTGCCTCCATGTACTCCAGTGGAGGGGTTCACAGTGTAGGAAGAGTTGATCACAAATAAACAGAGGCTTTCTGTCATTGTACTAGTTACTGTGAGGGTGAACTTATTGACGGCCAGAAACAAAGCATTGCCTCTAATGTTCCTATTCAAGATCTCATTTTACATCACCATGGCCCACTGGCAAAAGTCCCACCAACTTAAAAAGCACAAAGCAGAGACTTCAAATGTTTACTGCTTGCACTGTGAAGTGTGTGGTGAGGGCTGTATTCCAGATGCATCATGTTATTTCATAGAATGGAAAGGTAAATAAGCATAAAGGACTGACATGAAAATTGATTTTCATTTTGCAGTCTCTCAAGGACCCTGATGACATTTCCTTTGCCCTGGCAGTATAACTAGGTTGAGTATTTTTAGGCATTCTGTTTCTAGTCATTCTGATCCTTCTAAAGAGCTTTTCCTTTGGTAAATGGAGGGATTTTTCCCCTCCCTTTGCCCCCAAATGTTTGGGAACAAGCAGTCAATAACAATAAGCTGCTCATTTCATTTAGGCAATGAGAGGGTGAATTCTGTAGAAAAAATAACTATTTTTGTCATAAGCATAGCTTAGAAGTATTTGTTGCTATATAAGGCTCCTGAAAGGCATACAGTATAATTGGATGGCATCAGTGTCCAATATTAGGAAAAATAATAAACCTTTACAACAAAAATGCAAAATCCATTTCATCTCCAAACCAGAGTGAAAAAATAACTGGGAGGAAAATAGGATACTGATTATAATCATTCTTAATTTTTTTTCCGATATTTTGAGACCATGAAATGTACCACAAAGTAGAAGCAGTTCTGATCAAGAAAAAATTATTTCTCTTTTTAATTATTAAGATTTCTGGGCCTTTGGTTTTTCTTTTCTATCAAAGGACCCAAATAGATTAAAATCACTGCTGAAATAAAACGTGAAATATATATATATTTTTTTAAAAAGGCAACTTGATTGAGCTGTAAAATGGGATCTGTATTTTGGCATTGTAAAATCTTACATGGATGTACCTTTCTCCCCAGGTATCCTGGTTTTCCTGTTTTTAAAACTGGATTAATAGTACTCCCCACCTTTGTAACTTGAGTTTTCTTGGATGAAGTCATTCAAGATTAAAAAATTTGCTGCTTTTTTTAATGTCTTAAGCTGCATTCATGTAATTCAAGCTACTTTCTGGACACACTGTGTTTCTATTACTGTATTGTATGTAGTACAATGGGAGTAGTTCTCCAGTAGCTCTCAACTGAAATGAACTGTTTCATTAAATTCATTAGATTGGCTGCAACTTACTCCTATTGAAGTTCTGGTTGGTACTGTGCACCAGTGCAAACATTACTGGCTCATCCTTCTTTAAAGGCAGCCTATTTTTTCCTCCTCTTCCTCCCCTATTTTTCAAGACAAAAATTTATGTGTGTGTGAATTGTTTTTAACAAGAAAAAAGTATGAACTGTGATTTATTAGATTTATCCTTTTAAAGAAAAGAGCTACATACATCTAATTACAATTATTGAATTTTCCAATCTCCTCTTTGGCCTGCAGAAGTGAAATACTCTAATGCTAAATTGTTATTCTCTTGGAAAAGAATAAATAACCTTGAAGCTTGTCATTTTTTTAATTGCCTAGACCTTAACTAAATGAAAAAACTTCCCTTGAGACATGGAGAGCTGAAATGATTGCAGTGCCTAAATTTGGTCAATGTGCTTAATCAGAACATGGAAAGTGGCAAGAAAATGCATTATATGTACACATTTATACACACTTTTTTTTTCAGACTGCATTCTGCAGCTTCCTCAGATGTGGTGTTCAGATCTTAACTTACCCAAGATAAGATGTCCATGTTGGGAGCAAACTAACCTTTCCAGTTTTATCAGCTTTTTAGTGCTTTTTAGTTTAACGTAAAAATCTCTCACTCTCTTGCCATTCTTACCAGGAGAGAAAACTGGCTGTCAGTCTTGTCTTGACAAGTGACTGGCTCTGGTTGTCATCCTGGTCGTTCCTTCCTCGCTGCTTTTCAGTTCTCCAGCATGCTCAGGGAGGGGCAAGGAACCTTCTGCTCAAGCCGTGACTGTAGCCTCAAGAGAACCTGCCACCCCAGCCCATTCTGGACCTTCTGGCTCCGTTTCTGTTGACTTGAGTGTAACAGCCTGATGGAAATGTTCTAGAGGAAGGGGCAGAGCAGTGGCTCATCTAGAACTCAAAGAACATATCTACCACTAGTTTCAGCTAATGGTCTTTTAAGTACTCAAGTTTCTGGATTAAACATTTATTGAAGGCCAAGTATGTTATGTAAGAGTGGTTATTACCTGTGCAATTGTTATTTTGAATTTTTGACTGTGACTTATCCTTTGAGGAAAAAAAAATCATTCTAAGAAGTGCTTACTTGCATTAAAAACTTTCATCTAGTATTTGTTACCATTATGTTTCACAGAGTTCCAACTGATTTATCATAGTTGTCTCAGCAGATAAGCTTGCCCATCCTGCCTTCCCTGTGCCATGAATTTTCTGTGTCCTTGAGCTGATAGAAAGCCTCCCTTGCCCATTGAGTGATTAACATGTGAGTTGCTGATGATCGTCATCATCCTATTTGGGTCCCATTTAGTTCCTACTGAAGTCACCTAGTTAAAGTGATCCCAGTCAAGTATGTGTTGATCCAAGGTCTTTGGGTTTTTGAAAAATGGTGTGGTCTCTTAACAGAAGAAAAATCCACCAAGTGTGAAAGATTCCAGTTGAGTCCTCCCAAAGTCATATTTCTAGCTTCTGTACATAGCAATGCAAACTGAATTCACAGTTGTTCATCCACAAGAGACTACGAGAGAGTGTATGATTCTGCTGGCTCCCAAGAAGGGATTAAAAATCATAAATATAAAATAAAGTGGGCCTCCAGATAGGACTACGACCTTTAAAGGCAAGGTTATAGCAAGGTAGTGTTCATTAGTCTCCTAGATAGCTGGTCCAGAGCGAATGATGGAAAGTGTGTGCTAACAGCAAAATGCTGCAGTTGAATCTCTGAACAGTCAGTGATTATATTGATTTTATGAAATCTGAGAATCAATAAGAAATTGCTTTTCACCTACCTCCAAAATAAGCACACAAGAAAACTACTGAACAGTATATACTGCTATAAAGCAAGCAGTAACAGTTGCATTAAAAAATGCAGAAAACTGGAAATAAAATGGAACTTTTTGAACTCAAGGAGATTTGAAAGGCTTTTGCTCATCTCTAACATTTCTATTTTAAATCTTCACTTTTTCACTTCTCTGGTAGTGTAGCAATAGCAAGGTAAAAATAGGGTGTAAGAAGAAATGATAGAAGAGGAAATGTTTACTAGGAAAAAAGCGAACAAACAGAAAACACCTACAGCATTTGACATTAGTGACGATTTATTCTTTTTCAATACCTGTAAAATATCTTTTGCATTTTCAAATATATTAAAAATATCCAATTTGAATTGAAAAATAAGATGAATGTTTCAGAAGCCCAGGAAAAAAAACTAAGAACTTAACATAAAAGTATGTCCAAAAGAAAGCTTTAAAGACAACTTCTGAATTTTCTGTGCCTGTATATACTTTAATAAAGGTTTCCTATTATTAATGCCTTATAGGCATTTCAATCCAGAACCTGATCTCATCTTAACAGCAAAGATAAACAAATGTAATGTGATGCATTAATATGAATAGCTCCAGGATGTAGTGCGTTGCTTCAAAATATTTTTTCTTGACTTTGAGAAGAACCAATATCCTGGTGTTGATAAGGGAAATTGTGTACTGGATGTTTTCATACTCTTCCATGACTTTACATAGTATTGTATCGGTGTAATGTGATTTCAGTACTTTTATTTGAGGATAGCAAAGGAGAATGTTGGGGCTTGGGTGAGGGCACTTAGAAATGATTATTTTTTGGAATAAATTATTTCAAAAATTGCTTTTATCTTCCAGTTTTTCTGGATGCTTCCAGGGGCTCATGGACTATAGCTTTTATCCAGAGAAGAAAAAAAGTACAAAAGTGAAAGTGACAAAAGGGAATTTTGTTCTGTGAAACAATTCGTGAGCACTTTTGCTTCAGGAGAACATAGGCTAAAACTCCTTAAATATGCCCAAGAATAAATATTTTTAAGGAGGTACTGATTTAAAATGAGGAATGGGGGAAACAAAGTGGAGTCAAGAGAGCTTAAAGCTAGTCCTGTTCTTTGTGGGTCAGGAACATTGCTTCATTTACACGCAAGGTGCATGAAGTTTGGAAATCTTCCCCAGACAGGTTAGAGTGGTGTTATACAGTGCTTTTATAAGTTGTTTGGCTAATTCAGAAGAAATGCTGACTTGCTATGAAGCACTCTCATTGAGTTCAGGAGACCTGCTTATACCTCCACAACAGATCCAGCATGGGAAACTTGTAACAGGTTCAGCAAATTTAATTTTGCTCAATTTTAATTTTGCTGGCCAGGCCACATCTGGCTGGTGGAAAGAGACATATCACAACCCCAGGTCATGCATGCAAAGCTTTGAAAAGCTGTGCTTTCAGATAGCACTAAAGTCAGGCTGAAAACTTCTGTAGTTCTCCAGGGGAATAAAAAGTTCTTCCACTGAAGAATGAGCAACATTTGATAAGCTGTTAGCAATCAGTTTGTTTCCATTTCTCTGGGGATGCCAAAAAATCAAGTCATTTTTTCTTTCTTTCCTAGCTGTTTTGTGTCAGTTTTTATCTCTGGCTCAGGCTGTCTCTGGAAGCATCCCCTGAATTGTGTTGCAGGCAGTGAGACAGGAGTCATACATCGTCAATCGTCCTCGGTTCATTTGCTTCTTGCGTCACAGGGGAACACAAGTCATACGAATGGCCTCATGCAACAGTGTCTGTGCTTTCATAATCCCTGTTATTCACTTGTTGTTCTGAGTCATTTAATAAAGACTCTGCCTACCTGACTCACTCTGAGTGGATTTGCTTGTCACACCGGCAATGTTACAAGGCAGGTGAGGGGCTTGGCCGGGCTCCCACCAAGGCAGCGCCATGTTTGCAAGGCACAGGGTCACACACAGCCACGCTTGCTCTCTGCTTCTGGCACTCTCTTAGCACCCAATAGGCCAGGGAGGTGTTACTTCTTTGGCAAGTGCCAGATGTCCAGATAATACATGGATGAAGGGGTTGAAGAGCATGGGTTACCTTTTCTTGTGTGTAATAGTGACCTGCTGTGCCACTACTGATGGGAATTTGTTGTCCTGTTTGTATTCATGTTGAGGAAAATCAAACTACATCTTTATTGCGTTTCAGCACCTCTGTCCTTTAAATATCTCTGCCCAGAATCTCTGCTCTCTTACGTGTTTGTGGGGACTCTATCTCCTGGAGGATTCAGGTCCTCCAAATACAATAGTAGCAGTGTTTGAATAGGATGGCTGAAGGCTTGCTGGAAACACTGAACCACATGCTTTTATTTTATTCCTGAAATAGCACAATTTATGCCCTCTACAAAGCAATGTGAGCAGTAAAATGGAAAACCTGTTTTGTTGTCTGCCTGTGGTACTCCACGTCCGGAGAGTGTTGAGGAAAAGAACATTTCCACTGAAACCCGTCTGTTTTTTCCTGGTGGAATTGTGAGATTTGCTGGAGTCTTGCCTTGGTTCCTGCCAGCTTGTCCATCAGCGCTCCTAAGCGTGCCTGAGCAGCCCATCAGTCGGTGAAGATGAGTGCCCCTGGCCATGGATCAGCTGTGCCTGAGGGAGGGCTCGCCTGCTTTTGCAGGACCCCGGCTAGTTTGCTTCTCACTGTGAGGCCTGTTACACGGTTGCACCAACGGCGCTTCCTTTCTGCATGGTCTGGCTGAGCTGCAGGCTGCCTACCTAGGCTGGCTGATAACTGCAAACTAAGCCCTCAGGGGAACGCAGATCTAGCGGGTGTAAAAAGAAATGGAGGAAAAGAGAAGAATGGGCAAGCCATGGGCAAGCCTGAGGCTAAAAGAGAAGAAAAGCAGTGTGCGTATGAGAGCGATGGAGAAACAAGAGGTATCATCAGTCTTATACAGAGGCAGCTTCATCTGAAAGAGAAAATTTATCTTCAAACCCTCTGAAAGTCATGTTGTCTGTCTCTTACGTAAGTTGAAAATTAGCATTATGAAGACTTCATAAACAGATGCTTTGAATAGTAAAGGATTGGTGCTGTGCTGTATCATGTAGCATGTGCTACATGATAAAGAATTCTTCAGCTGTTTTACTTTAAGCTAAAGATAATCACAGAATCACAGAATGCTTAAGGTCGGCAGGGACCTCTAGAGATCATCCAGTCCAACCCCCCTGCTACAGCAGGGACACCCAGAGCACGCGGCACAGGGTGCCATCCAGGTGGGTTTGGAAGATCTGCAGAGAAGGAGACTCCACAACCTCTCTGGGCAGCCTGTGCCAGGGCTCTGTCACCTTCACAGGAAAGAAGTTCTTCCTCACATGGGGATGGAACTTCCTGTGTTTTAACTTACACCGTTACCCCTTGTCCTGTCACTGGCCACCATGGAGATGAGCCTGGTCCCATCCTCCCTACATTCACCCCTCAGGTACTTGAACATGTTGATCAAATCTCCTCTCAGCTTTCTCTTCTCCAGACTGAACAGGCCCAGTTCACTTATTCTTTCCTCATACGATAGATGCTCCAGTCCCTTCATCATCTTCGTGGCTCTATGCTGGACCCTCTCCAGAAGCTCCATGTCCCTCTTGTACTGGGGAACCCAGAACTGCATCCAGTACTCCAGGTGCGGCCTCACCAAAGCTGAGGAGAGGGGCAGGATCCCCTCCCTCAACCTGCCAGCCACACTAACCATCACACTTATTTCTGCATTACTGACACTACAACAAACAGTTGTAATAGCCATGTACCTCCAATGCAGGTCTAACTGCTGTCCATGCTAGCTGCTGTAATCCCTCTAGTCTGTAATCTACTCTTTTCTTCACTGTCTGCATTAGAACTCCATCTTTTTCCTACATCCTCCATAATCACTGCCAACATACAGATAATGGAGCACATTATATTCCAGTGGACACACCTGGAAGTCTTATGTGGACAGTAATAATTGGTTTCCTTGGTCATTCTTGGTCTGTTCTCATGCCAGCAAACTGGTGATTGCTGTCTGAGACCTTAAGCAGATAAACTTAAGTAGGTTCTTAAGAGAATAAAACTTTCTGTAATCAGGTAACCTTCACACTTTTAATTTTGCTTTCAAATCGCTAACTGTAAAGCTAGAGCTAGGAAGAGAGAAAAATCAGTTCTTCAAGCCAAGGTGGGAGGTGGCATTTAATTATACAAGGGAATGCTAGGTTTGGGGCGTTGGTGGGATGAAGTGTTGATGTAAATTTGGCATAGTGTCTGTAGTGCAAAGGAATAAGACTTCATATATGGATTCTGTATCTTGATTTGAAGGAGGATTTTGGTTCTTGGGAACTCCCTCTGAGCTCCACTGTAGAAGAGTTAGCAATGATAATTAGGGGAGGAAGAGGACGAAGCAGAGCATGGGTAGCCCAAATCACTTTTCTCACCCCTTTGATGTTTTTTGTTTCCAGATGCTTTGCTAGGTTTTTATCACAATGCCACGCCATCAGCAAGACCAAGACTCTTGCTGTCAGGGTTAGAAGTAGGCCCAGGTGGAACTCCAACTTGCTTTGTCCTGTTCCAGATGATGCTTCCAGAAATGCTCTGGCCTTTCCTTCCAGAGTACGGCTGTGCTGCCCACTGCACATAACACACAGTAAACAACACACACCCGGCAGTAAACAAGCTATCTCAGCTGCTCTACTGCTGCCCAGCAGAGATTGGTTGGCCCTGGCTTTGTAACGCGGGGCATAAATAAAATCTAAGTTTCTGGATTCTGGCACTGACTTCACAAGGAGTTATATATTATGACTTGGGCCTTTAAGGAAACCTTTAGACTCCTAGAAACTGATGTGTTTGCAGATATTTCAGAGTTATTTTTTCATCCCTCTAGTCAGACTTTCAGATGTTGTTTCTTTCAGTGCAGTGAATCTGTTTTCTTTGTTTTCTCTCAAACAAAGCTGTGGTTTTCCCATAGTAACACATCTTTTAAAACAACCACATAGAAGAATGTAAAACTTCACAAGACCTATTTGACTGTTGGTGACACTCACTGACTTTTGTCCTCAAGGGAAGGGATGTTTGTAATGCATCTGCACTTTGTAAGAGCTCTAGTGCATCACAGTAGCTTATGGTGACACTGACAAATAGAGAAAATTTACAACTCTTTTCACCTTCAGTCTTTTGGAGCAGTGATACATGGTTCAAGTGAACTGACTGCAAACAAGCAAATGCAGCCTAGCCTGGGTTGCATTTATCAGTCCTCCCCGTGTTTGTGTCTCCAGTATTACTTCGCGGCCTCAATTTTCTGCCCACCACAAGACCACAGGTCTTGCCCTGTCCTTTGTTCAGTTAGCAGGATCAGTGACAGCTCTTGTGCCCTCTGGCTAGTCTGGACTTACTAGCCAAAATGAGCGGCTGCCTGTTCCAGTTGATCCTTGGATAGCTGCCGAGATGCTCTATGCTGTCCAGTCGCTACCTGCTACTGGTTGTGCATGCCAGAAACAGTGCCCTAGCCTAAGAGAAGAGGCTGCAGTGACCAACAGATATCCTGAGCTGAGGCTGGGGAAAGCACCGAAGTGTGCCTGTAGGGCTAACTGCCCGACTAGGAGTATTAGGAGAGGACCAAGAGAAAAACTAGAAGGGAAGAGAGAAACTGCATACACTAATTGAGTAGCTTCTTTAATTGCTAAAGATTTGGCATGCTCTGTATCTGATCTTACTCTGATCATGTATATTTGAATGCTTCAGTGTAAAGATCATGCCTCCTGGAAACTCTTTCTTCCAAAAGAGATGCTAATAATTCAGCAGCCAGATATTCATGGCTGACTGTCCTACGCAGTGCTTTGAAATCAAATGTCATGACTCGCTGGGAATGTGCAATATTTTCAAAGAATGAAAATTTGCATGGGTTACTATAAAAAGTATAATTAAGCTTCCTACTTGCATATTCTCTATGGTTTTTAGTGTGCTCATTAGTGCTGTGTGAAAAGTTATGGATATCTGCGACATTTAATGGCCATTCTCACTAAAGCCATTTCATTTTTCCAGCTATCTCTACTGCTTTTCATTTTTCTTTTAAAAGTAACTATTTAACATGTACTTGCTTATGTTATATTATGTCATATTATGTTATGTATACTATATTATTATAAAAAATTGTTCTAGTAGGAATGGGTATCTCATAGTCACCTATGTACTTAACCAAGACCAGCTATCTTTACTTAGAAATGAAGGTCTTCTGTGATAGAAGGAGGGAAATATTGCTCTACTTACACCCTTGCATGTGTCAAGAGCGGTGTGACATTAACCAGGGAAGACCTTAAGGAGGAAGGATTGAAGGACATTAAGTAAAAGGTAGATGTCAGCACTGACCGTGGTAAAGATGACCGTAAACTGCTTTGAGCAGGATGTTCATACTGAAATGCTTCAACTGTCTAACATAGGTACCTTCATTAATATTTCTGGATTCATCACCTCAGCCACAGAAAAAATCCTTTGCTAGTTCTCTTTTCTTAGTTCTTTTCCCTTTTTTCTTTAATTTTCTTATCTTAAAAATTCAATCTGCCAGTACCTGTGAGATCTCAGGGGATATTTTCATGGTGGTAAACGTAGTAACTGGGGTACATAAGCATGGTAGTTCATGGGGGAGAATATGATCACTGTGAAAATGCCACTCAGTTGCTTTCTTTTGCTATGAGAAAGAAACCTGAAATTCTAGAGTAAGAGATTTTTTAGAGAAGCATATATCTGAGTATCCTGAAATTTACTGCATTTAGATTTGATCAGTGTTTTAAGCCAGGCTGAATAGCTGGCTTGTGTTCTGCATGTATTTTGGGGTCTGCCATATTTCAAGATGTACAAGATGCTGCTATTAAGTTGAAACGTAAAGTGTAAGAGAAAGTAAGAAAAATCAGAAGCCAGTTGTTCCTTGACACATGATTTCATTTGCAGTGTGTGGTGGGCTGCTTGTTGGTGTCCACTCTGGAAATCACAAATGACTTTTGCATAGAAAAGAGACCAAGTATTTACCTGCCCAGAGCCAAGTATAATATGGAGCCACTGTCATCTATGGCTGTTGCCAAAGAAAAGAGCTGTATCCACCTGTTGTTCAGCTACATGAAAATAGAAGAAATGCGCATATGTCCCATTATAGTAACTGACATGGTGCACTCCTTTTTTTTTAATTATTGCTCTTCTTTCTTTCCTTTTTCCAATTGCTAATTAGATCTAACAAATTGGCTGTAGAATATGAGACATCTTTGTATTCTGCCAAAAGAAGTGGCTGGCATCTGTAAAAATTTGGTTGTGATGTGTTTGAAGACTTAATGTTGAAAAAAACCTTTCAGTATTCTCCCCATCCTCCCTGTCCTCCTACTGAAGTGACTCCATTCCAAAGGCAGCAACATATTGGTCCCTTGGTGTCAGATATTTGCTTAACAGCAATGAGCTTCCCAAAGAAGAAGCGTGTTCCTCTGCCAATTAGTTTTCATTGTTGTGCTAAGTAACCTGTAGCACAGCCGCTGAATGATGGATAATTTGGCTATAACCCATCTGAAGTGTTGTGATAATGACTGTGGTACATCATACTTGGCAGATGGAATAGGGCTGTCTTGAACACAAGAAATATATATAGATCTGAAGCCACATATGTAGCCTATTACAGTCTTAACATAGTAGTATACAGCATAGAAAGATGCTTGTTCCAAGGATAATGTCAGATAAGGAAGTCATTCCCTTTTCTCTTGTTGCCTCTTAACTGTGTGGGGTGATTATCCTAGAAAATGTCAAAACTTGGAGTATTTTTTTAATATAGTACAAAAGGAATAAAATAAAATTTAAATTAAATTAAATTAATTAAAATTAAAAGCTGAGCAGAAACTCCTGTCATTTTGACATCTTCATGAATGTGCAGTAGTTTTTATCACCTTCACCAAAAGTGATTCTCAAAAATGCAGTCTTGTTGACAACTGAAAAGCATTTATGGTCTTCTTTTTTTTTTGAATGAGGAAACATGAAAAAGCATGAAGAAGTTTGGAGGCATGGCCATGTAGGTTTCTGTGGCATCCAAAATCCTCTGGGGCTAAAGCCAGCCCGTGCTTGGGCCATAGGAGAGTGCAAGCTTACACAAAGGCTATAAATTTTGTCCCACAGGAGTTGGCCAAGATGTGTCATACGTGCCATACTTGTGCATCGTTGGCTGAGCGTGAGTGACTTCTCCACTAAGTTCCTGAGCAAAGCTGTGTAGCTGCTGTAAGAGAAACGATGCTAAATGGGCTTAAGGCAGATGATTGCTTTTTAAGTTTTTTATCTACTATTAGATATTCAGTCCTTTATAATTCTTGTTGTATATGTTAACGGAACAATCTGCAAAATCCTTGGCTTTGGGATGTTTCCAAGCTTAGATATACTGCTTGCCTAGTGAATTTGGTTGGCATGGTCACGCTAACTTACACCAAACTTTGATCTCACTTAGACTTCTTCATGCTTAACAACGTTGAGAGTGTTACTTTCCTTTGCTCATTGCCATCAAGTTTTTTATAGAAAATATTTAATTTCAAAAAATTGAAGATATGAAACCAGAGTTTTTGGACAAACTGTTATGCCTCAGAGGGAAAAGGAGTCATCCTGAGTCCAAAACACAAGGCTTTAGAGTCAGGGTATATGAATTCCCTTCTCTATATGCCAGATCTCTGAGGTGAGTGGAAGCAAGTCTTTTGCTGCCTCAGTTTTTCACCTGCAAAATCCATTTGAAAGCTACTTGGTTGCTTTCTGTGTTTACTTACTGATATTTTAATCATCTTCCCTTCAAAGATGTTATTACTTTGCAGTAATGGAATTACTGCTAATGAATAAATAAGTTTTAAGTAACTATGGCATATATTTACTGTTTGTAAGGAGAAATGAAAAATATATAGTGAAGCATGTAATAGGGTATATTTCAAAATATTCTTAAAAGCTTTTTCACCTACTGTAGAGCTATAGCTCTTTGTCTCTTCATTTAATCTGTCATAAGATTAGGATCTGCGTAATAGATTACATCATAGGATTTGTAGTTGACCCTCATCTGAGAAATGCTTCCATTATTACTCTATTAAACAATTTCTTGTTTATTAACTCCACTTTTACACTTTTTTTTTTCCAGATAATCTGTTACATATTCACTGCATGTATGTTTTTTATGTGTGCTCTGTAAATAATCCTGTAGTTGCAACTTGTGGAGTATTTAATATCATGCCATACATTGCCTTATTTAACTATTATTGCAGATTATTTTTTAGAAATACTAAATACATATATCTTAGAGCATCTGTACTAAGCTCTACTGACACTTTTCTTCATTTTGGAAGTTGACAGTCCATGAATGTAGAGCCTTATATTGTTTTCCTTTAATATAATGAAAGTAAATAGATATCCCCATATTTTTATATTATTACAACCTCTTACTTTTATGGGCAGGAAGACAAGAAGGATTTGTTTTTTTTCCATCTCAAAATTCAAATCAGATTTATTTTTCTGACTTTTGTTTGCTTTTCCCCCTTCCTTGGGGTTTTTCTAATCCTTCCCAAAATGAACTTCAGAAGAAAATTAAGAATAATATATTTTTTAATGAAAGCTCATCACAACTAGAAAGAAAATACAGTGAGGATAAATGCCCTTGAGTAATCAGTGTACATTTTGTGTTTCATAAGTAGAAGATAATTCTTTTTGTCACAACATTTCTCAATACACATTTACCAGATTTAATGCATCCACCTGACTCCATATAGACTAATCTGTCTTCTTGAAGATTAAACTGTTTTATATCTTGTTTATATGACTCTTTTCATGTTTTTCTAGGTCCAAAATAATCTTCAACTTATCTTGCAATACAGTAGCTGGTGAAAATGTTTGCAGTATTTTTAAAACATGCTAAACCTGGAAAGAGCTAGCTAGGTAGTATTTCTTAAGGATCCAGATTAGGATGCTTCTGTCACCTTGTCCTGAGCAAGTAGTTGCAAGTTTGTTTGGCATCTTTTTAGAAAATAGATGGATTTGATGGTCTATTTTTCTTAATTGTTTAAGGTCAAATAGTTCAATGTTCTGCAAGAACAGTGACCTGAAACTTTGAGATCTATCCAGGCTGCTGTACTGAACGCTGCAGGGGCTATGGCTCCCATCCCGCAGTCCTGCAGGTAGCCAGGTGCCCTCCTGAGGTGTACTCGTGCTGAGCCTGGGGCCCGATGCGGTTTGGTGATGCTCCAGAGCTGCCCACGAAGGCACACTGGCCAGCGAAAGCCACGTTCCTCTGCATTGCCACTATATGCCTGCACCAGGGTGCCACATGCATGCATCCACCATCCTGTCTTCCTCTTCCATGGGACCTGACCGGAGGGCTTTTGTATAATGGGACAGGAGAAAGCTGGAAGGTCTCTTTGTGTGAATGCACTGCAAAACTGTGCACCTTTTTGATGCAAAATTATGCATTATGTTTGTACCATCCATAATGTCATCATTAAGAAATAGCTCTTAAGTTCTTTTCCTCTGGGTATACATGTAAGGGAAAACACTAAAACCTGTGCTATCTTTGCATCAGGGCAAATAATAAATGATATAGACTATGCCATATATTATGGCATTTCTTGTAACTGGCTTTCCCGTATCCTGGCATCTGCTGGACAAAGGCTGATGATTCTGACTTCCTAAGAGAAGGTCTACTGATGGAGGGCCAAGTATGTTGAGGACATTCTTAATGCACCACCATTTCCTGAAGCCCCTATTACTCTCCAGTTACTTGCAGTACAAGCACATTTATCCCACCTTCATGTTTCCCAAAGAAAAAGAAGACTGGAAAAAGCCTTCCTCTAGCAGGGTCAGCACATGAAGCCTTTTGAGGCTTCTACCTTAGATAAACAGAAGGAGAAATGCATACATCCATCTATGTCAAGTTCTGTAGCTCAGAAGCTATTTGGCAGTACACAACATGAGCACCAGCAGTCACAGTGCAAGCAGTCTGTTAACCTGGAAATTCTAGTAGCTGTGATTGCTTGCCCAAAATACAATCGAGCCACTTTTTAATGGAATTCAGCCTAAGACGAGGCCTTCATTCTGTAGATGAGAGTAAGCAGTGTCTCAGGAACTGCCACTGGTTTCTTGTGGCCCCTGTCTCCCTGTGGTCCCCATTCACAGGCAATGCAGAGAAGAGTGGCATGATTCTTGTTAGTGCAGTGGGACGTTCTCTGCCACTATGAGATGAAACCACCAGATGGTTCTACAGAAAACATATTAGTTATGTATTAGGTCTTTCTTATTCCCATTATTCTTTAGTGCCTCAGCAGCAAGCCAGAAACAGTGTTAAACAGAACTAACTTGATTCCTTATCCTTCAAAAATTTCCTATTTGGGTTTACCTTAACCAAACCTTTAAAGCTGTGGTAATGATGCCTCACAGTAAAAGCAAGAGGAAGCATCTTGCTCAAGTAGCATCCACTTTGGGTACCTCATTTGCATCCTAGTTTTATGGGAACTGGAAAATCTTTGTCACACTCTTCTATAGTGCATGCTTTGGGCATCACCAAGCAGAGCTGTGATGGCTACAGTCTGCTTCCTGCAAGGAGCTGAAAACCAACACCCAGGGCGGTGGGATTCGTTGGATGCTGTCACTTCTGCATGCACGACCAGTCAGCTTTGCACCTTTTCCCTGTTTCCACCTCCCCTGTTCATACACTCTTGCTTCTAGTTCCCTCCTTTTTTTTTTTTTTTGGTTGGTCTTGATCATAGTTGGAGGAAGGATGCCAGTGTCTCCCACACACATTTCTGCATCCTGTCACAATCGGGTGGCCCTGTGAGGATATTCCCCACCCCGTGCCAGTGAGAATAAGCTTGCCCTGGAGATGAGAGGGGAATTCTGTAGCTTTCTGTTGGTTAGAGATGTTAGAATCCTGCTCTAGACAGCAGATCTATTTTTTTTTTTAAAAAAACAGCCCTGCTCAGAGCTTTTGGTGTTAAACAGCTGTATTTCCCTGACAGTCTGGCTAATCTGTCCTTGTAAGACTGTTTGTTTTTTGTTATTGCAATAGTACTATTGCAACAGTACTATTGTAACAAGTATTTACAGAAATATATTTTTATATGTTTTTTTCATGATTCAAATAACTGAAAATCCATGTAAAAAATCTTTGTATGTGTGCCCAGATGTAAAGCCCCAGTTAGCGAAGCCAGCTGGGATTAAAGTCTCATTTGTATAATTTGTAAAGGCTTTGGAATTTTTCCTACGCTTTTCAGCTATAAGCTGGAATTTAGCTTTTGTCAGACTGCTGGACAGCTTGTACAATAAAGCTTTAAACTAAAAACATTGCTGTGCAACAGGGAAAATCATACCAAGGAGGAAAAAAAGTGCATTCTTAATGTGATGACTGTGGAGCTGTATTGCAGAAAATAAATGATTAAAAAAAAATTAAAAAAAGCATGTCCTACATAGTTTAAAGGCTTAATCATAGAGAACCACAGCACAAAATACAGCAGGTTTGTTTTCTGTGAAAACAGACGTTAAATGTAGGAAAGCCCCGTTGTACAATGAAGATGCTCCGCGGCGCGCAGCACAGAACCACTGCCCGCTGTCAGACGTCCTCCCCTCGGTCCTGCAGAGAGCTGCTGCGATGCAGCGGGTTGCTGCTCAGCAGTCGGTTTCTTAAGCTGCTCCATGGCTTGCGAAGTTGCAAAGCTACGAACACATGTGGGCTCAGAAGGGAGGTGGTGGAGTCACTGGGTGCCTAATTCCCAGAAGACCATAGAGCTGAGTTCAGCAAAGATTAGGCTTGTGGGTCAAGGTAATCGATAAGAAAGATAGCAGCTGAAACTGCGGTTCTTCATTCACCACCAAAGTTCTAGGTTTTTCAGCTTGCTCGATCCTTTTTTTTCCCTTTTTTTAGTAATCTTGCAATGACCTTTGTTTTCTCCTTGATTTTACATGGTGATGATTTTTTCATCTTTGCTGGCATTTCATAGCTGTTTGTTCACAGCTTTCTCCTGACACAAGAACAGAAACAGACCTTAAAGCAGAGGATTGCTGTCTTTTTGGTGTTCTTGAGCCCTACGTTAAAAGCCCTGCGTATTTTTCTAATCAGGATTACAGAATTAATTTGCATGGTTTATCCTCTGGTATTTTTTTTTCCCGATGGAGCTGAGTTTGTCGCTCTTTTGTGAAATTTTTTATGCTTCATCAACCTTACTTTTTTTTTCTGTTCAGCTGTTTTTCAAGAATCTGTGGATTAAAAATGAAGTTTGCAGAAAGAAACTCCTTCACTTAGGT
The DNA here is from genome assembly GCA_032275445.1 of Crypturellus soui. NCBI lineage: Eukaryota > Metazoa > Chordata > Aves > Tinamiformes > Tinamidae > Crypturellus > Crypturellus soui. The sequence goes on from JAUBNY010000342.1 coordinate 311,941, forward strand.
AATTTAAATAACTAATCAAAATTGTTTTATGTTCTGTTGTTTCATCTGGTATCTGCTATGGTAATAGAAATCATTTTTCATGTCAGTGAAAGATGCATTTAGTCATACCTACTTATGTTCAGTTAGATTTTGTCTGAAAATATTTATTTCATTAACATTAATGAAATGGTCGATGACCATATTTTCTTGAGAGTGTTTAGATGTTGCTTTTTGATTCTGAAGTTTATTTATAGTAGTCTTTTTACAGATTTTCCTTCATTTCCCTGGATAGTGTTTGTTTCAGTAATACAATTGGAAGGGAAAGCCTGTCTATTTGAGAACTTATGAATATTTCTGATTGTTATTGGATTTGTTTATTTTTTTTAACAAAAAATATCTCTCTGTGTTTACTTTGAGGTATTGTCATTGTGTACTTTTGTTATTTTCTCCCTGCTTTACTTCAGAAATCTAACTTAAAAAATCCAATGTATAGCAAGAAGAAACAAGTATGAGTAAAAGACAGTATATCAGTGTTCAATGTGTCCATAATAACTTGCTTTGATTCATATTTGTATTTTGCTTCAGGATGATGTGTGCGTGTGTGTGACACAAATTTAGTAATGATGCAGTGTTGATTAATTCTTAAATTTGAAATATCTGAGAAAATATCAAGTTTGAATTGAACAGGAGGTGGATTTTTTTCTTTTTGAAAAATAGTGCAATGCTGAAAATATTTTTTCTGCATTTTACTGCAAGTAAAGGTAGAAATTTTACTGCAAGTTAAGGTAGAAAAATATCCCCAAAATTCCACATAAATTGAAACTTATGGTGCAAGTGGGTTCAGATGAAGTACAGTATTTGCTTTTGATTAAAAGGGGATAGTTTGTTTCACTGCAGACATTTTTGTTTGTATATTTATGATTTTTATGTCATAAATCCTATAAATCATAAACAAATTCATGAATATGTCCAGTATTTTAAAATATCCTTATAAAAAGCATTGAGACTTCTTTTGGTTTATTTTCAAACATCCAGTTTATGCTTATTTATTTTTGATCTGACTTGAAAAGTAATATTCTTCAGATGTGAAAAGATAATGCAATGAGTTGTTGGGCTCCATTTACACAGCTAGGGTCAAGATTACAGTCTTTTTTGGTCACTAAATGTTTCACAGCGGCCACAGTTACTCTGCAGGCTCACTGCCCATGGATGTAGAATGGGCACAGCAGGGCTCTTTGTGCAAGTAGGATGGAACTGGTATGGATATAGCTGTACGGTTTCTTGTGAATGACAGACTTTGTGGTTTCCTTATCCTGGAGAACTATCTGCTCATTGATAAGAAGGTGTAATAGTCGAGCGCCTGGATTTTTTCTACAAAGTGGAATATTGGGATATCAGTCATCTAGTAAGGAGATATATTCTAAACCTCATTTCTCAAAGCATAATCCATGTAATTGGCAGCAAAAAGAAAGGTAGAGTGAAAATATCCTTGACTTTGTTTGACATGATGCTTCTGTTTGAGAAGCCGGTAGTTTCTAAGCTGCAAGTATCGGCAAGATGCTGATGGGTAAAGTATTGCATGGGTTTGATTTGCCTCATGTCCTTGTGGAATAACTGTTGATTTCAGTATAATCTCATAGATTGTGCGCTGCCGTAAATCCCATCCTAGTAGTTACATATGGCTCCCTTAAAGGAAAACTAGTAAAGCCTCAAATTACCAGTTCTGGGGTTTATATTGAAACAGAAATATGGACCACTTTGGGATGGGGAGAATCTAAGGGAAGAAAAAAAAAAGGAAATGATTGGATGGCTAGAAAAAGTGATCTGTGATGAAAGAGGATTGCTTAGTTTTAAAAAACAGCAAGGAGTGTACAAAAATCATAAGCTGTCTTGTTTAAATAAAAGCAAGGAAGATTCAGCTTAAATACTAAGAGAATTTAAACATTAGGATAGGGAAACAGAGTGGATCCTTATGATGTTTATTCATTCTCGCTAAGCTACTGTGGGATAAGGTCTTTCACGTCTTTCATTGCTGGTGCAGAGTAGATGTCTAAATAGAGGCCCTGGCCCTGCTTAGGCCAGTGCTTAAAATGATATTGACTCCTCATGGTTGTAATTTCACCCCAATATCCACTGCCAAGTAAATTACAGTGAAGCACTGACTTTGCTGCAGTGATGTTTAATAACCTATTTATTTATAAAATTGACTCTTGCCACTGATGCAAAGTCCATATTATTACATGAGTTCCCCTGTAACACAAAATACTTCCTGGGGCAGCTGTTAGGGTTAATATGCCAAAAATGCATTTGCTTGTAAGGAAGGTAGCCCTGACATACAACCACGCAGGGAAAAGAAAGAGCAAAGTAACTGAGCTAAAGATTGACATGTTCCACTCTTCTGTTTGCTCTCCTACAGCAGGCTCAAACCAGAGCTCGGATAAATCATCAAATGCCTAAGGTTGGAAGGGACTTTAGAGGTCATCTAGTCCAACCCCTCTGCACAGGGAGAGCCACCTAGAGCACGTGGCACAGGGCTGCATCCAAGCAGGTCTTGAAGATCTCCAGAGAGGGAGACTCCACAACCTCTCTGGACAGCCTGTTCCAGTGCTCTGGCACCCTCACTGTCAGGAAGTTTTTCCTTAAGTTCCTGGGGAACTTTTGATGTGGCCATTTGCTCTAGTTCGGTTGGTGGCCACCACTGAAAAGAGGCCGGCCCCATCCTCCTCACTGCCTCCCTTGAAGTACTTATAGACACTGATCAGGTCCCCTCTCAGCCTTCTCTTCTGCAGGCTGAACAGGCCCAGCTGCCTCATCCTCTCCTCATAGGGCAGATGTTCCAGGCCCCGATCATCCTTGTGGCCCTGCACTGGACTCTCTCCAGCAGCTCCACGTCCCTCTTGTACTGGGAGGCCCAGAACTGGACACAGTACTCCAGATGTGGCCTCACCAGGGCTGAGTAGAGGGGTAA
>JAUBNY010000342.1:314987-325617 GCA_032275445.1 Crypturellus soui
AGTCTGTCCAGGTCCCTCTGGATGGCAGCACAGCCCTCTGGAGTATCCGCTACTCCTCCCAGCTTCGTATCATGTGCAAACTTGCTGAGGGAGCACTCTGTGCCTTCATCCAGGTCATTGATGAATAAATTGAACAGGATATTCAGTGTTGTCTTGGTGTTTACCTCAGCTGTGCCAGGTCACTTATCTTCTGTAGGGAACAAACCTGAAAATGGTTTTCATCAGTGCTTCACAGTCACAGCCTTCCTTTGCAAACTAGAGTGATGGCTTTGAGCCCAGGTAAAGACAACAAACTTTCAAAGTCTGACTTGGGTGATGTGCAGAAGCTGCTGAAACTGACCTATGTCCAGTCAGCATTTAGTCAAATCTTACTCTTGGCAGAAATCTTCAAAGGAGGGATCTTGTTGAAATAAAGCATGGGTTTAAACTGTTATCTTAATTAAAGGGATATCTGTACCTCCTCCATTCTAATTTCAAGAAGTCTGTTAAAGCAGATGCTTTCTTCTTGATTTTTTACATTCTGATTGCTTTATTTTCTAGTGATGGAATTATATGTTTAAAGAGCAACAGTCTCATGGTTTATTTTAATAAATACTAGATGGTCAAGCTACTCCTGAGAGTCTGAGTCACAAATCTGGGGATCAAATAAATATCTCTGAATATGGAGAAAGTATTTTTAGTGAATTCTGCATACTTTATATCTAAGACTTTTTTTTTCTTTGTTAGCAGGCTTTGAAATGTTTCCTAGTAGAGGGCAATGTGATTATGTGTGAACTTTAACTTCATTTTGAAGCCAGTTGATTACGCGCTGACTTTCCTGAGCCTTTCCACAAAACAAGTATTTTCACTATAGCTTTCTTCCAGTTTTGTACTCTGTTATGTAGCTTTGCTGCAGCATTCCATAGTAGAAATGAAGATGTATAGTAGATACTGGAAATTCCTCTAATCCTATAGACTGCAACAGGGCAGAAGAAACCTCTGGGAGCCAGTGTTTTTTGCTGCTGCAGGAGCTCTGCAGGGGTGTTGCCTGATATGTTCAAAGGGATATATCTGGTGGAAGAAGCCCTAAAATGAGCAACTTCAGTTGTGAACTGCATATAATTTATTAAGAAGAAAGAAAAGTGAAGAAACAGAGAGTATGGTCATGCCACAGAAGGGCTAAATGGGCGTGTTTTGCTCACCATGGCTCGTAATGTTGAAGTTTGAGGTACACAGGGAAATAGGTGGTACACCACACTGCACGGAGTGTCTCTGTGTGGTCTCTTGTAATATCCCGCGTGGAGAGTCCTGAGCAGACAGTTGCTGGAAGCCGAGAGCATGTTGATAGCAGGGACAGTGGAGGCTACTCTGTACTTACGGGTTTTCTGTAATCCCTTCTTTAGCATCTACTAATGACCAACACTGGATGCAGAAACAGTATGACCCTTTAATCTGAACTAGTGTGCTTTGTGGTCTTATTTTTATGAGACAGTAAAAATATTTTAAGGTCAGGGAGGATAATGCAGCCTGGCGTGTATACCACAGCAAGCAATTCCTACACTTCCGCCCATGCTACACAGAGTAATCCATGGAATGTCCTTTTAGAACGTTTGATTTAAACAACACAGGTGATAGAAATTTCTATGTTTCCAGGATTAGTGGTAACTCGTTACAGATTCCTTTTGGAAAGGGTATCACAGATTTCTGAACAAAATCTATTTTGTCTTCCTCACCTGTCTAACTTCCAGACCACCAATTCAGAAGCAAAATAAGCAAATTTGAGGGCTGCAAATACAGTTCCCTTTCTGCAACAGATAAACTATCCTCTTTTTTCTTCTCTGCTAACCTTAATTTATAATTTCTTATATATGGCTCCATGTTGGAATTTAGAAGCTAAAACTAGGACACGATAAATGGAAGCACATTATTTCTCAGTGAGTGGCTGGGAGAATGGGTATTTTTAGGAAATACCTTATATAGTATAATACTGCAGGTTGAGCTCACTGAAGTAATCGGCATACTCTGAACTGCAGTAAGATTATGGGGCTCGTTTCTGCTGACACAGGAAAGTAATATTTTTGACTGTCGGGGACATGGGCATTCCTTTTGTTCCCCAGTTCAGGTCAGGAGTGTAAAATCCTGCAGTGCAGCTGGTGAGAGAGCCCGGAGGCCTCATCAGGCAGCAGGAGTTTCCCTCATACCCAGTGCTAGCAGAGGAGGCCAGGGAAGATCTTCTTGCTGCTCCGCAGTGAGAGGCTGTGGATCGCTGGAGCACCCAGTTTTCTTGAGCAGCACCTCCCATGTGATACATGAGCTGCGGAATTTCTTTAGGAAGAATATAAATAGGATTTCAACATAAAGTTTGGGAAGAACGCGTTGTTAAGAGCTAGTGGTGGTCTTGTGGACTAAATATTTAGGAGCTGCTGTTCTTAGAGTGTCAGCAGTGCTGCCTTCATAAGTGGGGGATATATACAGAAAACTCAGTGAAACACAAGTCTCATATGTGGATTGTCCTGATCTTGGCCTGAACTGAACATGTAGGAGTTCATACTCCGTGCTTTAAGGGGCTGAACTTTCACAATTCTCTTTCTTTTTTAAAAAAGTAAATTTTTAGGGAACTGAGCATTGAAAGGTACTAAGTTATGATTTATCTTATTATTCTAAGTTAGGTACTAAGTTATGATTTATTCTCAAGAAAGAAAAAGTGAAGTTGCATTTTTTAACCTACAAGCATATTTGATTTTGTAGAAATCAGTGATTACTTCAGCAATGCTGAGTTTGAAGAAGTTTTACTTTGTAAATGGGTAAATAAGAAGTGACAGGCTAAATCTTAATAACTGTTTCTCTGGTCATGGAGCTGAGGCTATTTAGCACCAGAGAAACAGAAACAAGGATCCTGAAAGGGGAGGACAACCCCGGGAGGGAGCCTGCATGGGGGGTCTGTGAGCGCCGGCCAGGTCGCAACAGCTGCCGGTGACAGGCGGCCCTGCACTAGTTCAGCCCTTCATGTGGGGGACATGCAGCTACTGCGACATGCAGCAGACACTGTGCTTAAAGACAAGAATATTTAGCTGCACCTCTCTGCCTCAAAGCATGGCTAGGTGGGTCAAGTCTGGGGGAGGACCAAGCTCTTGGATAGCTCAGCAGGCAGCTCTCCCCCAGGCCCAAACTCCTCATCTCTTTACTCATGGCCAAGACTCCCACCAGTTCAAGGAGAGCTCTGAGGGAGCCAAAGCTAAATAAAGATACTACTTTTTTAACCAAAAAAAAAACACCTTTTTTTTTTTTCAGTTTTACACCTTATGGACTATTGACAGAATCAGTGGGGTTGCTGGGTCCTTTAGCTGATAGTATGATTTGCATGGTTCAAATGGAAAGATGGATAAGCTTATGGATGAGAGGAGAAGGATGAACCTCAAGAGGACCAGCTGTCAGATAGGACTCCAGGCAACCTGTCTACCTTGAGCAAGCATTAGAGACTTCAGCAGCATGAAATAAAGTACAGGTCTAAAGCTTTATATAGTGTTTATGAAGATGAGCTCAGATTGATTATTTGGCATATCTGCTTGTACAAACAATTGTTCATGTGCAGCAGAAATTTGTGGGAGTGATTTTGGGGACATATTCAATCACTAAAAGAGTTTACAGGTCTAACTATTGACACAGAGTTGTGGTAGACAAGGTGAAATAGGCGGGGAAAGCTGAGAAAGAGTCTTTAGGTTCCAGTGCAGGTCAACAGCAAGGAAACTCCCAAGTACTTTTTTCTGTTCACTCTGACATGTGAGTAGTACAAGTAGAATTCAGATCTTCAGAAGTACCTCCTCTCTCTTTGAGCTGCTTTCTCTGTGTAATTTGTTTTCCTGAATCACTTGGTGAGAAAATCTCTCACCAAGTTTGTGGGAAAATGTCATTGTTATACAATTATTCAAGTGGTAAATCAATCACTGAATAGTCTCCTGTGTACTGAGGAGTGAATTCTTGAACGTGGGTATGAATTGAGTCATTCATGTTTTTGTTCGTCCTATGATCATCAATTATAATGAGCATTTCTGTTCAAGCCTGTCCAGCAGATCTGGCTGATTTTGAGAAGAAACCTGAGAACTCAGTATTTGGATACTGCAGTTGAGAAGTGTAATGAAAACTGCATGCTCTATTCCTGCTTTAGGTTTTGATTGAACTTACTCATTGTTCTTATGATGCTTCTTGATTAGAGCCAGATTGATACACTAAAAATGAGCTAAAACTTTATAATACTTACTTAGGTTTTGTGTTCTTAAACCAAATCTATTTGCAAATCAAACCTATTTGTTTAGCTTTCACACTTCCTAGAAAAAGAAAAATTGCCAAAAAGCAAACCATAATGTGCCTTGACTCTATGTCAATGTTACGTAACATAAATAATGTCTTTAGTATTTAAGACTACTTAGAAATAAAGAAGGAACAGTCTTTATGGCACAGAAATAAAGAGAAATAACTTCAGTGATTTCTGCTTCTTAAAAATGCATACAACTAGTAGCCTTTAAGTGTGAACGTTCGTTTTATGGAAAGAATTTGCACACATTCTATTTCAAGTAATAAGGCAAGTGCTTCAGTTTAATAATGCAAGAGTAGCAATTACATAGTCTTTCATTATTCTAGACTTATGGAACTGCCTTTGCAGAATACAGCCTTAAAATGCAGGTCAATGTTAAAGAAATAAGGAGAAAATACTCTTATTTCTATCATGAGCAGATCCTTCATGTTAGTATCCATATGGCTGCTATCTCTCTCTTTTTTTTTTTTTCTTTTTTTTTTTTCCAAATTCTCCACTGGAAGAATCGGCAGAAACATTGTGACTGTTTTGGAAGTTAAGAGGCTGAAAAGCTTTCAAAAGGTGATTATGAACATCTGCTATAACATATATTCAGGACAGAGACATAGATTTGGAGTTGTTGGTAGCTCTCCAAAACATAAAAGCATGAGAAGATTCGATTACCCATAAATTGTTAATCCTGAGGAACTGAGGAAGTGTGTCAAAAAATCGTAATCCTTGTGTTTACACCCTAGTACACAGAAGCAGCACCTTTTCTTTTGTAGTTTCCTTAAGATGTATAATATCTATCCTTTGTACTATCCCAAAGTTCACATGCAGAAAATATTACAAATATAAAGCCTGTCTCTCAAACCCTGCTAATTGTAAGGCACTGTCTCACCTCAGGAGAAACATGCTATTAGTTGTCTCTTCTCATAAAAGCAATGAAGCCAATGAAAACATTGTATTTTGGGGAACCAAGCTTGCAATGGTACCATCTTCTGTTTTTCCATAGCTGCCAAATCAGCGTTTTAACCAATATTTATAATTTAATAGTCAGTACAATGTGTTAGCTGACCTTTGATACCTTGATGCTTGCGCTGAATGTTAAGAAGAACTGAGTCTGCTTGTCTTCCAAGAAGAGAGAAGATTTTGTGTTTCAAGCTAGTAGGGCTGAGGTTGCTTGGTAAACATGTTAAAATAGTTGATAGGAATCTTAAAAGCTCCGAAGGCTCATATTCTGCAACTCCACACCAGTGGTAACAGTGCTGCAATACTATTTTGTGGACAGTGTGGCAGGAACACTGTACCTTGTGCAGAACAGCGTCATACCTGCCCAATGCCTCCTGCTTGCCTCTTCTAAACCAGTCATGCAAAGTGAGTGTTACCCATCCTAATCATCATGACTCCATGCTGTTGGCTGAAATCTGATACTTGGGCATTGCAGAAACTGAATGGACCAAAGGGAACCAAATTCAACAAGAAAAAATACATTGTTTGTTCCTTTCTGACCTACTTTCCATGACAGCAACAACTTTCCTGCCCACAAAGCAGGTAGGATCTCAAAACACTGAAGAACTGCAAGTTTGGAGAAAAAAATATCTTCATTCACAGATTCATCAGTATGCTTGCTGCGAAACTTTGTTCAGATGGTCAGAACCTGAGCAGACTTTTTTTTTTTTTTTTTTTTTTTGGTAACAATAGTTAAAGAAATTTAGAAAACCTCAGCTTCAGAAACAGACTGAGGCATACCCTTAGTTTGGGCAAAGACTGAAACATAGAAGATCCATCTGACATCTGAAAATAGTAAAACCATTTTCTCTGTGAGGTTGACTGAGCACTGGATCCAGGTTACCCAGCTTGTGGAGTCTCCACACTTGAAGTTACTCAGAAGCCATCTGGACAGGGTCCTGGGCAATCTGCTGCTGGTGACCCTGAATGGGAGAGGGGCTGGACTAGATGAACTCCAGAGGTGCCTTCCAACCTCAACCATCCTGTGGTTGCCATTGTTTGTGGGTTGTGGCTGGTCATTCACACTTCATCAGGAGAGCAGATGAGTGCTGTGCCAGTGCCTCCTGTAAAAGCAGGCAAACAAAACCAAACAACAGCCAAAAAAAAAAAAAAACCCACATTTTTGCCCTTGCCACATGTAAGTAGTATCTGTAGAATAGTAAACATTAGGACTAATCTGCCTCCTGGTGTGTCTGTGCTTAGGCTTAGGCTATTACTGTGCAAAAACATAGTACAGAGGCAACATCTCTCCTGCATCTAATTGCTGATAAAGCCTACAGAAAAAATACTCTTCTGCTCCTTACGTGCTTTTTCTTTTGTTTTCAGTGCTGCAACTAATGCAACTTTAAGAGTTCACAGCTTGAATATGATGTGCTTCATTGATTTTTATTTTTTTAATTTCCCACTGCTGCTGTATGCTATTGGACACTTTCCACAGTTGAGAGAGAAATAGACTGGGTGTAATGTTTCTACTTTATATTAAGTGGATATTACTTTTTAAGAGCATACTGAATCAGCAAAAATCCTGAGACTGTTTGCAAGGATTAGTTGAAATTTGGGGGTCACCGTATTTGGTTATTATCAAGTATCTCCAGAGCACAGTGCGTTGTTAGTCTCTCTCCCCCTTCTCTCTCTCTCTCTCTCTCTCAAAAAAAAAAAAATAAAAAGATTTTATTTTCTCACGACATGATGTATGTTAGAGAAAACTGTGGATTTTCATTCATTTTCCACATTAAAAGGGAAAGTCAGAGTCCCTGAACAAATTTCTAGAGATTATGAGTATTTCTTTTTTTTTTTTTTCCCTACTTATTTCTCCAAATTTGAAAAATGGGTCATCTGAATTATTTGAGTCTGGAGGTACACTCCTTTTAGTCTATTTGCTGTAGAGGTTAATATATTGACACTGGATAGTAACCTTAGTCTTTTACTTTAAAAAATCTCTGTGTTAAGAATCATTTGTCTGCATAATTCCACATTTGTCTGACAAGTTCCACATGGATTCTGGGTTTATGATGTCTATTTTATTAATGATTGCAGGGGGAATTATCTTTTCAACCTATACTAAATGCTGTCTTGCATGATGTAGTTTTGTGTCAAAAATATCTTGGTCACTGTACTATGTATGTGTCATTAATAAAAAACATGCTACAAAGGCAATATACAGAGGAACAAATGAGATCAACCAGGAAAAAGGACATTCATATTCCCTGATATTCAATTCATATTCACTGATTCAAGCCTTCTTTTAATTCCGTGGAAGTTGTTGGATAAGTCAGTTTTAACTTATAGTTGAAGGATGCCCTCTCAAGTGATATCTTCTATTGGAAAGACATGGGTTTGCTGTGGGTTACCCTGTAGTGCCTCGTGCCTGGGAATCTGGGAATCGGGAGGGATTCTCTCCTGCTGATTACTAAAGTAACAGAGGTGAAGCAAGAGCCATACGTCAAGTGGGAAGGAGCAGAGACACCTTCACAGTAGCTCGTGGCTTGCTTAGAAGTGTTTGAGCTCTGGGGACACATTCACTAGGATGAATTACTGACGCCAGTGGTGCTACGTGTTGAAAGTAAGGGACCAAACTGCAGTTCTGAGTACTTCCTCACAAAGTTGTCTGCAATCTGTTCATTGTGCTTACAGGTCTTTGTTTAAACTTTATCCTAGATTATTGTTTTTCCCAAATAAAAGCAATGGTAATACTTCATGAAAAAAAATCTTTCCAAAGTGTGTTAATGGGCTAGTGGTCCTATATTATCCATAAATCTATGTAAAGCTTATTTTAAAAACTTTCATGTGCTGTTTCAAAGGCTTGTTTATAATTTTAATTTGGTACAGTCAATTTCGATTACAATTACAACATAAAATGGAGAAAACTATTTTGATAGTGGCAAAACAAAACAAAACCTTGAGTAGTGCAAAGCAGATATTTGCTCATTAGTTCACATTTTGCTCCAATATACTGGAAATACGTAAGGGAAAACTATTTTAAAATAGTATTCAGCAATTAATATATTTATGCTCTGAGCCCTAAATGTTTTGACAACCTTTTTTTTTTTCTTCTTATTTTGAATAAAAGTGCAGTAAATCATTTGGTTTTATTTGTTGTGTAATTATTCCAAAATGTCATTTATTTTTCTCTTTAGACTCCTAAGGACCCAATCTCTGGATTGGTACTACAATAATGTGAAGAGCCGTTTTAAATGTTTTGGAAGTGCCAAAGTCCTGAAGAACTTGTACAGGAAGCACAGACTGGAAAGTGGAGCTTGTCCTGATATAGTAGGTAAATACAACTGCTTTGATGCCTTATTAGCTTAGCCATTCTGACACAGAAGATGACATGATGAAATATCTGAGATTATTTCAAAAGAGTTTTTTTTTTAATTGCATTTTTTTTCAAAAATAACAAAATGGAGAGAAAAAAAGAGCTGAAGTGCCTAGATAGTTTGAACTGTTTTAACAGTTTAAATAGTGTTTAATCTTAATTATGCCATTGATACTGCAGAATTGTGATCTTAAATCCATAAGTAAATTGCAGGGGGGAGTTGTGTTCTGTATCCCCAAATTCATCATTGGTCTGAGTAGTTAATATTAAAAGAATTTTGCATTCAATATTTGCCCTCTAACAAAGCATTTCCACGGCACTTGAAGCAAAATTTGGTTAATGTGGGATACTTTCTTTAGGTCTAAGTTGATCAAAACATATATTGAAAAGCTTTTACAGCTTTCCTTTTCTTAAGGATCCTAAAACTGGCCGCTTCCTATTTTTGTGCTGATATTGTAGATAGTTAAAAGATATTGATTTAATATTGCTGGCATTTTTTTATGTAAAGAAACACAACTAGTAGTAATAGTAGCAATTGGTGATGCAAAAAAGAAGTTAAAGGTAGTAGTATTTTATCTTACGTTAGTAATTTAGATTGCTCCAAGTACAAAAACCTCAGTCTTTGAGCATAAAATTTTATTTGCTTTATTGGTCAGATCTTTTCCTAAGGTAATTCTTTTGAAATCTATACAGAGCCTATATTTTTGTATAGTCTTTTAACTTTGTCTTTTCTGAAGTTATCTAAGATGATAAATGGATTGTGTAATTATGGGCAAAAACTTTAAGTGTTTCTTTTGAATACTGGCCTCAAAGCTTGTAGATAAAAGAGGTGACCTCTGTTTTACGTGCTGATTTGTTAATCCTTTGCTTTCTTTGTATTAAATTAATATTTCTAGAGAAGATATCTTAAAAGTTTAGAACAAATATATATAAAGGCATGAATGCTAATTGCAGTGAAGACAGAAGTAGGCCAATGGAATTAAAAACTAAGAGGATGGACGCTACAGAAATTTGTTATTACATATTGTCTTTATTTAATTCTTAGTCACACTGAATTTGGTGAACTGTGAACCATGCAATGACAAATTGGAGTAAAGAGCATGTGCAGAATCTGTGATCCTTTCTAAGGAAGGCCTGTGCGTCTAAATGTCACTGCTGACCTTCTACCCTCTGTGTAACTGTTGGATAAACCTTTTGTTCCATTTGAAGATAAATACTAGTATACATGTCCGGATTTTGACTTATTTGTACAGCAGTGCCCTTTAAATATGCAATCAATTTCAACTCTAAATGTCATATTAAAAGCAAATTCCCTGTACTTAAACCTCACTATGTACATTTCATATTTTAGTAGCTTCTTCCTTTCTCTCTTTTCCTGTACAAATGTTTTTTTTCCATCCAAAATGAATACAAGGTCTTTTGTATAAAGGCAATCATACCCTGTACAAAAGTTGCTGCAATCATGTTTTATATAAAACCTAGTAGAAATTTTCCTGTTATCCCTTTTTTTTTTGTAGTGCCATCATATCTTGAGAGAATAATCTAATAATATATCTGCTGTTAACAGCTACTTCTTATACTAATGTGCTGTGCTGTCTTTTTTGAACAGAAGGAGATTTTTTTGAAGGAAGCTTAGAAAATGAAGGGAGCATTTGTGGCAGTGACTCTACATTCTACAGACAGACAGAAGGTACACTGCTAAAAACTCATCTGAGTAAAACCCAATTCCTGTAGTTCAAATTATCAGACAAATAGCCTAGAGTGCTGATAGGTATTGTTCACAGACCCAACAACCTTTCATAAAAGTATAAGTAAATCCTTTGTATTCACACATATCAAGCTGGGATTTCTTGCTTCAGTATTCCAGCTAATATTCATTTCTTTTAGCATGTGTTCAGTGTTGGTTTCTTCTTTCCTGCATTTTCTTTCTTATGCTCATATATGTATTCTTTTTCTTTCTTTTTCTTTCTTTTTCTAAGACCCTGTTAGTGTTTACAGGAATCTTACAGATTTTCCTCTTATGATTGTCTCCT
>JAUBNY010000342.1:340521-363846 GCA_032275445.1 Crypturellus soui
GGAAGCTAAGCAAGTAGAAAACACTGAGTGAGTTTGTTGGTGGTTTAACTCTCTCAATTGACTCCCTAGGCACTGGCAACACAAAAGTCACCAGAATATGTGGTTGGGTGTAGCAGGGACCAGGGAATGGGACTTCCCATCACATAGCAACCAGCAATTAGGTTAGTTTATCTGCAATGGTAATCGGACAGTGTGAATACCCCCCTTGGTGAATAATGTGGTAGTACTAAATTCTGGCTTAACTAAGGGTGCATTACATTGTGAATTGCTCATACAACCTCCTGTCAAAAGTGTTGTTCTCCTGGGCAGCATTTCAGGTGAAGGCCTGATTTCAGTAAAGCAGTTAATTGGGTGCTTAAATTTAAGCACCCACTTCAATCCCATTTCAGTCAACTATTCAGCAATTTGGTACTTATCAATTGCTTAACCATTGCAGAATCACAAATTGACCCAGTTTCCTTTCAGTTGCTCTACTCATGGATTTTCTTTGTCGTGTTCATATGAGAACAACATTTGTTATGAAACTGAGATGCCTTTTAATCTATTTTAAATAGCTAATTGTGTTAGCATGTATAAACACGATCTCACTTATGCAGTAGTAAGTGGTGATATATTGGAACACAGAAAAATATAAGAAATCTTAATGAAGAGTTTGGAGCAGTATTATCAGTAGGCCATGTCATGTAGGAAAAATATTTCCTACATTTTAATTACATGTTGCACTGCATTAAATAATGATTCACGAGACAAGTACTGAATTTAGCTTTTTTCTTCCCCATTCTTTACCAGTGGACTCATTGCGAGACATTTTAAATTTATTCTCAATTTCACATACAGAAATTATAATGAGTTTCCAAAAAATGTGTATAAAATCTATTCCTTCATATAAGAACCATTTTTGGAAAAACAGACGTGTTTGGCATTACTTGAAATTAAGATAAAAACTGAGTCCATTTTTTTGGATATAAGGTTCTCAGTGACATCCATTTCCATCTTACTTGCCCACTAAGATGCCCACTAAGATGTGATGTCTTTTTTTCAGGTAGCTGAAGATGTTTGACTGATTATTCTGATTGTTTAGCTACTAAACAAAATAAAAGGGAAATGATTTGAGAGAAGAGCAGTATAATGATGCTGAACTCCACTGCATTATATCTCTGTAATGTGCTGCAACTGTATTTAGTTTTTGTTGAAGATTTATGTCTTCCAAAGATGTTTGCTTTATTTAAAGAAGCAATGTTTTTAAGAAGAGCTTGTCTATCTCCCATGTATAATCCTATATCTAATTACTGAGTATAATTGGAAAAAGTGAATAAGCAGAAGTTCCTTATGCCTAAAAACGCATTGTCTTTTTTTTTCTCCTATAGCAGCTGTTATAACATTTATTAGTTTTCCCCATAAGTCTTACCTCATGCATGTTCTTAGCTGGTCGCTGCTATGAGAACACAGTTACTATTTGATTTCCTTTTAAGCAGGAGTAAGAATGAATTCAGTAACACATTTTCTCAAATTCTTAGAATTTACATGAAATTTGAGAAGTGAAAACAAGCCAAAAGACATAAATGAGTAACAAGTACAAAAACTGTTTTAAATCTTGCAGTGCTCCTAATTACCATTTCACAGTAGCTTTATTTATGGGTGGGTGTTTTGGTGGAGGTAGTGTTCCAGAAACATTTTTTTCAAAACTTGGAACACAGCTACTTACCCAACATTTGTGTTCCGCATGAGCAGTTTCAAGCAAAATAAAGTCATTTTCTTGAGCTCAAGTATTTGTAATGTAGGTAATCCTTATCTCCTACCGCTATACATATTGTACTTTTTCCATACCTGAAGAGCAATGTTTTGTTTACAAGTTAGGTAAACTAACAGTTCATAATTAGTATTTCTACAGTGTTTGAGAAGTGGAAAATGGAGCCTCTGAAAGGCATATGTAAGCTTGAAGAAGTGGCTCAGCATTCCAACATGACAATGTAGATCTTATAAATAATGAAAATAATATAAATATTGCTTATTTGTTCATCTGCTGTGGGAGGTGGGGACATCATGCTTTCACATTTCCAATTAAGAGACTTTTCAAGTTTAACTGGAAGTGGAAAATTAATTTACAAGTAATGCAAATTCTGTGAATTATACAGCACTTCTTGACCATATTCATGGCATAGTTTTGTCTCTCAAATTGTAAAAATGCCCTGAAAAAGTCTAAGAATATAACAGCAGCTGTGCTGGGTCAGACTAAAAGCCCATTTAAGATAGACTACAACAGCAGTAGTCATAAGCAGGTGCCTAGGAATGATGAAAAGCAATAGCAAGTATATTTTATGATGCCTCTTAGTATGTGCCCAACCCACAATCACTTGCAGCTTAAGGACTGCCTCAGCTGGAAGTGTTTTGCTGTGTTTAATAACACTCTCTGCATAGCTCTTCCATGTACATAGCCATCTCCATTCTATCTGGGATAAACTTCTAGCATCTGTAGCACCCTTTAGCAAGAAGCTTCACAGGTCTGACAGCTCTCTCAATTTTTTTTTTGTTTTGCGCCTAGTTTTATTAGTTTCATTTTATGTCCTTTGGTAGTACACCAGAAGAGATTGCAGTCAATGCTGGTTTTGCCACTCAGTCTTCTCTTCTAAAGCCTTCAGAGCTCTTGCTCACTAAATCCTTCCTTAAATGGAAGCCCTTAAATGAACTTGGCTCACCCTCCATGTCTCTTCTCAGATTGTTTTTCCTTTTCCAGATGAGGGACTGAAACTGCACACAGAATTGAAGGTGTTTTCAAAACATAGAATTTATGCATGTACATGTATTGATGTTACTCATCCTTTCCCAGTCCTTTCAGAGCAAAGCCATGGTCCAAACACTCATACATTTTAAATAGCCATCTCCATAACTTGTAAATGGTGCCTTCTGAAAAAAAAATGACAGTCTGGCTCAGAATAGTGTAGGAATAGGAATTCATGTAGCAGCAAACATACATTTGTTCATTACTTTTGTTGAACATCCCAATTTGCAGCCAGTTGATTGGAAACTGGCAAGGAAAATGAGCCTTTCCCGCTGTGATAACATAGTGATAATTGAAGAGGTTGTTCTCATTTCATTTTCATAGATCCGCCTCCAGTTTTTCAAAGCACTGATGGAAACTGGGTAGCTTTGCAGAATGTCACTTTGCCTCGTCCTCGAATGCTCGCTAAACCAAAGAGTCAAGTATTCAAAGCTCTGGAGAATGAATCCAGCATTGTGTCTGCATATGACGAGATGGGCTCAGACAGCGAGGATGACTATGACTGGAATGTGGCCTTGAACAAGCTGCGTCGGAGACCTCGGCAGTTATCAGATGATTTCTATTATACCAATTCCCAGTACAATGCGGAATGGGTTTATGGCAGTGACCAGTACCGGGCAGTAACCTCACCTTCCTCTGGATTATACACAAATACCGAGACACTGTTCTCTGATTCTGAAACATCTTCAGTAAATTCTTCCCAGGAAGCAGAAGAACCTAACAAACTTCTCTGGCTACAGAGCAGAACTCAAGGTGATAAGCCCAGAATGGAAAAAAAGCATTTCCATGGAGAGCTGGATGTAAACTTCAATCCCCAGGCAGCCAGCTTGGAGGATTCAGACAGCAGTGAACCCGGAGAAGTCCACTATGATTTAGAAAAGAGATCAAGACGATGGAGAAAGAACAAAATGATCTCTGAAGAATTAAGTGAAGGAAAAAAATGCACAAAAATCAACAAGAAGAATTTAAGCACAAGTCAGGTAATTGCGTTGATTTTATTGAATGTGGTCTCAAAAAAGCAGGGTAAAACCACCTGAGCTGTGATGACAGTAATATTTTAACTCCTAAGTAGGAGAGAGGAGTCTTTCTGCAAGCCTTATCACCCAATGTCTCAAAAAGAGAAGAAGCAAAAGTAAATTTTCTATGTACCATGAACAATCTTTGCTTCTTTCTCAAATCTGCCACTTCCACCTGATCAATATCACTCTTTAATGCTGTAAAATATCATGTCAGTGTATTGATTAATCACCTTTTCCCCCCATCACCTTTTTCCTGGAATAAGAAACAACTCACTTGGCTTGGAGTATGCTCTGTACTGTTCACAAATGTCCTAGTAAGTGATAAAGCTAATGAGCAGAAATTCAGGAAGGGATGTTTTTGAAATATGATCCAAGTGACATCCACTTTTAATTGATCTCTTATTATGAGTTCTATTATGGCAAGATAAGCATTTACAAACTTAGTTCATTCAAATAATTGTCATTTGTTAAAAAGCAAACTTTTCTTCCAGCAAAATATAACAAGTGTAATTTAGAAAAAAAAAAATCATACAACTTTCAGACAGCAAAGTACACCCCAAATATTTGCTTTAAACAGCAGGTGTGGGAGGGATAACCAGAAGATATTTTCAGTTTCTCCAGCCCTGGAACTCAATTTATGTAAGAGATCTAGTTGTCCCACAGAACTTTCCAAGCCTTACAAGCACATATCTAGCTGTAATTACCCATCTGGGTAAGGAGAATACTGAACCCTGTTCCCCTATACTAACTTTCCAATTCTATAGCAGGATCATTTTTGTAGCAGAATAATGGTAACCCTGAAGAATGGAAATAAATGATGTCTGCTTCCCCGTGCTGCTGTCTATAAGCAGCTTCATCCAGTCTTTAAAGCCATCTTTGCTTAGACCACTAGGCCATTCCTCTGATAGAAGATGTCTACACAAGCTGATCGCAAGCCAAGATTAGGCGTCTAGGATTTCACAAGTATTTTAATGCTGGATATACAGTTGTTAATTCTTTATCTGCTCCATCATATGCAAATTGCTGTGAAGAAGCATTCTTTTTTCCCTTATTTCACTGCACTGTGATGATAACATGATTATTTCTTAACCACTGTGTTTTCACCCGCGTCATGGAATGGGATTTCAGTCTTACAGTTTAAGAAAGAGCTTTGTTTTCTTTTTTAATTTTCAAGTAGGTATGGTTGCTACTGGATTTACAGTGAAATGCCCTTCTCTTACTGCTCTAAATTTGTAGAATTGTAATCAGTGACATTGAGAAAAAAATGAAGTCATTTCATAACTCACAAGTGAATTTCTATTAAATATTAGTTTTTTCTACAGTTCCCGTACATGGATTAGAGGAATACTCTGGCATTTTTGATTTTAGACTCAAAACTAGAATGATAATTTTGTGGGAGAGGATTATATGAAGTTTGGAGTAACTTAAAAATGGGACCCATAAAAGAGACACTAAGATAACAAACATCTTTTAGTGTTATCTAGTCTGTTTTATATTTTTGCCACTTTATGGTAGGTAGAAGAGCACCACCTCAGTGGGTTACCTACAATTTGCACTGTAAATACAGTCATGAAGCAAGCACATGTGGATATGAAGAGTGTTCTGACAAAACAGAAGTCCCACTGTAATAATTTCTGATAACTGTACCGTATATATAACATAAAGACTAATATTTCTATGGAACTTGAATTAAGAAGAGCAGCATGTGCACTCTTACTTCTACCTTCCCTGTTTTTAATGCTAATTATTTTTCCAATTCTAATTTATTTACAAGAAATGGCTATTCAAGCCACTGGTCCAGATCTGCAGAAACATTGGTGGCTTTCACTGTATTTCTGAGAGGAGACGTTGCTCAGTGTAGTTGTAATTCCTGTATTTTGGATGGAAAGTGAAGCTGCTTAATTGCTGCAGCGGAAGGCACTACTCTGACCAAGAACTGATTTTTCTTACAAGAAGGCTCTTGCTGTTAGTTACAGCCTTGCTGCCGCTTTTGCCTTGCACTCGGGCAGCAGGTGACGGCTGTCAGGCAGCCAGTCCCCACGGGGTGGCGCTTGGGATGTAGTCACTGAAAACCTCATCCCTGTAAAGCGCGCTGGCCGTAACTGAGAGGGAAACTGCTTGCAAACCTCACAGTTTGTGCCATCTTTTTCTAAAGGATGCCGTTTCTAATCTTGGTTTCCTATACGGATGGTGCTTTCTCTGAAGACGTTCTGGTATAACACGGATTTGGTTCTGTTAGCCTTCAAGCCAGTACTTTGCTTCATTTTGGGCATGTTATGTTTGTTATCAAGGCACATGAGGATTTGCAGAATGCATATTAGGAAAAGTGTATTTACTATTTCATTGTCTGTAAAGGGGTTCCAGTGAAACTAGGCTTGTGTCTGTGTTATTCTACCAGGCCCTTGTTGAGTCTCTGTTTTCTGCTAAACTGAGGACCATTTATTGTTTTTTGCATGTGTTAGTGTTGTTTGTTACTGATAGCATCAAATGAGAACTTAGATAATGACTTATATGAACACAGAGTTGTCATAAACTTGCCAGATGGAGCTGAAGCAAGAACAGTCAACAAGAACAGTGAAGTTTAAGAAAGCATTCATAAAAATAGTAGTACTTTTCAGTGTATTTATTATTTTTATCTGTAGTTATGGCCTTTTTTTCAATCTGTTAATTCATGAAAGAGGCACAAATAATTTATGGCCACCATCAAAAAAGGTCAACGCACAAGTCAAACAGGCTACCACTAACAAAAATTATAGTGTAGCATTAGAGGATATTATTATCTTTGCATGTAAGCAGGAGCTAACAAGTCTTACAAATGTAAATACTGTTCACTGTAAGGAGGCTCAGAAGCAGAAAGTTGCCTAATGGATATACCTGAATGCAGGTTTAATAAACTAATTTTCATTGCGGTGGGCCCTCCCCTGGGAAAAAAAGATGTGTATCATAACACAAGTTTATCTAGTGCAGGATAAAAGCCTAGGGATGCCAGAGCAACTTGTGTCTTCCACCTGTGCAAGGAAATGTGGCAAAAAGTTCTTCAAGTTTCCATGCTAATGAACTAGGAAAATATCCTTACCTGCATTAAAGTATAAGTTAGAATTGACAGCATTTCAGGTTGCTCGTGTGACTGAGGTAAAGTAGTAGTTTGCTGCTACCAAGAGGAATATCTTCCTCCTATCCGTCTTTGTGCCTTCCCTTCCCCTGCCTCCAGTGTGGACCCTGTATCAGCTCTGGCACCCTTGGACCCCTTTGCTGAGCCTACATAACTCATTACAGCCAAGGAAAGGAAGGAGAGGAGCAGGATGGCTCCATTTCAGCAGCACAGGGATGTTAGTAGGATGATTATCTCACCTTGTCCATAAAAATATATCCTCATTTTTATCCTGCAGAAGCTGGTCAAATTAGCTAGATTGTCCCGTCCTGCCTTTATCCAAAATGCATGCTAAAGGTCTCTACGTGATTCCACTGAACTTTGTGTATAAGCAGCAGAGATCAACCTAATCGTTGTTACAGTGTGCGATCTGGAAGTCTGGTATCTTTTCACGGTCAAGAGGAGTTGTGACTGCCAATCTCCCTCTGTATTCCTTACATTAAGTGATGCTACTTTGCGTAAGAGCACATACGCATTATGATTTTCATAGAGGTGCTAAGCAGTTAAAAGCTAAGCAGATGTGCAGAAGAGGCCACTCCAGGAATCATGTGAGGATTCTAGCTGTCTGTCAGAGCTTGGTGGTGCAGCAGATCAGGTGGCAATGTGGGAAAACCTACATCTCTGAACTGACAGCCCTCCTCACTGCTCTGCTTGATTTTATAGTCAGATTTGTTGACTTATTCGAATAAGAATCAGAAACATTTGATCTGCCCAAAATATCTACATAAAATGGGATGACCTTCTCCCCCTTGCAGACTCAGCTCCAAGGTAAACCATTCCTTTCCTGCATAGACATTCCTGGAGCAAACTCACACTCCCAGTGCAGAGTTGTCAGAGCTCACTAGCAAGTCTCGTAACCCTAGAACACATTTCGGTAGGTGTGAGAGCTATTCACAGGTGTCCATATCTCTCCATTACCTAAAAAGGAGTTATAGGGTAGACTGGATGCCTAACTTTAAATAGCTCGTATCTGGGGAGACAAGTCTCCACTGAAGTGCATTTTCCTAAAATACAAGTACACTGTTTAACCCTGCTCTCTGTCTTGGAAATCTTATAAATTACACTTGTTTCTTTCCTGGGCACAAATGGATGGATTCAGCAACAACTTTTTTATCGCAGTCTATCAGTGTGCCACTATTATCCATTGCAAAATTGTTGAGTATATGTAATAAATTGCTGAGTAAAGTGCAAACCCTGTCTGAGAAAATTCTTACCATTTCTTTTGGTACAATTTGATGAAACATTATTATGGCAATATAGAAAGCATTTTTAAGTAGCAATGGCACCATGCTTGTAAATGCACTTGAAAGCATATCATTGCATATATAAAATCAAAGTGGAAACACACTGATTTGAAGTTTCGTTCTTGATCTTGTTCAGAACAGTTTGGAAGTTGATATGACGGGGCTTTTTATTCTGCAAAAGCTTCTTTGGTGAAAAAAATAAACTTCAGCATAAAACCTGTGGTTCCCATTTTAGTCTAGTTAATCGTATATATTCAAACTCTCTTTTTCTAAAACGAGCCTTCAGTATCCTCAGAGTGAACCTAAAGTAATAATTCATTTGTTTAATCAATTCACAGCTACAGACAAAAACTGTCCAGAGGGTTGTGAGAGTGATAGGGAATATAGTATAGTTTACATTATGATCAGTGAAGACTGCCATTAGTAATATGGCAATGGTCAATCCATTAAGAGCCACATGGGCCATATTTATGAGGAAATTGTTAGGGTTAGCAGTTACTGTAAGAATTGGAGGTAATTGGTCCCACCGTAAATACTGATTCTGAAATTGCAGACAGAGCTGGCTGTGCAAAGCAAATCTCCTGCTTATGTGTTTCCAAATGAATGGAAGAGAAAATACAGCTTTCAGTATCTCCAGCTGTGTCTGGTCCTGTCATCGTAGGTAAGTGTAAGGCAAATAAGAATAATTTCCTGTCAAAGAATTGCTCCAAATCCTTTATTTAGACCTACTGCAGTGTGATTACCACTTTTGGACTCCAGACTGGATTCTTTGCATCCTCTTCCTGGGTGTTTTTGCATAATTATATCCTGTTTCAATGTATTTGTTACTTTAAAAACACCTTACCTTATGCACTTGATTGAAGCAGCAAACAAAGCTCTCTTAGCAGGGAGAGCAGGCAGAGAGTGAAGAGCACTTCTAGAAAGCAATCAGCATCATAGATGGACTTGGTTGCTTAGAGAGATGCCTGTCTCTCTGCACTGGCTGTAGAGGAAATCAAGGGAAATTGGGTATTATCTCAACAACACAGCTCCAGATAACAGGTTGGTATGTATCTGGACATTAGGTTTTGGTATAACCATCTGGTATTTTCAGATTTCCTGGAAGGAAGGACTGGCACAAAAAAAAAAAAAAAAAAAAAAAAAAAGGCCATTTTCCACATGAGGTTCTGGGCAGGTGATCTATTTACAGACTTGTGGGAGGATTTTGCCTTTCTTCTCTTTGGTCTCCAAATTAGGGGACTTGTCATGGTTGAGTGTGTAACACCCTTTCCTATAACCCTTTCCTTTTTCTTGTAACACCAAAGTTAAATGAAACTGACTACTTCCTACCATTCAGGTTTGAAAAGTAGAAAAAGGACGTGCTCCTGAAGAGTTTCAAGGTGGCAACTAGACAATAATTGTAACTATAATAGATCCAGCTATGTGAACATTCACTGGGAAAACTGAAAATCTTAAGCACAGGCCTCAGGGTCTTAACCACATAATAACATCTTTGGAAACTCTAGTTTCCAGTAATTCTTAAGAAAAACACTGGTAGTACTTAAGACCAGTAATCAGGGAACGTGAGCATGGCTTTCATGCATTTTGAACACATCTGCTAGATCTCGCCATGGATAAGTTATTTCATTCCCACATTTTGGTTTCTCTATCTGGACTATGACTATGCAGTGTTGGTAATAAGGAGTGACATTTAGGCTTTTGTTCTACTAGTCTCACATGGATCCATAATGATTTGGGTAGTTACTTTTTACATAATGTGAAAATAAGCAGAAACTATAAATACTATCCCACAGGCATAGGTTTACTGGATTTCTGGAAAGACATGATCATTTTTGTTGATAAACTTACAATGTGGTGTCTTTCTAGATTCTCTGCAGAGTAATCATATCAATACTTCTCTAGGAAGCTCCCCTTGTGTACCTATACAGTAATTATATGTTCTTTTCATTTTTGTGCAGGATTTTGATGACTTATCAGAAACAGACATAAGCAATGAGGATCAGCATCATAAAATCAAGCCTGACCTTATGGAAGAGGAGCTTAAATCCAGGTTATTTCAGCTTGCTGCTAAAATGAGTGACAAGGAAACCTCTTCTGGTGATGAACAAGAGTCAGACCGTAAAACAGACCCTGAAAACCAAAAGGAGAGTTTGTCCTCAGATGAAAATGGCAAAAGTATCCATGAGGAGTTAAAGAAGGTAAGCAGTCATTAAAGAGGAGTGTGGTCAGCATTGTAGAGAGCTACAATCCAGAAAGAGGAAGTTTTGACTGGAAAACACAACAGGGTCTCTTACACTGGGAGTGAGCCTGCCACCCTTTGCACAAGTAAAGCTTCAATTAATGCATGTCTTCCTCTGAGACTCCAGAACCACCTCAAAAGCAATGAATTTAGCTTGTGGGGCCACAATATTAAGTGGCCCTCATTGTGAAAAGACTTTTTCTTATGTTTTGATGGAATTTCCTGTATTTCAATTTGTGCACTATATTTCTTATCCTTTCACTGGGCACTATGGAGAAGACTTCATCTCTGTCCTCTTTACTCTTATCCACATAACATATTTATATAAATTGAAAAGATCCCCCCCGAGTCTTCTTCTCTAGTCTAAGCAGTCCTAGCACTCTCAGTCTCTCATCAGGAGATAGACAGTCCACTTCATTAATCATCCCTATGTCTTTTTGCTGGACTGGATTCAGTATATTCATATATTTCTTGAACCAGGGAGTCCAGAACTAGGCAAAGCACTTCAGATGTGGTCTCACCAGTGTTGAATAAAGGAAGGATCCCCTCCCTTGACCTGTCAGCAGTGCTCTTCCTAGTACAGCCCAGGAGGCTGTTGGCCTTCTTAGCCTTAAGGGCTTATTGCTGGTCAGGTTGATCTTTTTGACCACCAAAACCACCAGGGCATTTTCTGCCAAGCTGTTTTCTAGTAGGTCAACCTCCAGCACTGGCATAGGGATATTCCTGCCCAGGTGCAAGACTTTGCACTTTCCTTTTTTGAACTCAATGAGATTTCTGTTGGCATATTGTTCCAGCCTGTCAGGATCCCTCTAAATAGCAGCGGACCCATTTGATGTATCAACCACTCCTCCCAGTTATGTGCTGTTCGCAAACTTAATGAGGGTACACTCCTGTCAGATCATTAATGAAGATGTTAAATAGTACTGAGCCCTAGGTGACACCACTAGTGAATGGTGTCCATCTGTGTTTTGAGCTGCTGATCGCAACCCATTGAGCCTAGAAGGTGAGCCAGTTTTCAGTTTACCTCACTGTCTACTCTAGTCCATACTTCCTCAGTTTGTCTATAAGGATGTTAGGCATCCTTATATACATGTCCTTCTAATTCCCATGACCTTTCAAAGGTAATCTAGAATATCTTCACAATGGTACCAGACAGTTCCTCAGCACTCATGAGTGCATCCCATTAGATCCCATGGACTCATATATGTCTGTTTTGTTTAAATATTCCCTAACCTGATCCTCCGCTACTGAGGATCAGTCTTCATGGCCACAGGCTTTCCTCATTTGTCTCAAAGGCTTGATATTCCCAAGGGCAGATCTTGCCACTAAACTGAGGTGAAGAAGACATTGAGTACCTTCTCCTTTCCTCTGTCCTACACTTGCCCCATTCGGCAGTGGACCCATGGTTTCCCTTATCTTCCTTTTGCTAATGATACATCTGTGGAAGCACTTCTTGTTGCCTTTCACTTCCCATATCAGATTCCACTTGTGGTGAGCTTTGGCTTTCCTGACCCTATTCCTGCACATATGAACAATGTCTCTGTAGACCTGGATCAGCTGATCCTGCTTCCACGTTCTGGTACAGTAGCTCTCTATATTCCTTTGAATAAAATAATTTTCAAATGATTAGAGTGTTGTCCACACTCCCTATCAAAGCAGAGCTGCTTTGCAGTCAACACACCAAGAGGTGCATCAAGACATACAGCAGACAAGAATGAGCGTAAATGGATCAGAAGAATAAGGATGCTTGGTAGCAAGGGGCAGCATTAGGCTTCCTGTGTGTACATTTTGCATTAGACATCATAGACTGAAACAAAATAGTCCTGGAAGCAAGGACCCAATTGACTTTGCTGCCCAACATGAATGTCCCATTTTCTACAGGAAGGATGGAGAGCACCCTCACCTTAAGACAGTCTGAGGACATAGCTTCAAACCATCTGCTCCTAGAGATATCCTCAAACCTGCCCTCCTGCTGCTCATATGTATTCTTACCTTCAGATGCTTAGAATTAGGTAGCTGTTATTTTGTGCTTTTCTTACATTTCCCACTGATTCACCTTTCACTGAAAGAAGATGATAGATACTTGGCTTAAATTTATTTGATGAAATTGCACAATTGTGTCATCAATGGGAAAGAAAAAAAAATGCTTAAATAAGCAGATCATCTCTCCTTCCACCAAAAAGGTGGAAACTCATGCCTCTCTCTGGTGACAACATTAGGAATGAGTGATTATATTAAGTAGATGAGATTTTCCTGTCCTAGAGCCATGCCTCCAGATCTTGGATAAGTGCCTGAGAAAAGTGCCATGAATAGACTGACCAGAGTCCACACAGAATCATGTTCTCGAAAGAATTGTGCCAGATGTGAAATTCAGAATTATTTCCCTCTCCCTCATTGGGGAAATCTGTAGTTTTTGGTGTACTTACTCATTTTCATGAGTCTACAAAGTAATATTGATAGCTTGCTTAAAAATATAAAACACATATCCTGTTCAGAAAAAAAAACGGTGAATGCCCAAAATCCTAAATTCTTTATTGTTCTTGGTTGAACAGAGTTCATGGCTGCAGTACGTGTTCTTTCTGTCTATATTAAGAAAGCAAAATATCCCAGTGATATTCATGGTCATGCTTTAGAGGAGTTGATAGAGGAACTGACTCAAGCAGGCTGCTTTTGTTCTTATTCTTGGCAGTTGCTCTTTAAGGTGATTTAAAATCTTCTGACTTGTCCCTCAGAAGACTTGTGTCTTCTGACTCTGTGGCTGACCAACACTTTAAGATGAAACACTGAAGATAATATATGTTGCCACTTTTGTCGCCACATAATCTAAAATATGAAGATCTAAACTCACCAGACATATTCAATAACTTTAAAATGAGTAAATGAAATGTCTCAATGGATGTAAGTACAGAAAACATTATTTTCAGGAAATTAGTAAATTCAGATGCCTCAAAAGGTGGATGTCTCAATTTGATTCCTCTTTAAGATATCTGATTTTTTGAAGATTACCCGTTAAGGAATTACTGATCTTTCATATTAGCCCTTAACATTGTCAGCCAGAGACCCAGCGTTCTGATCTGGGCATCCAGTTTCACACTGAGTCAAACTTCACACAAGTACTAATTCTGGGTAATCAGAATGAGACTTCAGGTGCCTACAGTCTGCTTTGAGCTCCTCAAAGTAGATTAGTAGATCCTTAAAGTATTTTAGCCATCCTCACTTTAACAGTGGCCTCTCTCAGAAACTTTATTTCAAAAAGAAAAGCCGAAAGGGTGTGTGTGCTAAAAATATCCTCAGTATTTCTAATCCCAGGTTCCCAGAAAGGGAAAAAAATCAGGTGATTATATGTGCTTGTAAAGGGGCATTAGCTGTTTTAAGACTTGTGTCCAGTGCATGAATTGGCGCATCCCAATTCTTCAGTTGGGAATTAGCTCAAGCAGATTATTTATGAATTCTTGGTTCTTTCTCTGCTCCAGTTGAGCTTTAGAGTTCTATGCCTCGCCTTAAGATGCAAGTTTGAAAATGCTGATCTTTGAATTTTTTTATGTGGGATAATGTGGATTTAGGTGGGTATGAACTAACACAGGTAATTTTGTGCCATTGCCTTAAATATCCTGAGGACTTCAGTCATTTTCAGCATTTCTAAGTTCATTCTCACTTGAAAGGGTGTTATGGAAGTTCTCATCTCTCTGAAATGAATGTCAGCTTACATCAGACTTGTTTTTATAGATAGCTTCTGTGATTATTAAGCTACAGAAGTATCTCATGGTCTTCAGAGGTGTGCAGGCCCCCTGAGAAACCTACCTGATGCTGCTGTGCCATGAAAGGCCATAGAGAGCTGTGGGTTCAGGCTGGAGTTACCTTTGGACCCTTGAGGTCCAAAGTACAAAAAGTACAAAACTTTTGTATTTGTGAAATGTGTTTTCACTTTTAGCAGTAATCTGTACAGTTCTTATGCTCTACATTTCTTTCCCCTAAAAGCCTAACCAAATACTTAAATAAGAAAAGGAAAATGTAAATTCTTTTTGGATTTATTGGATATTCATTGCATATTAATGATATTAAAAGTGCCAGATACGATAAATGAGATCTATTTAGCTCTAGCTGTCTTTCATAACATGAATAGGATAAGATTATATGTCATAGCAGACCCCAGAATTACTTTCTAGAATGCAATTTCAGTAGCATCTAAGTAAATGTGGCAGTCAGTGCAGACTTTCACTGTGAACACTTTATCATAAATGATGTTATAGAGATATTATTATTTGCAAAAGTGGAAGGGGGCTAGTCTCTTTTTTTCATTGACTCATGTATACTGAAAACTGAAGTAACTGTTAAAGCTTTACCTGCATTTCTCTTTTTGCTTCTATCTTTTACTTTTTTGCCTCTATTCAGAAATCTTCCAACACAGGCTTAGTAACATATTTTCTAAATCCTGCACTTCTCTGTCAGTCTTTTTACATGAATTTCTGCATGGCAAGCTGTAAATAAGTTTGTTAAGTAGCACGACGTTCGCTACATTGTTCCGTACATGAAACATGCAAGTCCTCGTTATGACTAACAACATAAATATTGTTTCTATAAAACATTTACGACTTCATTTTCTGGAAATATTTTGCTCACACTAGGTTTTGTAAAGCTTTGTTTGGGGGCAAGTGGGAACTACCAGTATCATCTTCATGTATATTTATTTATGCCAGAGACCTGTATTCTTTATTTTGAGAGAGTACATCTTAGTGTACTCACTACAAGCCTCTCCATTCTTCACCAGCTAAAGCTGCATTTTTTGGCTACCAGTATGATGAGACTGCAATTCGTTAGAAAATCTATCTGCAATCACTCTTTAGTGAGAGGAATAGCCTGTAGCTCTGGCTGTGGGCACATTTTTCCTCAGCCAAGGAGCTAGCCAGGTCCCTAGTGTTGTGTGAGTTGCTGGTGGCCATGACCATGGCTGGTAACAGAGATGGTGCCTGTGGCCCATCGTGGGTATTTAGGCAAGGGAGGGCAGATGGGACTTGTTTGTTAGAGAGAAATACACTGATGACCTTAAAGTAACTGAAGAATAGCTCTTTCTTCCAGGGCCCCAGAGGTGGTGGCAATGACAAACATTTGTTCTTGTGACTCTGAGTATCCTTACACAGTTGCAGTTTCATTTTCTACTTTTTAGGCAGGTGGTCCATTAAGCAGATGTCCGTAGGGTGGTAATCCCTCCTGTGTATTACAAACCTGTTAAAGCATCACGGTATGCATGACCACGATGTTGTAGCAGTATTACAAGGAGAGATAGAGCTCATGACTCCTGTTGACCAGGATTTAGTTAGTAGTTGATTAATGAACTGTTAATAGTTTGTACCAGTGGATACTCTGTCCTTACAGAAGGTGTAGTAGTTTTTGTTGATTGCTGTCTTGCATCTCTCTGAGCTGAAAATGTTGCTGAGAAACTTGTGAAAATTGGTTTGTTCTGGGCTGACACCTCAGAGCTACATTTGTGTATGTGTATCTATATCTGGTGTTTCACATTTTTTATGCAAGATGCACAATAATTCTTGCGTTTTGGCAGGTCATGGCTTTTATTATTATGATGTTAATTATCTATATAGCCTTCTGACGTTAAGAATTGAAAATGGATTGTATGCAACATTGTAAAATACGATCTTTAAGGTTTAAAAACCTGCACTAATCTATCCATGAGATGTTGAATAACAGTAGGGGAAAGAGATTTTGGCCAAGATGGTGAATCAGTGGCTTGTTTTTCTAGAAGAGGCATGAGATTTAGTTATAAATACTGGGCTAATAGATAACAAAGTTTATATTGGCATTTCAGCCCAGCATTCATTCTGTCTTAGGCTGAGAGGTAATTGCTGGACACAAACTCCATTCAGGTGATTTCCATCAAGTATTTACTATTATTTATTAGTATTTACTATGAGGAATTAAGTTGGCCATGAGTTTATTTTGCCAAAATATGAATCTTTGGTTTCAAGAAATCCAGTTGTTTAAGACCGTATTTTTTTAAGTTATTTTAAAAAATGAGCAATGATGTTTGCGCTCTTCAATTCTGCTACTTTTGGGGCACAATAGAGTTGTATAAGTATGGCTGTCTAGTCCATCTGAGATATCCTAGGATATCCCATGTGGCCTTAAGCTGATGGTCCCAAGGTAACGTATCTCCTAGGTCCCAAGTTTTATATGACAACTCTATTTGGAAGTCCTCAGATACTTTAAGCTGTTTCAAACTGCACCTCATCTGTTTATGTTTAAGCAACTGGATCAAATGCCTACTGGATCCACCTGCAGAGGTGGAGAAAGTGTGAAATTTCAGCTGGCTTCACGCAGACAGTGCAGCACTTTTGTAAACAAGACTCAGATTTAATAGGAGATACGATACTTAAGTCCATGCATGCCCAAGCCAACTCTGTCCAGTATTCATGAAATGGGAAATCTCATTCAATTTGTCCTATTACCAAAGATTTATTTACTTAATAATTAAATATAAAAGGCATTTTACTGATACAATTGAAGAAAATCAGAAAATAATAGCATATACTGCTGAAACAAAAGGGAAAAAATAGAGATTATAATAAATATATATATATGTCTTTTTTTTATGAGCAGTCCTAAGACTTGGCAGTGACACGTGAGCTCTTTGAGATACATCTGGAAGAGCTTCAAGAAAGTGCTGCTTCTCAGCAGGGTCTTACTTCTGTTGCAGCATGGTCAACAGGGTAACTGTAGTGGGTCATTAGTTCGGGGCAATACCAGTCAGTTTAGTTTAAATAGACCAAAATAAATTAGAGGGATTAAGGTAAGCCTGCTGACTGACTTGGCACTGGAGCTTGGTAATATGTAAGGGTCTCTCTTATTCCTTTTAATGAACCCTAAAAGAGAAACAGCAGCAAATGGAAAATGATTTGGCACAAGACATGTTAAGTCATCCCACCTGTTTTTGACATGAGAATCTAACTGTGGCACTGGTGAGGTACAAGGCCTTTTTGTAACTGGAAATATGCAATATCCAAATCGCAGTCATGTAGAGACAAAAATTCTAGATACAGCAGGCTTTTCCTTTTTTTCACACTGCTGCAAAAGTCTCCTGTTGTTAGAACTGGTTTGTTTTTGGATGATAAATATCACTATTTTGCATTTATTTCACTTTATAAAAATAATGTGTCATTTTGCAGTATCTGTTTTAATGACATTTGTTATTTTAAATCCCTCAAACAAAAATCACTTAGTCATTGTTTTATTTTAAATATTGTCGTAATATGTGGAATATCAAAACTTTATGACATATCTGTTGACTTCTTTATCCTTACTGTTCATCCCCAAGTCCTAAGCCTGAACCTAAAGAAATGTTAAGCTGTGTAGATGTTAACATATCTTTTCTGCCTTTCTGTTTAACTGCTTTGCCACTATCTACGAAAAACAAAAGGCTTTTGATCTTCATTTAAAGCTACAGTTTTTATCTTCTGTATTGCAGCAGGTGAGAGCATTTTGTTTTGTCTTGTGTTTTCTTACAGCTCTTACACAGTAAGAGATGCTATTAAGGGATATTGAGGATTTCCATATTTCCCAGACATAATTCCCAAACTCAAAGTATATTCTTAGAAATATACAGGTCACATTCTCTTGGCCATTTTCAATAATCACCACAGCAGAAGAGACTAAAATCACAAACATGCAGATGTTATGATGGGAGTGACGAGCATGAAGTATAATGTAGAGCAGACTGGCTCTTTTAGCTGGTTTGGTGATAAGATTTTTTTTTTCAATTAGGAAAGAAGAGTAGAGGGCAAAGAGTATGATCTTTCTATTCTTGTGTGGTCACTTATCTGTAAAAATTTCAGATGAAAAAAATGATTTCCACAAAAGATTATTTTTAGCAATTTCTGACTTCAGCACTCTAATTTCAGAGTTTATATGCATAGGCATTTTCTTACTTGTGAGATTAGTGATTAGTCTCACTATTCTTCCAGATGGCAAGAAAGTTCATGCTGTGTCCTCATTGAGAATCAGCTCAAGTCTTTCCATTAGATGTTAATACAAATTTTCATTTTATTCACTAATCAGAGATATTTACCTTTCATTTTTAAACACAAACCATTTTTAACATCTTATATATAAGAATAAGAAAATTATTATTGTATCAGTCAGAAAATGGGAAACATGTTTTTGTGTCTAAGGTTTATACTTAGTTCAACAAAATATTTTCTTTTTTTTACTCTCATAGCTAAGTTTTTTTCTTGGTATTTTAATTATTTGTTGGATCTTAGCTTTCTTTAGGGATGAGCTTTTAAAAAATATCTTTCCATTTATGCAGTGTCGTAAGGCTATGTCCATTATAGATATATTTAAAGATTCTTGTATGAATTTTGAGACAGGAAATATTTTCATTTCTGACTTGGACCATACTATTTCACTTCTTGGAAGAAAAGATTCTTTCCCCATAATTGTGGGCAATTTGTCTGTAGAAACCAAGTGTTAAAAAGAATTAGTGATAAATTAGTGATAAAGTCATTAGAACAGTGGACTGAATTCATTAGTTAAAATCTAATGTTGAGAAACACCTAGAACAGTTGAAAAGAGAGGCTATATTTCTCTGTCATACCGTGGACAACATCTATAGAAGAGCTCACTCTGCAAGACAATAGCTTTGTTCTCTAGGCAAGCACCTATAGATGAAGATATTAATGTTAAAGTCAAGGTAAGCCTCAAACTTGCACAATAGATTCCTTCCTCATTATCATGTTTTATCACAGCAGACTTGTCTCTCATCAGATACCAAGGCAAATGTTCCTTCCTGGTGTCTGTGCTGCAGAGCAGTTAAGGATCACTTTTAGGTTATGGGAAGACTGGATTAAGACTCCACTGATGATTCTGTATCAATGGTTCTGTTTGTCCCACACTGTGAATTGGCTAGGGTCCCAGATCCTACTCCCCTCTGCAGGAGAGGAACTTTTGGTGGGTTTTTTTTTTCAGAGCCTTCTCAAAGGAGTTGTTCATTGAGAAGTTGGTGGGGCAGGCAGTTTTGTTTTCCATTGTTTTCATCAAGTCTGGTTTCAGTCCAGTTTCTCTGAAAAGATGAATCAACCAGAGGTGAATATAAACTTGTCCCCACACCCTCATGAAAAGGCGATGAGGGATATTGATTGAGAAACCTGCCCACCACTGGGAGCATGACAGAGTGGCTTGAGAATGGAGCAAGTAACGATTGCATTACAAATAATCAAGGACATGGTCAATACTGTCAAGGCTGCTGGTGGAGGAAACTTTCCCTTGCTCTAATTCCTGAGCTGATTGCTGATGTGACCTGTTCTCTATTGAACTGCAAGTCACTGCGCCCACTGCCAGCCTAATAGGACCTAATGATAACATAATTCTATAGGAACAAAAAGGGAGAATACTAATCACTGGGTAAAATATGGGAAAAAATAGTATAAGTGATGGAGAATACTTCTGGGGATGCTTAGCTGCATTAAGAACATTCATCATAAAGTAAATGATGTTCATGAGCAGGAACTTGATGCAGAGATGTTGTGGGTGCTGGGGTACATACAAGGACTTACTGCTCACCCACTCTCAGCACTCTGGTCACTTATGTTGCTTCAGTTTCCCCATCCTGCTTTATTTCCATTGCTCATTAGGTTTTGTGCAAGGATGCAAATACTGTTCTACAAAGCAGTCTCCAGTGTGGCACCCTTAATAAAAAAAAAAAAAAAAAGAAGAACAGCAGCAGCAGAGACAGCAGAAAGGAAATGCCTGATGTTCATTAAATGCTAGTTTAAACTGCTGAAATATTATCTTCAGCAAAACAGGAATCCTTTCTGTTTGTCCGAACACACACAGAAATGAGAGGAAAGATGTCTCACAAAATGCTGCGTTTATCATATTCTGTATATACACACCCATCCATACATATAGATATATGTGTATTTGCTTGCACATGCATACTTTTTTAGTTATTGATTAGTTTTAAAACTTTTCCACAAAGAACACAAGAATTGAATATCTGCTTCTGTTTGTGTCTTCAGTATCCTTGCCAGCATGAGCACTAACTGTCACTGAAAGTATATTTTTCGTATTCCATGCAACAGTCTCAAGTTCAGTAGGGAAACAGATTCTAATAAGCAGTGCAAACATTCACATTTGGAGCAGCTGCACTGATGTCATTTGAGACGGGTGGTGGGAAGCCAGATGTACGGCAGCATCGCTGAAATCAGGATGCATCCCAGTGTTCCCGGAAGAACGGTTGTGCTTAGCTATTCTGGGCTAGCTATTTGTAACAGAGATTGCTTTGTGTGTCTATCACATCCTTATTAGTGCCTTCAGTGCTTGACAAGACAGATGGGGGAGACTTCATCAAGGCATTGAATGCTCTGTAGGTGTTAGCAGTGACCTTTCCTGCTAGGGCAGGATAAATGAGACAGCCGAGGGGCCTTTATAGCAATTTCAGATGTCCACCTACCAGCATGATTTCGGTGTGCATGTGTCTGAATTTTAGGTGATTTTTATAGAACCTCATAACTTCTCAGTGTGACGTGGGTGGTTGCGGGGAGGGGAGAGGGCAGTGGGAATCTTTTATTCTGCTTCTTGCTTGGGTGGTTTGTTAAGGAAACGGATCTCGCGGCTCTGCCATAAACGCTACTGTTCTGCACATTGAGGGTCACAGCTCTGGGACACTTGTAGACATGGGATTAGGGGGATCACTATCCCCATGTCCAATAGAAAATCACATGCAGGATCATCCCTTTTATGCCCAGCAATGCTGGGCTGTCCGATAACTCCTCCTTCTGGCAGCTGCTAGCAGGGAAAGCCTTTGGGGCGCGTGGTGAACACAGAGCAAGTGCTTTTCATACGAAAACTTTGTGATGGGCTTTTTTTTCATACACGTGTTAATTATTTCTTCAGTATTATTTTTCCATCCCGCTCAGTTGGCAAACTGGGTATTTTGGAACATGAGCTATTTGAGCAGCTTTTAACCGTTGTTAAAAGACAGGTAGAAACATGCAAAACCATTTTTTTGAGTTGAGTTTTTGAGTGGAGTAGACAATTTTGTGCAATTTAAGAACCCCCGAACTCCCTACATGTTGTTTTGTGGCTGCCTTTGACAGGCATTAGTGTCTTCTTGCTTCTCTGTAAAACAGAGGCCATAAAAAACCAAGTTCCAGGTATCTTTAGCAGGAAACTTTCAATTTAAATACATTGAAATAATACTTGTAATTTGGAGAGGTCTGCTTTTCGGGTACACTTATGTCAGAATTTGAAAAGATGCTCAAGATCATGCTTTTTGCCTGTTGAACTTTTTTTCTTCCTCAGGTACATATGGAGGAGGTGCAGTATTTTCCTCGAAATTTTGATTTCATAAAGGTTCCTACCACAGAATACTTTCACCTTAAAAAAAATGTTCTGTGATAATGTTTCTGTTATCACTATAAATTCTAATAATCTAGAATAAGAACATCTTTTTATAATTTAATACTTTTTAGAATTCTGTTATTAACATTAAAGGATACCAATTTTTAAGAAGTAAAGAACACTAAGTTCAGGTTACAGTTCCTTAAAATGTAGAATATATATCAGTAAAGATGATGAAAAAATAAAATACTATCATCTGGCCTGTCTCCCTTTTTGGTCACTACTCATATAATTGAATGAGAAATAGGTACTTGTAAAAGCAAATAGTGAAACAAAATAACATTGATTTCCACCTGTTTTTAATCTAATTGGCACTTGTGAAAATAAATGGAAAAAAAACCAGTAGGCTATTCATGAGGTTCAAGTATTTGTTCTCAGTAAGAGAGTCCCAGGCTTCCTTGTTCAGGACTGATTTGGCTCTCCCGACAAGCTAAAGATCCGTGTGCCTTAGCGTACTGTACTTGCTTTGTTCTCATTCGCTTTAATCTCAGGCATCTGACTGTTTCTTGTAATTCAAAGGAATAACAGTGCCATAAGGTGCCTTTGTGTATTGGTTTACAACTGCTGAGCACATACTGACATACTGCAATTTTTTCACTAGAAGTTTTATCTAAGATATAAATGAACAACTAATAACCGGAAAGATGTGATAAAAGAGGCATTCCAAGTAAACCCACTAGAGTTTGTGGGAAGCAAATGAACATTATTTCTGCTCTATTCTACAGAGTAGACCAGCTGACCTTAAGGTAATGTTAACGTTAAGGTAGATTTAAATCGTAGACATTTGTTGTTAAAGACACTTTTGATTAGTTACACTTCTGCATACTACAGAAATTACAGGATACAACCCAGAGGGGCTCTGTTCACTCAAATTTGACTCTGCAGATATTTTGCTTGGGGAAAAAAAATACAGTTGTGTAAGCCCCTATTTTCAGGCTGGAGAATAAATTTAGATCTGAGCTTTACATCACTTCCTTATAGGCAAAGCAGCATTGGAGATGCTCCACATTAATTCAGGGACAATATTTGTATTGACTTAACTAGTTTGGGCTCAGTCTGCAGCCTGTTTAGTTTGGATGTTGAGTGTGATGCTGGAAGGGACCTTGAGTGAAATTTTGTTGCCAGCAAAGCAGTTGTCCTGAAGCCTGTGTAAGAACCACCAGACTCAGGTTTGCTGATAACATGAACTCTGAGGAACAAGTTTTGGAGTTAAAAAGGGGAGAGGGAATGGGGTGGATAATGCTTCATGCTTTTCCTTGCTATTTGAAATAATTTATATAATAAATATTTTTTAAAAGTTGAATTAAAATTAAAAAAAAAAAAAAACAGGATACAAATGATAGTCCTTTCCTTTGGGGCTATCAATTCATAACAATCATAGGGCTGCTAAAGATTGCTTTCCCTCTTCTGTGGCTGCCATTTGGTAGCTCCTGTAGATATGCAAATGGATGATGTTAGGATGTTAGGAGAGGCTGAGGGAG